>JAFEMH010001648.1:0-440465 GCA_022495995.1 Adenophora triphylla var. japonica
CTGGAGAAGTTGAGCGAGTTTGAGAACGAGTGTAGTTGGGATACGATTTTGCTTGCAGAGGTTGAAAATGAGCTCTGCCTGGGATCTTTGGTCGTTGGAGGAGGACATAAGGTGAGAGATTAGGGTTTCGAGAGAGGTGCGGAATCTGGACCCAGGATATTACCGCCAGTTGAGCTTGAGTGGACTTGAGATGAATCGGGATCCATGGCGCGGTTGTCGGGAATAAGTTGAGAAATGTTTGAATCAAGAGTGGTGGCGATGGAGGGGTGACGGCGGTGGCTCTTTGAGCACACACTCGGTCTGTGTAGTGTAAACTGTAAACTCCTCCACTACACATAAATAAAAATTTATTGTTTTTGGAGTTGGGTTTATTTTGTGAATTTCTAAATGTGAATTAAAAGGAAATAAAGGAAATTGAAGCAAATGGCTCTCAAAAATAATAGAAGAGAAAGCAAAATAAATATTAAAAAAGAGTTAAATTTGCTTTCTTTTAATTAATAAGCAAATTTAATTTATTTTTACATTCATTTTGGGATTGAGGGAGTATCGAATTAATTAGGTTAGGATACACGTGGTGGAGGAGGGATCACACATGTGGAGCAAATCCAATTCTTCTTTGCAAGCCAGTAACTAATTAGGGATGACAAGTTCTAAATGCAACACAATCTAAGCACGAAAAAGTAGAGACTCGATTTGCAAATTTTAAAATTCGATCGAGTCTGTGATCATGTTGTGATCGATTGAAACCCGAATTCCAGATCGATATGAACACTTAAAGTAAGGTTACTATAAAATACCGAAAGCTAAAGTATATTTAATATTTTTCTAAATTGCATTTTTTATTTGTGTTTTATAGGTTATATTTTGATAATTTTACAGGATCATTTTCTATAAAAACATGAGTTGTATTTTTAAAAAACGCATTTTTCTACAGTACTTGGAAAAATGTGTTTTGTGTTTTTCGGTTGTGTCGATACAAGACTAGTTTAACAAAGTGTCATTGTGACAAAGTGCCGGTGCGTATTAATGTAGCAAAGTGCGAGTGTAAGAAGCAGTGTGCGATGGCATTTCGGTTATAACAAAGTGCCGAGGTGTAAACAAAGAAGTGTCGGTGCTTGTGGCCCTTATGAAAGTGCCGGTGTAAAAAGTGCCGGTGCTGTTGTTCCCTAACAAAGAAGTGCCGCACACTAACACTCGCACTTTGTTAAACTGCGCTGTGGACGCTTTTTTACAGGCCCAGCATTCTCTTTTATATACATGCGTTAGAAGCTCTTTCACACTCGTAACTTGCTCTTTTACACTAACAGCGGCAGCAGCTTTGTTACACATGCACGCTGTGACACTTTTGCTACACATGCTGTGGCACCGAAGCTTTAGACAAAAAAGAGAGCTTTTAACCGGGTACTTTTTTAGGCGCTGCATCGTACATTTTTTACTTCATAACCTCGGCAATTATTTAGACAAAATTCACGTGCACGCTGCACTATATTTTTATATTTAAAATAGAGAAAATCGGAAGTAAAAAAATTATGTGAAACACTCGTTCCATAAATATTAATGCACTACTTTTAAAAACACACGCAAGCCGACAGCTCGGACAGCATGCGTTGACAACTTCGATTCACCGCTGACTTACCGGGCACTTTATTATACACTCAGCTGACGCTCTGCTTATGGCCACGCCAACCGGCACTTGATCATATATTAGCACCGCCGGTGCATTCAAATTGGGAACCCCCCTTGCGCTCTTCAAACTTCCCTCGGTATTAGGATCATTATTACCCGAAAGACGGGGAAACTTGCTTTTCCTTGATTTCAAGATTCCCTCCACGCCGTATCGCTTTTTATTGCTTTCCCTAACCCCAATTTTGATCGAAACCCTAATTTCGGAAGAAAAAAGAAAAACCACACCGGTGGTCGTATGGATGAATCCCAATTGAGCGTGGAAGAGCGACGATCATCTGGCTACTAGCCAGGTCTGCCAGATCTCCTCGATCTCGCCGGGAAGGCCTAGTGTTCGCCGGCGGTTGATTCGATCAGCTATTGCATCGTATCCCTTGCACAAGTCTCTAGGCAATACGGAGCGCCTACAAAGAAGACCTTGACAGCGACGGGTTTTACTTGGTAATTTTAAAACACGTTTTTTCATGTAAGCTTATGAAAAAAACGTATTTTTACAAGATTTTGACATAAAAATATTTCGAAGCATTATTGCTAAGAAATTAAATTTGGCTTAAAAATTTGTGCTTAAAAAATAAATTTTTCTAGATCAATGGCATTTGATAACCATTTATATTTTTATTTCACAATTAGAAAGAGAGAAACATGTTTTAATCTGTTTTATCCTCGACCATCAAAAATGAAAAAATAAAAATGTGTTTGACAACCATTTTCTTTCCAAAAGATTAGCTTTTTCTTTTTTTATTTTTGTCATTCTGTGTAAGCCTGTTGTTATTGCGGGGAGAGGTAGGAGTGGCTGGCGCCGGCGATGGAGTTAAGGGATGGAATGGGGTGAAGAAGAAAGTGGGTAAAAATAGGGAGAGAGATGGTGTGACTAGTGTTGAATATTGAATAGACACAGTATTGCGGGGTATTCGGTAATATGTGGGTTATAGTTATACACACGGCCTCAGATATATACACGGCCCGCTAACATGATAGACCAAAATACCAGCATTTATCCTTATAATTTTTTTTTTCATTTCAAATTGCTTTCTTCATCTCCCTCGCTCTCTCTCTCTCTCTCTCAATACGTACACGACCGCCATCGCCGCCAGTTCGATTCGCCGTAGCTCGAGTTAAAATTCCAGTGGCGTCCCTGTAGGACAACTTCACGCCGCCATTCCTGACAACCACGCCATCGCCCAGCTCGCCTCAAAACGCTTTCTACCACCGCGAATGCTCTGTAAAGAAAGGTAATGCAATTTGAACGTAATTTAAAACCTGTAATTTTACATTCCCACATGCTCTAATTTTTGTTTTGATTGCTTTCAATTGATTTGGGCGTCTTTCATAGAATCTTGGTTGCTTGATTGATTTCGACGTCTTTTTCTTTACATCGTTCATTTCACCTCTTTCTTTTTATGCATCTTTCAAATTGTAATTTTTTTCTTTCTTTGATAATAACCAAATGGAGAGATGCATCTTCGTGTGAACTCACACGAGATGCATCTCATCGTGAGTTCACACGAGATAAATCTCAAAATTGTGAGTTCGAAAACCGAGATAAATGCTGCGTGGGTGAAACTCACACTTTGAGATGCATCACGTGTGAAGTTCACACGAGTCGCGCTCCAGTGTCCACTCTTTTTCTTTACATCGTTCGTATTCGATTATAAATGCTAAAAATAGCTAATTTATTTGTCTCTTATTTGTTTTTTTGTAGGCAGCACGTGGAACATTGTAATGACCAGCGTCCAGATAGAAAGAGGAAGGCCGAGACTGGCACTCTAAGGTAGATAAACGCAAAGCAAAAAGATACATGATAGGACTATCCGGTGCGCTGGAGTGCGGAAGCTTGGGATTGAGCGAGGATGTGGTCGTGCGGCTGCTGAGTCCCTGAGCTTGGGATTGAGCGGGATTGAGCGAGGATGTAAGGGATGATCGCATGATAGGACTTTGCACGGCTTTGAAAGGCTTGGCTGATCCCTTGGGTTTGAAGCGTAGAGATTTGAGGGAGGATGTAGGAGATAATGAGGCATCTTCCGGATTCTCGATGATAGTGAGGTGAGGGGAGGATGTAGGAGATGATGAGGGATCTTCTTCAGTTACGGGGGTGTGATAGTGGTGAGGGAGGATGAGGAGGCGGAGCGGTGAGGGCTGGGGATGATGATGATGATGACGGAGGGGAGGGATGATGATGATGATGATGATGAGGGAGGAGGAGGAGGGGGAGGAGGAGATACGTGATGTTAGGGGACTGCCTTTCGGGAGGCATGTGGAGGGGGAGGGGGAGTGGATATGGCTAGAGGAGGCGGTGGACGGAGGAGGAGGCAGGGCGTGCGGGTGGGAGAGGAGCCACCGCCACGGCAGGTCTGGGGAGTGACCCGAGGAGGGTGGCCGACCCTGTAGAATGTTTCGCTTATATACTCTGGGTTTGAGGTGATCACAGAGTCTGAGAGATTTGGAGGGACGCCGGCACTAGTGAAGTCGGTGGTGACTTTTCATACTTGCATCGAGGCTGCTCTGCATCTGCACGAAAGTAAGATAATCATTTATGTGAATTTATTAAAATCTTGAAGTCAAGTTTAGCCTGCACACACTCTAAATATTCCATTAATTATACATCTCGTACTTTTCTCGATCTCGAGTATTGATTATATTTTTGTTTGGAATAAACGGGTTCAAGCGTGATGATCTCTGGAGGCTACGAGATAGACACAGGTGACCCTCGTTGATGTCGGGCATCCGGCAGTACACGATGCCACCATTCAGAGGCCTAATCATGCGCTGATGACGGCATTTTTGGAACGGTGGTCTCCTGAGACTAGCTCGTTCCACATGCCGTGGGGGGAGATTGAGTTTCCTCAAAATCCAAATAGAAATTGAGTTACAAATATGTGCCATTATTTAGGGTTTTTAGGGTTTTATGTGTCCCGATCTTGTAAAAAATGGTATACGGCTACCTCGTTTATTTTTTTTTAATTTTTTTCTACATTCTGTATGACATTTAAAGTGTTTTTTATCTACATGAGTTTTCTCAAAATCCAAATGGAAATTGAGTTACAAATATGTGCCATTATTTAGGGTTTTTAGGGTTTCGTGTGTCCCGATCTTGTAAAAAATGGTATACGATATCTCGTTTATTTTTTTAAATTTTTTTCTACATTCTAAATGACATTTAAAGTGTTTTTCATCTACATGAGTTTCCTCAAAATCCAAATGAAAATTGAGTTACAAATATGTGCCATTATTTAGGGTTTTTAGGGTTTTATGTGTCTCGATCTTGTGAAAAATGGTATACGGCTACCTCGTTTATTTTTTTTAAATTTTTTTCTACATTCTAGATGACATTTAAAGTGTTTTTCATCTACATGAGTTTTCTCCAAATCCAAAGGGAAATTGAGTTACAAATATGTGCCATTATTTAGGATTTTTAGGGTTTTATGTGTCCCGATCTTGTGAAAAATGGTATACGGCTACCTCGTTTATTTTTTTTAAATTTTTTTTATACATTCTAGATGACATTTAAAGTGTTTTTCATCTCTATGATAATCCTCAAAATCCAAATGGAAATTGAGTTACAAATATGTGCCATTATTTAGGGTTTTTAGGGTTTTATGTGTCCCGATCTTGTGAAAAATGGTATACGGCTACCTCGTTTATTTTTTTTTAAATTTTTTTTCTACATTATAGATGACATTTAAAGTGTTTTTCATCTACATGAGTTTTCTCCAAATCCAAATGGAAATTGAGTTACAAATATGTGCCATTATTTAGGGTTTTTAGGGTTTTATGTGTTCGTCTTGTGAAAAATGGTATACGAGTTACTTCGTTTATTTTTTTAATTTTTTTTCTACATTCTAGATGACATTTAAAGTGTTTTTCATCTACATGAATTTTCTCCAAATCCAATCAACTCCCTGCACATTTACTTAATATCCATATCCTTGCATTACTAATTTTATTTATAAAAAAAAACTACACCACCATTATTACTATTTTACCATTTTAAACCATTCAATAAACAATCTCCTAAACTCGTCATCCACTACCGTCCCACCACCGCCACTACCATCAACCACCATATTCAAAAATTAAAAGCCCCACAGCGCACCATCACCGTCAAAGCAACCCCATCCAAATCTATAAAACATCAAGAGCCCAAACTTTCTCAATTATCAATTTAAATAACACGGCCAACGATCGATGGATCTCGACCGAAAGCAGCTTGAATCTCGTCGGCAGTGACGGAAAGCCAGAGTCGCCGTCTTCAATAGGATCCAATGGTTGCCTGTCGTGCGTTGATTTTGTCGGCATAAGCTTCGTATCTGAAGGGTAAGTTCAGATCTGGTGCTTGGGAATCGATTGGAAGAGGTGATGTTTCGTCGAACAACAATGGAGTAACGGGCAGAGTGGATGAAACTTTAGGCCAGAATCTTCTTTCCCCTTCGTTCGACTCGGTGGAGGTCAGACTCAGACTGCCCTCTTTAACGGTGCTTCATTTGGTGTTTTATTTCCGAACCAGTTTGCGGCGAGCATACGAAATCTTTCGGAAATTTTATTTTTCGTACTTGTAGGTCAAAGTCACAGGCGCCAGAGATGCTTATCCGACTCTATAGGCGTTCCTTTTGCACCGTGTCTCCTCAGCCATGGTTATTTGTAGGGTTGGGGAATCCCGGTGATAAATTCAAAGGAACAAGGCACAATGTATGCTACCAAAAATTTCATCCCTCCCCCCCCACCCCAAAGTTTGTTTCTTTTATTCAATCATTTATTTTATTGATTTAAACAGGTAGGTTTTGAAATGATTGATGCTTTTGCTGACTCGCTAGGAATTCCAATGGACAGTGTTCATTGCAAAGCCATATTTGGAAAAGGCTTGTTAGCTTTCTTTACTCCTCCCCTACAACTTTTAAGGTTCTCATATTTTTCTTTAAATTTGAGTATGAGTTGCGGGCATAATTGAATTTTAAATGTTCTATATCAGGTTTTGTTGACGACACTCCTGTTTTCCTGGCAAAACCCCAAACTTATATGAATTTGAGTGGCGAATCCGTAAGTAATCCTTGTGTCCCCTTTTAATTCATGAAATCTTCTCTAGCTTTTGTTTTTTTATTCAAACAATTGATATGCGTGTTTTGGCAATTTCTTGATAAGCTGATAAACCTACTGTGACTCTGATTTCTTGAACTGCCACGTTCATGGTCCGCTTCCGAGTTTTTAATGAAGAGAAAAGAAAGTGGGGGGGAAAAGGAGAGAAAAGAAAGGGAGGGAAGTGAATTTAAATTCCTTCCGATGTACTTCCGAGTTAGGAAGGAAATGAAAGAAAAACAAAATCTTCTCTCTCCTCATGCTTCCGAGTTTTGGAAAAAAATGAGAGGAAATAAAAAGAAAATGACTTCTATACCCTCATTTACCTTCATCAACTAGTATCATATCCTAATTTGTGCTGCAACGATATAATGTGACTCAATAAGTTCTTAATTTCTCTCAAACTTATAAAATGGACACACGGGGAGGTATCAGTACAACAATCTAAGCAGCAAAACTGGCAAATATAATAAACTGGAATGTTCAAAACCAATCAAACCCACCTCCAAAATTTTGCTTATTCCCCAAAAGCAACTTTAAATACATTTTCTGTAAATAAAAGAAAGCTTATAGCGACAAATGAGTTTGAAATATCAATGCCGGCCATCAAGGTCTCAAGATCCTGTTTTGATCTAAACCTTCCTGTCGAGGAAACGGAAAGCGGTGATGATTGTGGGACCAGTGATAATGACTCGAGCTCTGAACCAAAATAAGTATGGCTGGAAGATTTTCTTGACCAGGTTGATGAAAAAGTTGTCTTCAAGCCATTTGAGTTTGACCTTCTTGCTGAGAATATTCTAAAAGAAATTGGCAGAATTTTCCAGAATACAGTCGGAAAGGATGTTGTGCTGGAGATTGGGAAGGAAGTATTGATACAAATACTTGCATCTTCTTGGTTATCTGAAAGAAGAGGTCAATTGAGGAATGGTTCGATGTGGTTATCTGAAAGCCAAGCAAAAACACTGCATTAGTTAAGGTCTCTTTCTTTCTGTGAGTTCTTTTTACTCCCTCCGTCCCACTTCAATTGAGCCATGGCATCTTTGCACGCTTTTAAGATTTTTTTTTAAATGAGTAAAGAATTGAAAGTGGATAGAAGATTAAAGGAGAGAGAATGTAAAAGTTAAAAACATTTAATAGGAGAGAGAATGAGTGGGAGGAATAGTAAGCTTAATGATTGATTTTTGTAAATATGTTAAAATTATAAGGGTATAATGAATGTTTTTTTTTTGTAAATATATAAACATTATGAGGGTATAAATGTCAGAAACACCGTTCACTTCTTTTCCATTTATGGAATGGCTCATTTGAAGTGGGACGTCCCAAAAGGAAAGTGGTTCAATTGAAGTGGGACGGAGGGAGTACAAATTAACAGAGGACCCTTCCGAATTTTCTTGAATGGATCTGACTAGGGTTTTTTGGGGTTGACTTGAAATTTGGGAGCTTGAGTGGTTTGTAGGAGTTGGGTCTGAGGTGATGGGTTTGAAAATGGGAATTTTCAAATGGGTTTGTGAATTTGCAGTTAAGGAATTGAGGCAAAGAGAGAGGGACATGGTGTATGAATCTTGATTGAGGGTAATGATGAGATTACAAAAAATATGAGGGTAAAAGTGGGATAATAATAATAATTGTTAAGCTTCCAATTTCTTTCCTTCCAATTCCTCTCAATTTTGGAAGGAAAATCCTAAAATTTTCCTTCCCTTTCTTTCCACTTCCTCCCTAAAAAATCTCGGAAGCAAGCTAAAGAAGAAATTTTTATAAATTTCCTTCCCTTTCTTTCCCTTTCTCTCCAATTTTAAACTCGGAAGCGGGCCTTCGGGGACTTGGGGAAATAGCTAAGCTTCTCCACTCCCTTATTTTTTCTGTTTGCAGGTGCTTATAAATATTTAGTTAGCAAGAAAGATTTTTTACTTCAGAGATTGTGATAACATCACCAAAATAATTCAATTCTGAATCTTGTTCAAGGCCGAGTTTTGCTTTTTAATCACGTTATGCATTAGAAGGAAGACAGGCGATGTGCTTGACAATGTCGTTGTTTTCTTTTTGAGGAGTGTCTATTACTACCATATCGAGAGACTGGAAGGAATGTTGCATTAGCCTCTCTCTCGCTCTCTCTCTCTCTTTACATTTCTTCTCTTCCGTTTTCTGCTTGGTTAGGTGGATTGCTTGTTTCACTGTCCGTACTCATCCTATTACTAATAAAAATGGTATTTTATTCAAAAAGAAAATAGTGTTTATGAACTCATTAGCTATTCTAGATACAAAGCTATGTATTGGAAAATGGTTCACTTTCTCCTTATATTTCCTTTATTCTGTATTTTAGAGTTATACTGATTTCATACCTTTGTTGTTGTTGGTGGTGTGATCTCATACCAGTAACCACTTTCAGCATATATGAACCTCAACGATTGTAATATGATTTGTTATATTTCCATGATATGCAGAGTGGTCCACTTGCTGCTTATTATAAACTCCCTTTGAATCGCGTTGTTGTGGTATGGGTTCTCGCACGGCTGATACCCCTCTCTTTCAATTGTATTCCATTTAATTACTCTTATGCTTAAATTTTTGTGGTTGTAGTTTCACGATGATATGGGTTTACCATGTGGGGTTCTTCGGCTTCAGCCCAATGGCGGCCATGTAGGCCATAATGGGTAAATAAAAAGCTTCATGCACTTAGTTTACTGCCTCTTAATTTTGTTATGTGAGCTAGTGCTTTTCTATGTACTCTTTACTGTGTATTCTAATACCTTTAGTTATGATTATAAATTTTTTATGGATAAACTATTTATACATACTTTAGTTAGTGTGTACTCATGGTAGACTACAGGAAGCTTATTTAACCCCTAGCATGTCCTTCTGCACATTTTCATTGGGAAGGTTTGTTAAGGCTAAATTATTTGCTTTATTATGATGACGCCTGGATAAAAAGAAAGATAAAGGAGTGTATCCAGGCATAAGTTTATCTGCATTAGCTCTGATAGTACTAGCTAGTAGCTATGTGGAAGAAATGTAAGCCACGGAATATGCCCATACTTGTTACTCCCGTGGTATGATAATAGGGTTTGTCCATGTGGAAAATAAATGCTATCTGTGGATTATTAGTGGTTTTACGAATTACTGTGTACGTAGAGAGCTGCAAGCTTTCATATTCACCAAGCAGGAGAAAGTTATGGCCTTAAGAATGTAGAAGCATTGAAGTTGGCCTGGTAAGGAATGCTGTTAGGTTACAGGATTCTCGAAAACTAGTTGCTGCAGATAGTAGACAAAAACATTTACAAGGGATTGTGGTTTGGATTTGAATGCAAACATTTAGATTTTTGGACTGGGATTGGTTAGAAACAAATGTAGGCAAGAGGGTTGCTCTAGGTCTGGTCCTAAACTGTACACAATTGAAGAATTTTGTACAGAATCAGATTTAATGATATTAATGTTCAACAATAAAAATAAGGGCGAATGACATTTTGGGCTCTAAAGTTTAGGATGTGTTTCTAATATGGGCCTCATTCTATCACTGATTACAATATAGTATCCAAAATTCTTATTTTGTTAACATTTTAGGGTTTTTAACCAATTTTGTTAGAAAATCCCGTTAAATGATCATGTGCAAGTCGCATGTCATTTAACGGAGGATGTTTTTGAAAACAAATTCTTTCGTTGTTGTTTTACTGCAAATTAAATGAAAATAAATTAACCAAAATAGAAAGAGTTTATTTCCGTCTAGTCCCTTAGTCTAATCAAAACTTTATAAGATTCTAGAACTACCCTTGTACCCAAACAAAATCCTGCCCCTCCTCTCCTCTCTCACACAAACACTTCCTCTCTCTCTCTCTCTCTCTCTCTCTTTAACTTTCTCTCTCCACTGCTATAAACACCACCATACTGCCACCACCACCTTCCACTCTAACCAAAATCAAACATACAACAATGATTATTATTAAAATTAATAAAAAATGAGGACACCAATTCAATCAAACCCCCTTCATCCCCAAATTTAGTCAAACAGCAAGTACCCTCCCCCAACGGCCACTCTCTCTCCCCCACACACTGACACACACACATAATCTTCCATGGATGTGAGCTTCTCTGGCGGCAAAACTCAACAATTCTCTCTCCTTCATCATTGCAATTCATCTTCCGCTGGTCCATATTAACATGTACAAGCTACTACGTCTAAAACTATTTACGTACTACTGTTCTACTGAGAGAAATAGAATCTATTTGGTAAAATTAGAGACATGTACTCTACTCCTGTAGAAAATGGGGGACAGATTTGACATGTTAGTCAGAGGCACTTGCTTGTTTGTTTGTTTCACCCACTGTTGTTGCATCTATTTGTTTCCAGAGAGATTCATTTTAAAAAGAGTTGATCTGGCATCATGTTTTGTAGGAAACGTTTGTTTATCTTAATATATTGTTGGAATGCTGTGTCCTATGTCTTTTGGTAGCTCAATAATTGGTGACGGTTTCTTAAGTGAGTATTGGCATAGTAAATTTGGGTTTTTGCATTTTGATGTATATGTATCATAAATATGGAACCAACTTGGAGATGCATTGTGCTATTAGTTTCTCATCCAGCTCAGTTAGTTGATACAACGCTAGTTTCTTCCTGATCTCGGTTTCAGAGTTATCAGGGTCTCTACTGAAACTAAAATCTATCCATTAACATATAAAAGTATGTTGCCTCCGCACTCAAATGTATGGGTAGCTGATTGTGGATGAGGCTGATTCGGTTTTCTTTGATTGTTTTGTGAAACTTGTGAACTAAATTTGTAGTATTTTTTTTTTTCAGGCTAAAAAGTGTAATCCATCATTTCCGTGGGAATAGAGAGTTTGGACGATTAAGAATTGGTCAGTCTATCATAATTTATTTCTGGTTTTCATATAGTAGCTGTATACTGATATATTGGAACCCTTGATTTGATAGCTCCGCATAGTATGCCCCTACAAGTCTTATTTTTTATAATCAGGCAATATATTTTGTAATTGATTACTGATAATAGTGTCACATTAGGTATTGGGAGGCAACCTGGTCAAATGGATCCCAAAGCCTTCTTGCTTCAGAAGTTTAACACCACAGCTCGAGGACTGGTAGCCTTAAACGTTCCCTAAACAATTTTATATTCAAATCTGATACTTTAAAAGTTTACTGCTTGTGCATTTTCTCTAAACAAAGGCTCATGAACTCCCTCAATGCTCCTTTTAACGGATTTTCTTTTCTTTTGGGTCGCGGAGATTGATGTTGCTTTGCAAGAGGGAGCTGGGGTGTTGAAAGAACTCTTGGCGAAAGGCTTGACAGAAAGTGCAAGAGGCTTTAACACAGAGCAGAAGTACAAGCATATTAAAAGGCAGACCATGTGAAGTTGTGAACATGACAATCTTAGAAGATCCAGATTTGTGGAGTCAGATTAGTTCGTTTTAAGCCTCCAGTTCAGAAATTTAGATCTGTAAATATACTCCCGGAGTCAGATTAGTTCGTTTTGAGTCTCCAGTTCAGAAATTTATATCTGTAAATATACTCCCGTTGAGTACCATTGAGAAGCAAACTCCAGAGGCGTGAAATGAAGCTGAACTGAAGTTATGTACGGGAGATGAAGCCTGAAGCTGCTACAATAGTTCACGAGTCAAAGCTAGAAATACAACTTGCAAAATGTTTGCTGAAATAGAATAGGAAAAAAATAAAGGGCTGTGATGTATAAATACCAACTGGTATGCATACACTTATGAACATTTTTTCATTTTGAATATGAATTTTCACTAAAGTTTGAAATACAAGTTGCAAACTGGGTCATATTTTTATATGCATTTTTCTTTTTTACTTGATGACAACGTCACTGAACATCTGGCAGCGTGAAATGTCAGCACTCAAACAACAGATATAATATTACTTAATGGAACGCGACAACAAGAAGCCTGGAATAAACCATGGTTTTCATTTCTCAATTGAATGGACATACTAAACAAACATAAATTCAATTGCGTTTACAGAAAAAACAATAATACTGGTGCAAATCTCCAACCTTTCAACAAGTATTGATACCATCCTTGCAGTCTTTCGTCAAGTTGTAAAATGTCTCCACCTGTGTCTTTGCTCTGTAAAGGACCTCCGTATCAACTTCAACCCTCATGTATCCATCAAATTCAACTGGGGTGCCACCATTTAGAAGCATAGTTTCATTGAACCACTCGCTCGTATTCCCCCACAATTCCTTGAAATCATCGAGCAAATGAACCTTGTAATGAGACCTTAATCTATCAAAGTAGTTATAGAATGGTTCATTTGTGGCAATATACAGATTCCTCCAAGGCTGTATTACCCCTTGAAGCTTTGCAACTAAAGCATCTGGAGATGTATCCTCATCCAAGTGGGGCCACATCTCTTTATTCTGCGCTTTCTCTCCCTGACAACATGCACAGCATCAAAATCCCAATCCATCTTCCCGCTAATATCTGACACAATATTCATAAGCCTCTTTGACTTCCATAGAGCATGCCACGGCCTCTTAATGTAGTTTGCTGCTTTACTTTCACAAACCCTGTACCAATAGTTTTCTGGTTCAGGTGTATCAAATTGCCTCCAAATAATTGTGCTTCTATCTTTCTGCAGTTGCATTGGTGTGATCTTGTAGCTTGCAACCTTTCTAACTGGGATTCTCCTTTTGTGGGCTCTATTCCACTTTTTCCAATCTCCAAGAAATTCACCCTCTTCTACAATTGATGCCGCCTCTTTCAGATGCTCAAAATCAAAGTAGTACCTAAAGTCTTTTCCTTCTTCATCCTTGTTGCTTGAAGTATGAGTTGACGCCAAGCAAATGCTCAAATCCATCACAAATGTTCGATTCAAATATTGAGCCTCCCCAAGACCACACAAGAAACTCCAAATGTAGTGATTCATGCTTTTACAATAATCACCACCCGTGAATAATACAAGTATTTTCCACTACTAAAAGCCGAATTTGACCCCATCACCGGAATTGTGTCATTGATCTCATCGTCACGGAAGGCTGAACTAATCTTCGGTCTCTCACCAGCACTAGTGGCATTAAACCGACTCCTTGGTCTACGTGCATTTAGACCAGAGTGCCAACCTTTAGCATTTATCACTTTATAAGTACAATTATCCCCAAATCCCATTCTAAACCTGCGAAAATCTCTGTACCGCCTCCAAGACTTCTCCTTCTTGTTCCTAAACCTCCACGACACATCACATTCATCTGGTTTTGACCCATTGACAGGCTGCTGATACCGCAGATACAAAATCGACTTGAAATGTTTCAAATTGAACTTCTCAATTGCAGTCAAAACTCTTGGGTCAGAACAATTGACTGCACCCACATCATCACAACCACCGGAAGCCAGCATCTCGGCCGCTTCCTTTTCTTCAACTTTCTCAATCCCTTCTTCAGTAAGAGGGACAGCAGCAGGCGATGCAGCAGGACTAAGAAGAATGTCTTCGCCCGTTCTGAGGACTGAACTGTCAGTCTGGAAGGTGGCATTTTCGACATGGGTAAAAACCCTAGTAAGGGCCCGGGAGGATTCCCATGGATCAGGGGGTTGATACGTGATGGCAATTACAGTAAATATGAGCACAGCGAATACAAATACAGAGAAGCAGACATTGCTTATGGATTTTATTAGGTTTTGCCCAATTGGGTCTGTTGTGGAATTGAGTTCTTTCATCGTTCCAAATCCCTAAATTCTCAATACAAAGTCAAATTAACTCGTATGCAACTTGGAACAAAAGATTGGATCTTGGAGCAATATAAGAATCCGATACGCAAACTCAAATAGCGAAGCCAATCGAAGATTAAGGAGCAGGATTAGAATTTAATTACCTCTGATCTTGAAATGGCGAGCTTGTGCTACCGGATCTGAGGAAAAATTGAGCTGTAGTTTGAGTAATAGAGACTAGAAAGGAAGAGTAACTGTCTGTTAGGTCCAACTAATGTCCAAACAAAGCAATGTACTGTCCACAGGAGATATGAGTTTTCTTTCGAGAATTGTTATTTTAGAAAATTACGTCATAATCCCATAATCCCTTGATATAACCTAATTTATGTCCTAAGACAATAAATTATCATATTTATCTCCTAATTCCACACAATAAAATAACTAACCAGATAAAACAATAAATAAAAATCCCACCACTCTCAATTACACCCACATTTTCCTCCCCATCTTCTCCAGTCAACAACTCCGACAATCATCAACTCCGGCGACCAACTCCAGCGCCTTTTTTTTACGCCGGCGACCTCTCTGGCGATCAAACAACTGAGAACTTAAGTTATCAGTAAGTTCTCAGTTGTCAGCTAAACTAATAAGAACACGATTAACTCCGGCGACCACCAACTCCGACGACCTCTCCGGCGACCAAACAACTGAGAACTTAACTTATCAACAAGTTCTCAGTTGTCAACTAAACTACTAAGAACACGATTAACTCCGGCGATCACCAACTCCGGCGACCAAACAATTGAGAACTTAACTTATCAGTAAGTTCTTAGTTGTCAACTAAACTACTAAAAACACGATTAACTCCGGTAACCACCAACTCCAGCGACCTCTCCGACGAACGAACAACTGAAAACTTAACTTATCAGTATGTTCTCAGTTGTAAACTAAATTACTAAGAACACAATTAACTCCGACGAACACTAACTACGGCGACCACCAAATCCGGTGACTTACTGATGGGAGGGTGAACTTACTGAGAACTTACTGATAACTTAAATTCTCAGTTGTTTGATCGCTGGAGAGGTCGTCGGCGTAAAAAAAAAAAAAAGTCGCCGCAGTTGTTCACTGGAGAAGATGGGGAGGGGGTGACCTAAGGTGATGGTGGTTGGAAAGAAAATAAATTGATAAAAAGGGTGGACATAATAAAATGATGGGAGGGTGAACATAGTAAAATGATGGAAGGGTGTACTTATTAAGCTAGAGATTATATGATTAGATTAAATATTGCTTGTCTTATAAGGTAAAATTGATAATTTTGAGGGATTATATGGTAAATGCTCCTTAAAATAGAGCAAGTTTTTTCCCTTTTTCATATTAATTCATGTTTATTACATACACCATTTCAAAAAAGATAGTTTTACTTTTTTTTTTTTTAAATGACAAAATATTATGAAAATGTAATTATGTTTATGATTTATATCATAGGCGGAGCTACATGCCTTTAATTTTAGAAAGTGTCAATTTCCTCCCTTATAAATTGAGAATATGCGATATTTTACCCTTAAAATCATGGTGTTTATCAATTTTGCCTCGTTTATGTAAAAAAAATGCACTACATAATATATGTGCCCTCATTTATGTCAAATTTATACTCCACCATTTAATATTTCATCCTTGTAAAATTCTTGCCCTCTTTGTTCAAAATCTTCGCTCCACCACTAATTTATATTTTACTTATTAAAAAAAATGAAAATGTAATTATGTTTATGAAATTTTACGATATTTGTTGTTCATTAATAATTTTAAAATTTTATAAATATAACTAAAATTTCATAAATATTTGGTCAAAACCGAAAGAAATTGACCATTAATGGAAAAGTTGGACTACATACATGTAAGTGATGTAATATTTTTTTTTCCTTGAATCATCAGTAATTTTTTTATTTTTTTGTATTTCATACATTCAACTGAAAATTTCTAAAGTACATTTCAAAGATTTATAAACCACTTTTTTCTCAAATTTACTGAATCTGAATATACATAATTTGAGTAAAGCCGCATTTAGGAAAAAGAAATTGACTTATAAATTGGGTAAGAACTAAGAAATGAAATAGACATATATTCCCTCCGTCCGTTCCACTACAATCTTCCTGGTTACTGTTTTTGCACAATAATTAAGAAAAAATGTAGCAGAATGAGTGTTGTAATCTATAGTATAGATGGTAGTGGTGTGCTACAGTTGAATGAATAGTTTCAATGGTCGAATTTTTCATTTTGCCCTCACTATTTTGTCCATTTCCCATTTTGCCCTTAATTTTTTTTTTAATTTGAAAAAAAAAACGTGTCCTCGGACACGGGCTTAATTACAACAACAACAACAACAAAGCCTTAGTCCCAAAATAATTTGGGGTCGGCTAACATGAATCCTCATATGTCATCGCGAAAAAAAAAATAAAAAAAATAATAAAAAAAAATTAAAAAATTAAAAAATAAAAAATAAAATAAATAGATAAATAAATAAATAAATACAACAACAACAACAACAAAGCCCTAGTCCCAAAATAATTTGGGGTCGGCTAAAAATAAATAAATAAATAATAATAATAATAAATGAATAATAATAATAAATAAATAAACAAATAAATAAACATACAAAAAAAAAATCAACCCCCCACATGGATTTTTGCCCTCCACTCCGGCCTCTTCAACACCATACTTTCATCCACTCCAAGTAAACTCATATCATTTTCAATTACTCTAATCCAAGTTTGTTTGGGTCTTCCCCTACCCCTCGCCATCTTATCATTTCTCCATTTGTTAGGCCTCTGCTTAGGTGCATCACTCGGTCTCCTTCTCACATGTCCAAACCACCTTAGACGATTTTCCCTCATTTTATCCTCAATGGGCGCAACTCCTACTTTACCTCTGATCACCTCATTCCCCAATCGATCCTTTTTTGTATGACCGCACATCCATCGAAGCATACGCATCTCCGCCACATTCATCTTATGCACGTGACACTGTTTCACGGCCCAATATTCGGTGCCGTAAAGCAATGCCGGCCTGATTGCCGTGCGGTAGAATTTTCCCTTTAATCTATTGGGCATGCCGCGATCATATAGAAACCCTGTGGCACTCTTCCACTTCAACCAACCTGCTTTATTCCTATGAGCCACATCTCCATCTAATTCTCCATCCTTTTGGATAATGGATCCAAGATAGCGAAAAAACTCAGAAGCTTGGATAATATTTCCATCAAATGTGACCGCCCTGCCTCCACTACTTCCAACTTGCTAAACTTACACTTCAAATATTCGAGTCTTGCTTACGCTTAATCGAAAACCTCGAGATTTCAAAGTGTGTCTCCACAACTCCAATTTACTTTCGACATCCTCTCTTGTCTCATCAATCGGCCTGATATCATCTGCGAACGGCATACACTTTGGTATATCATCTTGGGTGACCTCGTCAATTCGTCCATTATCAAAGCAAAAAGAAAGGGGCTTAGTGCGGAACCTTGATGCACTCCAATCTTTATAGGAAACTCTTCGATCTTCCCAACACTAGTATGTGCACAAGTACTAACTCCATTATACATGTCCTTGATAATATCAATATATTTCTTTGAAACACCCTTCTTTGCTAATGCCCACCAAAGTACCTCTCTTGGCACTTTATCATACGCCTTCTCCAAATCAATGAAAACGATATGCAAATCTTTCTTTTGATCCGATATTTCTCCATGGTTTGTCTCATAAGATATATTGCCTCCATAGTCGATCTTCCTGGCATAACCCAAATTGGTTATCCGAAATATCCACAATTTTTTCGGCCTTTGTGCGATCACTCTTTCCCCAAAGTTTCATAGTATGACTCATTAGTTTGATCTCTAGATAGTTGGCACAATCTTGGACATCACATTTATTCTTATACAAAGGGATCGAGTACTCTTCCGCTCACTTCAATGGCATTGTGTTAACTCTCCATATCTTGTTAAATAGCGTTGTTAACCAATCTACTCCCCTCTCCCGAAACATCTCCAAACCTCGGTGGTATACCATCCAGGTCCAATGGCTTTCTTCAATCTCATCTTTTTCATTGTCATTTCCACTTCACTCTTTCGAATTCTCCGCATAAAATCTCGATTAACCATACTCGAAGAGATATTTAAATCTCCGACATCACGCTTTCCTTGACCGTCATTGAACAAGTTATCAAAGTACGAACTCCATCTATCTTTTATCTCTTTATCCCCGACTAAAACTCTTTGGTCTACATCCTTCGCACATTTAACCGTCCCAATATCTCGTGTCCTCTTATCCCTCATACGAGCGAGTGCGTAGATGTCCTTTTCCCCTTCTTTTGTATCCGACTTATCATAAAGTTTGATTCGCGCTTTGCTCTTTGCGTCTCTTCTTGCTTTCTTAGCATCTCTTCTAGCTTCCTTATACTTCTCATAGTTCTCGTCGCTCCTATATTTCCCCAATAATTTGTAGCATTCTCGCTTGCCCTTTATTGCTTGTTTTACTTCCTCGTTCCACCATGATGTGTCCTTACTTGGTGGCCCATTTCCTCTAGATTTTCCAAGGACTTCTTTCGCCACCTCCTTTATGGTATGTACCATCTTAGTCCAAGTCGAATCTATATCCATATCCTCCATATTATCCGACCAAATACCGGTATCGACCATCTTAGCTACAAATTTCGGTTGATTCTCCCCTTGAAGTCTCCACCACTTGATTAGGGTCTACTGTAATTTTCTCTTCCTCGAAATTCTCTTACTTGAAATCAAGTACCACTAGTCTATGTTGAGTTCTTTGTGCTCTCACAGGAATAACCTTGCAATCTGTATAACTCTTTCTACAAGTATTTCTTACTAAGAAGAAGTCAATCTGACTCGCATTACCTCCACTCCTATAGGACACTAAGTGAGATTCTCTCTTCTTGAACCAAGTGTTCATTATAATCAAGTCATATGCCAACGCAAAGTCCAGGATACTATTTCCTGCTTCATTCCTCTCTCCAAAATCAAAACCTCCATGTATGTTCTCAAAGCCAAAAACGTGTCCTCGGATACGGGCTTATTCTAGTGTAAAGTATAAAAAATGAGATAGGAGAGAGAAAGTGAAATATAATAATTGAATTATTGTTGTGAATATGACATATAAGTTCCATTAATATAAAAGTTATAAAATATTTTCAATTTAAAAAGTTTGTAGTTTGTAATGTAATGCTTAAACAATCGGGAAAGGAAAGTGTGTAATATTTTGTAGTGTGTGTAAGAGAGAGAGAGAGAGAGAGAGAGAGAGAGAGAGAGAGAGAGAGAGGGGGGGACATTTAGAAAAAATGAATTTGACTGCTTCATTTTATTTTTTAAAGTTGACTCTTTGTAAAGGAATAAAGACAAATAAATTGGGTATGAAGAAATGAAATATACTACCTTGAAATCATCGCCACTCCTATATAAACCTGGCATGAGTTGCAAGAACCTCCAAACCCTACTACCTTGAATTCATCGCCACCCCACCCATATTATCAAATCACCACCGCTCCCGACGGCACTGTTTCTGGTTAAGTCGTTATGCATCATCTTTTTCAACATCCTCGATGCTCAGCCGACAACAGGACTTACCCTCAACTCCTCCAAGTATATCCATTTTCTTTCCTCTTTACATAGAAGTTCTGATTTTTGTTAATTTTTAAGCCATTTTTTGCTTTTCTTATGTAGAAACAAGTTGCTTACTGCTGCTTTGTTTTGTTATTTCATTTATTGATTTACTTTATTTTACAAATATATAGTGTTGTGGTCCTGGAAAAATGAGATACCTGATGAATTCGGATCGATCGTTGTTCTTGGTATATCAATTTGAAGTGATGATCTTCCTTCATTTCTTCGGGTAAAATGATTTATATCTCTAATCTTATATCACATCAGTGCATTGATTATTAATCTGTTCATCGTTTATGGAAAATATTTGTTCGGAATATATGTCTAAACACAGTTCAGATCAACTGCTACTTCAATTCTACGAGATTTCTGCCTGAAAATATAACCAATAAAGTTGTCAATGTATTTGGTTAGTTTGTTTGATCTGCATGATGATGTTGGATGGTATGAACTTAGGACGTGTACAGTGCAACATTTTCAAAATGAAGTTCTTGAAATGCGATTATTCCTTTCCTTTTTCTTTTGTCCTTTTAAAGGTGCTTGTTAATTAAATTCAAAATTAGTTATGTTTTTTTTTTCTCTTTTGTTGTTCTTGTTGTTATCCCTTGAGATGGTTTGCTATCCCTTAAGAGAGCCATTTGAGGAAAGAAAAGACTCCAAATCTCCAACTCTTATAAGAAAAAATCTGCATTTTAGTTGCAGCGCAGCCAAACTCTTAATGAAGTTACATATTTTCAGTTGATTGCTCATCAATTTATTAGTTTCAAGTAGTTTATTGTTAAAGCCCTATATTAAAAACAAATTTTTTTTAGAGACTTTTTCCTATTTTGAGGTTCATCTGATTACTGACATCTGTTACACTTCTTTTTAACTTGTAAAATGCTGATTCATGGATGCTTCACTGTTCATCTTTTCATTAATATATAGTGATTATTTGATTAATATAGCCTGCCTATTAGCCCGTATGAATTGGGGTTGGACGAGTATGCTGGTAGGAACCAGCTATGATCAAAATGCCATTGTTTCTGAGAAACAACAAAGGTGTGTTTTTGTACATAGACCTCTAATATTTATGGTTTGCTTGATTTTATCTTGATTCTTAATCTAACAGTAGTTGTTTGAGTATTCAAAGGTTCCATTTCTTCCTTTGAGCCACTGCATGTGTTTGGCTTTGTGTCACAACTTAGATTCTGAATATGAGATTCCTCTCTTTATCTATGATCGTTGTCTTGTTTTTTTTTTTTTTTTGGGGGGGGTTGGTTGTCTTTCTTTATAATAATCACTTTCTTAATTCTTGTCAATTGGAGCCTAGATTTGTTAAAGACTTTTTTCCTGGTTATGTAAAGCATCATTTTTAGATGAGACTTTTACTTTGGATCAAGGACTGTCTCATCTCTATTGTCAGCTCTAAAGGATGATGACAAGGGATTAAAGCTAAAACGATATGAAATTTAAGTATGATCCCCATAATACTGTCATTAACCAATTCAATAATTATTTCTTTCACTTTTTATCGTGAATATGATCACGAACACAAATGAAACATTGATTGTGGGATAAGAACATAAAAATAGACATTTATTTTGGGGCAGATGAAGTAGAACTTGACTTCCGTTCACTATGGTATTTTTGACATGTTCCTGGGATATAAGTTAGCTGATTTATGTCCAACCCCCAATTCTTGCTCTCTACATTTGACATCACTGTGTACAATCAGCAACTTAAAATTATTAGCCGAAATATTTCTAGTGATATTGTTGGGTGTATAACTGATCATAGTCCTTGTATATATGAATAGGTACATAGTATTTAGGGATAACATGTATGTAGGGAGAGTCAGTAAGTAGTTAGGAAAGAGTCTATTTCTCTCCTCTTCCATTTTGTTTGTACCTAAGTACACAGATTATGTTATGGTCATACTCGTACCTCGTTTATAATTTATGAATTTTTGAATTTCAGTGTTAGTTCATCTCTTTGAGGCTTCAAAGTAACACCATAACACATAGTAACATGTTTTCAGGTAAGGCCCACTTTGCAAAGGTTTTTTGTGAATGCGGACAAGGATCTCTATCTGCTCCAAATTGAGGCTATAAAGGTATATTAAGGATATAAATTTATTTTCAAACATCTTTGCCAGTGCAGTGCATTGGTGAAGTTGCCACTATTGAAGTTGTTTGCTCAGGAAAAGTATAATGCAATGCACTGCTTGGTGATGGATTGGTTTATGAACTTGTGGATGCATTTCCCCACTTCTATGGCCCGTCTCGGAGTTTTGTTCCTCTCCCTTTTTGCAACTTGCTAAATTTGAAAGAGGCCAGCATTGTATACTAGATTTTGGGGGGAGGGTATAACTTTTGTAAGAGTTTTTTGTGTTTCCGGTGATTATGTTTTGGTCCATGATGTGGCTACTACATGTGTAGGCTGCAGGTTGGATATCAGGATTATTCTCTGCGATGTAGCTTATGAAGACACAAAGAGGGTCTTTTGTACCAGAGTGTGTAGCCCATAAGGAAGCACTAGTGATCGGTCGAGCTTATCAACAAAATTACAACTGAAGACGAAGTTACTGTACTTATTTTAAAGCTCGTAGGACAGTTAGAGGTACCGGAGTTTGTAAAGCATATTATCATCAGATGACATTACACTACTTCTGTTTTTTCTTGTTTCCAAAGGTTGTAGGCCAGTTTATTAGAGGCAAAGTTGTTGTTCATGACATTTCTTGTTGTACCACCAAAATAACTTGTGTTGCAATATAAATAATAATTAATACATTACATTTTTTATAATTTTATATTTTCTTCTTATTTTCTGTTGGGCACTATATATAATGAAAACAATAATTATTTCTAAATCTACTAAAACCCCCCATCTTTACTTTAGTAGATTTATTGAATCTAGACATAATGCAATTTAAGCAAAACTTTAAAGAAAAGAAAGCAAATTAGGACTGTCTAAAGGATAAGACAAAAGAAATAAGTAAGAAATTAAATGACAACCCTATATAAATCTATCATTATTCTCCCTCTTTTCCAAACCCTACTACCCCCCTCCTCCTATGCAACTTCTTCTTCTTCAACGTTAATGCCCAGTGCCGGACGGGTACATTCTCTTGGTGCAAATAAGGCCATTTCAATTTCCTTTCTCATTTTTACCTTCTCATAACTTGCTTCCTGCACTTTTTTTTTTTTTGTTTACTAATTAATTAATCAACCTTTGTTAAATTTACCTATATATAGTACTAGTGTTGCGGTCCTGGAAAATTGATGACGACGGGGAATCCTCCCATGCTAGAGAATTCATACAGGATCGTTGTTCGTGAAATATCAATTTTCGCAACGGAAAAAGCCACGCCTGCTGTGATTACAAGGGCAGCAGGGTAAGGGATTGTCGGACGACGAATCCCTTTGCTCACTAATCATTATAAAGTGTCTGTTAATGAGACTTTTTATCAGTAGAATGTATGGTTTTTGACTCTTTTATTTTTGTGTCATGATCTGCATATATAAGGTTGAAATAAATTAGTGTTACAACCAACATTTGCAGGTTTTGATTGAATCTGAAGCAAAATAACAGATTATAGAGAAGAAGGTGTTTGGAAGTTGAATTCTTGATGGGAAGAAATTTGGGCAAAAGTAGTTTGTACACTGTTGGACCTCTCCCTGGCAAGTTAAGTGTTGTTCTAATAGGCCCAATCCTCAACTGTTTGGATGACAGAGATTTCAAGTATTAAATTTATTTTTGTTTATGTACCAAAAATTAGTGGCTAGTCCAATTTCCTTGATATATACTCCCTCCGTTCAGTTACATACTTCACACTTTCTATTTTGGGCGTCCAATTACATGCTTCACACTTTGTCTCCTACATTATTTTAATACTCACAACACCATTATAATTTACTATTCCCTCCACTCATTCTTCCTCCTATTTTACTTTTACACTCACAACATTATATCATTATTTTTTTTCTTAATCCACGCGTGAACAGTAACCGTGAAGTATGTACTTGGACGGAGGGAATATTCAACAAGTTAAGTGTTGTATCGTTATTCATGGCATTTCACTACGTTTAGAGATAGGGAACTAGTGACCACAAATGTGCACTGGAATGTAATGTAAGTATACCTGAGTATAGTATACGGAATTTTCCTTGGACTTTGAAGCCTCTTCTCTTCATGAATATATATATATATTCTAGATTTATATATATATATATATACGCTTTTAAGAGATTCAATCTCAATCGCAACTTAATAAGTAACATAACAAAGTCATCAGATTACAACAAATTAAGAACTGAGAGATCAGGAATGTAATAACCTCTTATTTTCGGTTACCTGCATCATCTTCTCCAACACCCTCCATGCCCGGCCGTCGGGATTTACCCTAAGCTTCTCCAGGTATGTCCATTTTCTTTCCTCTTTACATAAAAGTTCTAAGCCAAACAACCTAATTATCCAATCTACTTTCACATTTTTTTCAATTCACTACAAAAAAAACTGGTCATTCGCGATTGCTTTTGGCGATGGCAAAAAAAGCAGTCACGTTTGAGTATATAAGGAGACGGCCTTTGTGACTGCATTTAGTGCCGTCACAGTAGACTAGCGTGATGGCTAAGCAGTCACGAATGCCATCACATTCTATGTTTTTCCCTCTAGCGCCAACAACGTTGTGAACACCCCAACCCGAGACCTAACACGTGTCCCGAGCTAAGAGAGCTCAAACTAAGAAAATTCATCTAAATTTTTAAAACATTTATTTGCCTTTAAAAGAAAACCACTTTTCAAACTCCCAATAAAAATCAATTGGAAATATCTCTACTTAGAGGAAATCCAACCACACTTTTAATAAACCGAAATCTGATCAATTACATTGGAAACCTTAATTAACCTTGTTTAACAAAAGAGTTTTCCAAACAAATTACAAAAGAAGACTACTTAATAAATACTCCTAACAACCGACTCCTATACTTAACTTGTCAAGCCCCAAAGCAAAAGTCCACCATGAAATCCCAGACCTCATTTGGTTCGGGTCACTGTCTCGGAATCTAAAACGAGTAAAAGGGAGAGGGGTGAGAATAAATCTCAATGAGCTATTATGAATGCGGCAAGATGCCATACAAGATGCAACACGTAGCATGATAACACTTAACACATTATGAAAGCGGTAAACACCTTACGTTACCTCATTTTACCTTTTCCCGTCGAATAATAAGTCGTACAACGTGGGAGTAAAACTCCACTCTTTGGTGAATTGCCTCCGACACATTCACCTCTTATAGGCCCCATTCCCCGGAGATCCGTATAAGAAAGGATACCTATATTAGTGTATCCAAAAATAACATCTTCCCTCCGTACAACGATCGCAGCCAGTGCAGTAAAGGCTTCTTCATGCTCAATACGATCGTTAGCGAGAGCCCAGCTCTGTGGCCACGAGTGGGGAAGGGCTCAGCCGGTATGATGAACCTTCAATCACTTATTGAACAAAATCATTAATTGATTGAGATCCATCATTACCACCAGAACCTGAAACACGCTCGAAGCACGTAATAGATACTTGAGATAATCCACAAAACGGGATAACAATATAACGACATGGTAAGGTATACTCATGCCGATCCATACCATAGTGCACGACAAACATTTTATACGCTATGCGTAACATCACCCAATGAATATGAGTTCAATTAAAGTATCGATGTAACCACATAATCCACAGGGATCTGATGAATTGACACGCCGGATAATCCACAATTGGGATACAATATAATCAACGAACCGGATAATCCTGACGGGAATACGACACAACCATAGACCCAAATAATCCACAATTGGAATAATCATACTACGAGTGATACATATACATTTAACACGATAGTGTGACCTGTGGTCTTACACATGATTCAAGCTAACTACCCGGGGTAATGGGCAAGTAAGGTCACCAAGTACCATAAATCAATCCTACGAAGTCATTACTCATCCTTGAATAATCTTAATGAAAGTGCAAGACCTACTTCCCAAGTTTGGACTACTTCTAGAATAACATTTAACTACACCTACAATTCCATTTTGACCGAATAAAAGGTCGTGGCCAAGCCAAGTTATCCTACTCTAACCTAGGTTAAAGAGGATCAATTCGTATCCGGGTTGATTATGTTCTACTAATTTATATCGGAAGGGAGTCACAATTTATAAGTGGCCAAATAAACTTGCTAAACAATTCTAGTTCGGATTTCAAAGTTGGTCTCGGGGTCACGAGCGATGCCATACCACTTGGGCGACCGCCCGAGTGGGTTTTCAAGGAGAAGGTAACTGGCACGCCAATGGTGGGCGACCGCAAACCTCTTGGGCGGCCCGCCCAAGAGGATTTCCCAAGGCAATGAGACTCCTGGCATGATGGGCGGCCGCCCAAGCCCCGTGGGCGACCGCCCAAGGCGATTTCCGGCACAAATAATTTCTCGCTCTTTCTTCTTAGCTTCAATTCCTTTGCTTTTCATCTAACCCAAATTCCAAGAACACCAAGAGGAAACCCTAGCTTTACTAAGTTCAACAAAATCATGAAAACTTCAAAATGATGTAAATCTAGATTATTTAACCCTAAACATTCCACCCATTTCAATTCCTCTAAATCATCTTTCATGAACATTAATCTCCACCCACTTCCTTTACCAATTCCGAGCTTAAACCTTTTAATCCCAAATCAACCTATGTTCTTACACTCTTGATCAACAATGACATCCTTTCACAAGATAATTCAATTCCTCAACTTCCGAGAAGATTTCTAAGGCATTAAGCAATCATTTAAATAACAATAACAACATCAAATCATTGATGAGCATACAAAGAAAGGAGGTCATAATAACTCACCTTAGGTTTTAATATGGAAGATTGATCTTTCTCACTTGATGGATTCTCCTAGATAATCCAACTTGAGGATGTTCTTGGACTTGGATTTGGTGGAGGATTTGCTTGGCTTCAAGAAGAGAGGATGAGAGCTTCCATGGGAGATTTCTCTAAGCTTTCTCTAGGTGAAAGAAGTATGAATGAAGGAGAAGGGAAAGGGAGTAAGAGGAGGATGATGGAGGGCCGGGTATGGAGGGAGATTGGGGAGGGGCACACTTGTCAACTAGGGAGGGAGCAAGACTCCTTTTGGCCCCCCAAGGAAAATCTAGCAAAGGTTTCCACTTCATTTTAAATTTAAACTTAATTCCTTTACCCAATAATTCATCCTACTCACTCATTTAACCTCCTCCCATATTTATCTATTTAATAAATTTCCAATTTTATTAATTCCCCAAATTTTCTTTAATTAATGACCAATAAATTCTCAAAAGATTCTAAATTCACTTCTCACCCAATTTATCTAATTTTAAGAATTTAAGGACAAAATTGAACACATAAGGATATCATAATTATTAAAAGCACAGAATATGATATTTAAAATTAGTGCCTAAGGTTGGGGTCGTTACAAACGTAGTCCGGCGGGAGGGTGAAATTCTAATTTTTATCAAAGGCGATGGCTTTAGCAATCTCGTTTTATAAAAATATTAAATTAAATAATTTTAAAATTGGACTTTTAATTTTTTTTTAAAGGCGATTGTTTTTGCCGTCACAAAATAGATAATATAAAAAAAAAATAAAAATATTAAATTAAACATTTAGAAAACCCATCCCTTTCCTCTCTCTCTCATTCCACAACTGAAATCCTTCTTTTCCTCTCTCATTCCCTCACAGCCACGTTTTTCCAGCGCCTTCTCAAACTTCCGTCGTCGTTCCCTTTTCTATTTTGTTTTCACTTTTCAACTTTTCTAATCCCTCTTTTCTTCAGTTCCATTCCAAAAGCCCAATTTCTCAAACTTCCGTCGTTCCCTTTTCTATTTTCTAGGGTTTTCACTTTTCAACTTTTCTAATCCCTCTTTTCTTCAGTTCCATTCCAAAAGCCCAATTTCTCCCAAATCAACCTCAATTGAACACCGATAGGTGTCCAATACATAGCAAAACAAGATGAGGATAATGATTAAGGGTGGGGTGTGGAAGAACACCGAGGATGAGATCCTTAAGGCCGCCTTATGAAGTACGGCAAGAATCAGTGGGCTCGTATTTCTTCCCTCCTTGTTCGTAAATCTGCTAAACAGTGTAAGGCTCGCTGGTATGAGTGGCTTGATCCTTCCATCAAAAAGGTAACCACTTATTCTGTCTTTATCTCAATTTCGTTGATTTTTCTTCATTTTTGTTTGTTCTTTTCAGTTTAATAACTTGTTCGTTTAGGATTTGTGGTTGGTTTTTGTTGTATACTCGAAATTTTGTTTGAACTCCAAACACTTGAAGCAGAGCAAGAAAAGATGCATTCTTAAGAAAGGTATGTCAGAAGAAAAAAACACCCATCAGTTACTTTTCTTGAATTTTCTATTGTTCCTTTTTTTTTATTTTCAATTAATTGGGCTCTTGGATGTATGAATTTGATAAGGTTTTTGTTGTTTTTGGTTGAATAATGGTGTGGGCTTGTTTTATGGAGTGCAGAAAGTGTTCTTACTTTGAGCTAGTTCAGGTTTAAGATCATTGGTCTCAACTTTTCTTTAATTTCCCAAAAAATAAATAAAAATAAAAATTCATTTAGTTTTTGAGCAATGGAGTGCAGAAAGTGTTCTTACTTTGAGCTACTGAAGTTTAGCTCTCAACTATCATTCAAGTTAGAATAGAAATGATTGTTGGAGTTTATTCAGTACCAGTAGAAGTAGAAGATACATTTTATATGATTTTTTTTTTATTTTTCTCGCGATACCCATAATACCAGTTATAATCATGTTGTTAACTTCTTTTACAGGGACCTGTAATCTAAGTTCGTTATCTAGCTGCTGAACTCGAAGGCTCTTTCTCCTGGGTATGCCAAAGAAGAGGTACCCCAGAAATCTTGTTCCTTTACTTAAATTCAAAAGTATATAATTAGAATTGAAGAGTATATATTTGGTGAGCTGCATATTTCCTACTGACATTTTAAGTTGCAAATTTTCATGGCCTGGTAATGCAATTTCATTGTAGATGCCATACTGTTTGCTGATGGATGGTCTTGCAAAGGCTGGACAAATAAATGAAGCCAAGTTAGTTTTTGATGAAATGAAGGAAAAAAATGTGAAAACTAGTAAGTAATGTCCTAGAGCTCGAGCTTGCTATTAAGCTTCCCTTAAACATGCAGAGTATTCTCTTCATACTTTATCTAGGACGCCACGAAATATTGCAGGTCTCTCTTATGGTAGATTTTTTTTTTGTTGCTTAGAAGGTTTTTTCATGAAGCGTTATTGGATATATGAACAGATTTCCTTTGATTGGTCATACTTTTTTGTATGTTTAGATTTCATATTTTGTATTAGCCCAAGGTCTAGTCAACCTACCTTATAACTCCAGCCATAAACTAAGCTGGTGCCCCACAAAGGCTACAATTAGCGGTGGCAATTTCCTATCCCATGGGTTGCCCATAAAATTTTTGATCATGCGTTGGACTATTTTACAATCTACCAAATTGATACAATGTACAATAGTATAAAGTATCAGAATTAATGGATAACACCCATGGGTAACCATTTCACCCCTAGCTACAATTGATTCTATTGTATTTTAAGGCAGGAATTTCCCTTCATCACATTTTTTTTTTGGGGGGGAGTGAGGATTGTTGTTATCTTGTGTGAGTAAACAGAGGCTTAGATTTTTCCTTTCCATTGAGACTGAAATTACTAAATACAACTTGTCCACTGAAGTATCTTTTGATTCCAAGAACTGGACCCACGATCAAATTGATGCAGACTTTGAACAGATAAGGGAACCAGTAGGCTTCAATTTATTTAATATGTTTATGATTTTCTGAGTACACATGCACATAAAATGGGAGTGTACTAGTATCTAACTTTCCTTGGTGGATATAACTCAGATGGGTACTCCTACAGCATTATGATTTCAGCATTCTGTAGATGTGGGCGACTTGAAGAGGCAAAGCAATTGGCTTCTGATTTTGAAGCCAAATATCAAAAGTACGACGTCGTTATATTAAACACAATGCTCTGTGCATACTGCATAGCTGGAGAAATGAAGAACGTAATGAAAACGATGAAGAAAATGGATGAATTCGCAATCAACCCAGATCGGAATACCTTTTCAATTCTAATAAAATATTTCCGGAAGGAGAAGCTGTATTTGCTTGCTTATCAGACTCTGCAGGATATGCATAAGAAAGGCCACCTACCAGATGAGGTAAATCATCAAATCTGAAGGGTGCAACCCTGTTGATATGTGCGATCATAAGTTGGACTGTTGGACTAATCCTAACCAGTCATTAAACCGTTACCCTAATTCTTGGTGTGAGTTTAGCTTCGTATCACCAATGGGTATTAAGTTCAATTTATACGTGATTTATAGGAAATTGTGGTGTTTTTGAAGTTTCCACTATTACAGCTCCAGAAATTCTTACAAGTTGTGTGCCTTGCAGGAACTTTGTTCCAACTTAATTTATTATCTTGGTAAAACCGGTGCCCATTCAGAAGCATTTTCAGTGTACATTATGTGTTAAAGGACAATGGAAGATTGATCTCTCGAGCTGCTATAAGGAAATTTGCAACTGCATTTATGAGATATGGTAATATAAACTTGATTAACGACGTCATCAAGACCGTCCACAGTTCTGGCTTCATGCTTGATGAGGTAATTGATAGGACAGAATTCACATTAGCAACTTACTGCCATTGCTTTATTACTTGTATGCTGCTACACAAGTTTACTTTCTAGAAAGGTAAACAAAGGAGCAGTTGCTCGAGATATCATATCTTAAGTTAACCATTGCTTTGTAGGTCGGCAGATGATTGAACACACGAAGAAACTCGAGATATCATATCTGTTAAACGACAAGCGACAAGCACTTTAAGATGCATGCAAACGTTGGCTCGTGTGCAGTCTCAAGTTCGTGCTAGAAGGATTCGAATGTCCGAGGAGAATCAGGCTCTTCAAAGACAGATCCTCCAGAAACGTGAGAAGGAGCTCGATCATCTCAGAGCCTCTGTAAGTGTTTTTTTCTTCCGAATTTTGTATATTTTCCTCTTTTTTCTCCATTTGGTTATTGAAAAATTGCGCTAAATCGTTATAAATATTGGAGTTCAGATTGGAGATAGTTGGGATGACAGTACACATTCCAAGGAACAAGTTGAAGCAAGCATACAGAACAAGCAGGAGGCTGCTATGAGAAGGGAGAGGGCATTGGCTTATTCTTATTCCCACCAGGTTCTTCTTTTTTCCGTTTATCTTTCTGATTTCATCATATTCAGGGATGAATCCACGTTAGACATATTGGGGTCACGTGCACCCAATTTTTTTCACATTTAATAAGGAAATAAATGTTTCTTCATATTACCTCTAATTAATCAATATATCATTTTCCCCAGCCTAACTGCATCATACTAGCAATATCTCCAGCGAACCAAGATATTGCGACATCAGATGCTATTAAGCTTGCTAGGGATGTGGATCCCACAGGTGTGTTAGTCTTGCTCTTTGCTACAACTTTTAATGTCGAGCACTTAACATTTCCTATTGGTTCTTGGTACTCCTCTTTGCCTTATAGAACTCCAAAGTATCCAAAGCATTTCACTACAATATTCATTGAACTCTGGAGACAACACACATGACAAACCTAGTAGAGCTTCAAAGTATTCAAATTTTGAGCAAAGATAGACGATACATGAGGAAATGGGTGATGATGAGGCTTATGAAGATATTATTCGGGTGGTCTGCTTTTTTTTTGTTCTCATTCCTAGAGAAACAAGTGTAAGTTGATTGTTGTTTTTAGATTAACCTAGTAGGCTGATGTATTTTCTTGACAAACCTAGTTTCTAGGAACAAGTGTAAGTTGATTGTTGTTTTTAGATTAACCTGGTAGGATGATACATTTTCTTGATAAACCTAGTAGGTTGATTATTTTTTGGATTTTGTAACGATGATTATGGTTCATAATACAGTGTTAAATGCAATTAATTTATTAATTTTCATGTTGTGCTAATCAACCTTTCTTTAATTTTTATTCAATTATTAATTATAAATAGGGCCAATGAAATAGAATAAAAAATATGAATTTAAAGTACCTAAGGCGATTGCATTTGCCGTCTCCTTTTCAAACTAAGGCGATTGCATTTGCCGGTCTCCTTTTCAAAACCTAAGGCGATTGCATTTGCCGTCTCCCTTTTCAAAACCTAAGGCGATTGCATTTGCCGTCTCCTTCTTTAAAACCTAAGGTGATTGCATTTGCCGTCTCCTTTGCTGAGCTAAGGCGATTGTAAATGTAATTAAAATAATTAAATAAATAAAATTAAAAAAAACTCTTACGCGATGGAAAAAGCAATCGCGAAAAATAATTGACAAAGGCGACGGCTTTTTTCAGTCACCTTATCTTTTTCGCGACAAGGCTTTACGCGATTGCCATTGCGACGGCTTTTCCCGTCGCGTTAGCCATCCGCGACGGCTTTAAGGGTTTACGCGACGGCTTTTGGCCGTCGCGAAAGACCAGTTTTCTTGTAGTGATTAAGGCAATCTACTCATTAGTGAACTATACATACAATGTACTTTTGAGTTCATTTTCAAATAAGGTAATATATTAATTTTTTTCATTAACGGTGTTAAAAATTCTAACAAAATGTTGATGTGGCAAATGAGATGTAATTTGGTTAACCCAAACAACCTCTCTCTGACGGCAATAAGCTGGAGCTTGTCGATCTAGATATGGCCTCCGCACTACCTGATCATCGGTCAATTGCGCTAGCTGATCTCGATAGATGCGAAGGTTGTGTGCAGTAACATATACTTCAGAGATAACTGTCCAATCCACCTGAAATTCAATAAATGGAGAAGTATAAGTCAAAAGTTTCAATATGTAGTAGGTGACAATAACATTTCAGATGGAAAAAGTCGTTAATAAATGTATACCTGCACCCCAAGGGAAGGTTGCCTTGATCCTCATTTGGCATAAGAGAAATAAGTTGCGTACATAGTAATCTATCCCATGCCCAAAGCTGTATCAAAAATTTATATATGAAATAAGATCAAAACATATGATTTCAAATCAAAAAAAGAAAAAAAAAAAAAAACAACATCATAATGTTTAATTAAAATGTTATAGCATACCTGCAGACTATTTAGAAATCCACCACACTAACTAGTCTCGGGGTGAGTGGTATAGCAAAGTTCCCTATATAAAAAGGCTAAACATGCACTACCCCAACTGTACATGTGTATCCTCTCAATATCTCTAATTAAAAAGAGATAAAACAACTTCACCTTGCTGTTTGTACGAAGGGCTATCAAAATATAGGCACGCGTATACATATATCAACCAAGTCTGGGGGGAATCAGCGGGAAGGCTATCAAACTCAGAAAAATGTGTCTTCAGCCACTTAATCTTTAGACTACTACCATCAAACGCTGCATCAGGTGGGACAACACCTAGAAGCTCCGCACATAAGACCCGCCAATCTAGAAGCACAGGCAAATCTGAATCGGTAACGGGTAACCCATCAATCGACAACCCGTACAGCATCCCGATATCCTCGAATGTGATGATCTTCTCACCAACATGGAGGTGGAATGTATGAGTTTCTGGACGCCATCTCTCAATCATTGCCTCAAATAAAGCCCGGTCATACTGCACCCTCCCGATCAAATGAACTCCCAAAAATCCAGCCACTGCTAATCTCTCGTGGATAACGGGAGCTATAACATGTGGCACGATCGCACCACGATGAAATGATAAACTTGAAACGTCATGATTTGCCCAAATATATCGAGCTCGGTGGGAGTGATGTAAAGTCAACACGAAAGGATCAAAAGCCCCATGATCAACAAAAGCATCCATCTGTTAATCAAAACAATACAAACACAATTATTATTTTGACAAATTCAATAATCTAGGAAGTGTTATTTTCACAAGTGTTATGTTCACAAATCAACACAAACACAAATATTACTTTCACAAATCAATACTCTAAAAAATACTCACAACACAAAATATCCCCAAATTTTGATTAAAAATAAACCACATACTATAGGAAATACTCACAAATCAATCAAATACAACCAAAATCCTAACATTTGTTCAAATAAATACTAATTTAATGGAATGAATGGAAAACTTAGAAAAAAACACCCAAAATTCGTTCAAATTAAACCTAAAGTGACCAAATTCAAACTCAAACTCAAACCTAAATGCTAAATTCACAAGAACAACTCATTATAACCTTCAAAAATGGAAATAAAGGGAAGAGAATGAAAACTTACTTATCAATTTTGAAAAATGACGGATTTTGAATTTGACAAAATGTTATTCAAATTTGCTCTCTTCTTCTTCTTCTTCTTCCTTTGTTTTGTTTTTTTCTTTTTCTTTCTTCTGTAATCTGCAAACTGAAGGGGTGTCGAGCTTAAACTCGCCAAATCAATTGGCGAGTTTGAATCTCGCTTAAACTCGCCAATTGATTTGGCGAGTTTCATTACCACGTCATTTTCCTTAAAATGCATGAATAAAAAAGAAACATTTAAAAACAAATAGAACTCGTCATTCCATTTGACGAGTTTGAACGGACAAAGGTCAAACTCGCTAAATGGTTTAGCGAGTTTTTTAAAAAATAGACATTTTGACAAATAGTTTGGAAGGGTTGTTATTTTTAAAATTATAATTTTAAAAAGAAATATTTTGAAAAAAAAAATCGAAAGTCTGCATAAAATTCCATGACTTGTTAGAGTCAATTTCATAAAAATAATTAAAATTTTATAAATATTTTCTATGAGTGTCAAATCAAATCCATAAAGATAATTAATATATTTCCTAAATATTTAAGAAAATATTCAAAGATTATAGAAACCACCTTTTATTTTGATTTTTTTTCCAAAATATTGTTTTTTAAAAATTTAAATACCAAACTGACATTGATGAAAAAATATTTACCAAACTAGCATTTTTCACTTGAATTCCGGAATTGGTAATTCCGGAATAATGTAATCCGGAATTACCAATTCTGGATTCCAATTTTTTTATTTTTTTTTCTATAATATATATATATATATATATATATATATATATATATATATATATATATATATATATATATATATATATATATAGAAAGAAAGAAGAGAAGAATTAAATAAGAAAATAAATAAATAAGAAAAAAAAGAATTTCGAAATTGGTAATTCCGAATTACATTCGGCGCGATCGCCCCAATTATATCGCGCGATCGCTCGCTTTTTATAGAATTTTCTCTTTTTTTTTGTTAATTCAGTTTTGAAAATAAAAATAAAAAAATTGGAATCCGAAATTGATAATTCCGGATTACATTATTCCGAAATTACCAATTCCGGAATTCAAGTGAAAAGTGCTAGTTTGATAAATATTTTTTCATCAATGTTAGTTTGGTATTTAAATTTTTAAAAATCAATATTTTGGAAAAAAAAATCTGTTATTTTCTCAAATTTACTAAATCTAGACATAATATAATTTGAGTAAATATTTAGATGAAAAAAAGAAATTAGACTCTTAAAAGTAATAAAGACAAATAATTGAAATCATCGCCACCATATAAACCACTATTAAAACGATCAAACGGCTAGAAATGAACTTACAAACACTGATCAAGAAAAAAACAAGTAACGTAAATACCTTGAATTCATCGCCACCATTATATACTTCCTCCGTCCCACGTGAATGCAAACTTATTTTCATTTTGGTTCGTTTCACGTGAATGCAAACTGTCCAAAATGGAAATAAATTTATTATTTTATATTCACCCTACCCCACCCATTCATTCTCTCTCTTCATTTTTCATCATACAATTTATTCAACCAACCTACTATTAACTCCACTCATTCTCTCTTTTCATTTCCTACCACACATTTTCATTATCTTAATAATATTTCTTAATTATTGTGCTCGAAAAGAAAAAATGGTTCACAATGACGTGGGACGGAGGGAGTAAAGTTTATAAACCCGGTATGGGTTTCACCGCTGTTCAAACCCTACTATCTTGTAATCATCGCCACTCCTTTCCCCAGTCTCCACCGCTCCTGACGGCGCCGCTATGCATCATCTTCTTCAACACCCGGCCGACGGGATTTACCCTCAACACCTACAAGTATATCCATTTTCTTTCCTCTTTACATACAAGTTCTGAATTCTAGCCATTTTTAGCTTTTTCTTAAGTAGAAACGAGTTGGTTCCTGCTTTAATTCGTTTACTCACTTATTGTTTTACCTTATTTTTCCAATATATAGTGTTGTGGTCCTGGAATAATGAGCTATCTGAATTCGGATCGATCGTTGTTCTTGGTATATCAATTTGAAGTGATGATCTTCCTTCATTTCTTCTGGTAAAATCATTTACTCCCATATCTATACTTTTATATCATATAATTGCATTTGATTATTGATTTGTTCAAATTGTATGGAAAAAATGATTTATAAATATATATGACTCGGATCAACTGTTACTTCCATGATGTTTCTGCCTGAAAACATAATCAATGAATTTGCTCTGTGTTTGGGTTGTTCTTTTGATCTGCATGATGAGGTGGATGGTTCTAAATTGAAGTTCTTGAAATGCGATTCTTTCTTTTTCCCTTTCTCCTTATAAATGGTTAATTTGTTAATTAAGTTCAAAAGTAATCTTTTGTTGCTGTTATAGTGGGTAAGTTATTTCAAAAGATGCTTTTTTTTTTTCAATTGGGTTTTTTATTAATATATTATTTAATTTATTACAAAATTGGCACTTAAAAGTGATAGAAATTGCATTTGGTGGGATTTGAACCTCTGACCTCTTTTATGAAAAATTGGATGCCTTTTGATCTAAAGCTTTTTGGCTTCTGCTCTCTTTAGAGAACAAAAACACTCTAAATATCAATTTTGGACCGGATGGTATATCAATTGAGGTTTGGAGATGTTTCGGGGAGAGGGGAGTAGATTGGTTAACAACGCTATTTAACAAGATATGGAGAGTTAACACAATGCCATTGGAGTGGCGGAAGAGTACTCTGATCCCTTTGTATAAGAATAAAGGTGATGTCCAAGATTGTGCCAACTATCGGGGGATCAAACTAATGAGCCATACTATGAAACTTTGGGAAAGAGTAATTGCACAAAGGCTGAGAAAAATTGTGGATATTTCGGATAACCAATTTGGGTTTATGCCAGGAAGATCGACTATGGAGGCAATATATCTTATGAGACAAACCATGGAGAAATATCGGGATCAAAAGAAAGATTTGCATATGATTTTCATTGATTTGGAGAAGGCGTATGATAAAGTGCCAAGAGAGGTACTTTGGTGGGCATTAGCAAAGAAGGGTGTTTCAAAGAAATATATTGATATTATCAAGGACATGTATAATGGAGTTAGTACTTGTGTACAGACTAGTGTTGGGAAGACCGAAGAGTTCCACTATAAAGATTGGAGTCATCAAGGTTCCGCTTACTTTCTTTTGCTTTGATAATGGACGAATTGGACGAGGTCGACCCAAGATGATATACCAAAGTGTATCTTTGTTCGCAGATGATATTGTCAGGATTGATGAGACAAGAGAGGGTGTTGAAAGTAAATTGGAGTTGTGGAGACACACTTTGGAATCTCGAGGTTTTCGATTAAGCGAAGCAAGGCGAATATTTGGAGTGTAAGTTTAGCGAGTTGGAAGTAGGAGGAGCGGGGGCGGTCACATTTGATGGAAATATTATCCAAGCTTCGAGTTTTTCGCTATCTTGGATCCATTATCCAAAAGGATGGAGAATTAGATGGAGATGTGGCTCATAGGATTAAAGCGGGTTGGTTGAAGTGGAAGAGTGCTACGGGGTTTCTATGTGATCGTGACATGCCCGATAGATTAAAGGGAAAATTCTACCGCACGGCAATTAGGCCGACATTGCTTTACGGCACCGAATATTGGGCCGTGAAACAAAGGTCACGTGCATAAGATGAATGTGGCGGAGATGCGTATGCTTCGATGGATGTGCGGTCATACAAGAAATGATCGATTGGGGAATGAGGTGATCAGAGGTAAAGTAGGAGTTGCGCCCATTGAGGATAAAATGAGGGAAAATCGTCTACGGTGGTTTGGAAATGTGAGAAGGAGAACGAGCGATGCACCGGTTAGGAGGCCGGAACAGTGGAGAAATGATAAAATGGCGAGGGGTAGGGGAAGACCCAAACAAACTTGGATTAGAGTAATTGAAAATGATATGAATTTACTTGGAGTGGATGAAAGTATGGTGTTGAAGAGGCCGGAGTGGAGGGCAAAAATCCAAGTGGGGGGTTGATTTTTATTTTTTTATTTATTTATTTATTTTTATTTATTTATTTATTTTTTCACGATAACATATGAGGATTCATGTTAGCCGACCCCAAATTATTTTGGGACTAAGGCTTTGTTGTTGTTGTTGTTGTTGTTGTATAGTAGCAGCACAGACAAGCTCTTAATGAAGTACCCATTCCTAATTGATCGCTTGAAATTTTAGTTTCAAGAGAGTATGTTGTTAAGGCCCTTAAGTAAGATGTCTAATTTATTTATTTAAGAGACTTAATCTTACTTGAGATGCAACTAATTTGTGATAGCTGTTATACTCCATTCGTAAATAGTAAATATTTGCTTCAAAGATGGTTAACTACTGTTCCTATTTTAGTAAAATATCGTGCTATGAATTAGAGTTGAACAAACATGCTAACTGGAATCATCTATGATCAATTAAAATGCCATTGTTTCTGAAACAACAAAGGTGTTCTCTAATAACATATGATTGTATGGTTTTTGTCTTGATTCTTAATCTAATAGTAATTGTATGATTGTGCAGAGGCTCCAATGCTTCCTTCGAGCCACTGCATATGCATGACTTGTGGCAAAACTTCTAACTAAGGGGTTCGTGGGAGGCCTTTGTCTGACCCTGAAGATAGGGGTTCTTGGAAGGCCTTTGTCTGATGCTGAAGGTAACATTCTTTCACTTATCGTTATCTATGCTCGCCGTCTTTCTTTCTTTCTTTCTTCTTTTTTAGGAGGGGGGAGTCAAGTATTCACTTTCAAACTTCTCGTCAATTGGAGCCTAGATTTTTATTATGATATTTTCCTAGATAATTTGTGTTGCGAACCCACAACTACATTTTGTAAAAGTTGTTAGTTTTAGATTAGTAGAAGCGTCATGTGTTTTTCATTAAGTAAACAGTTACCTATAAAAGAGGTCCTTTCTGGTTTGACTAATTTCTTCATCTGATTATGTGAATTTCTCACGTCATATATTTAATGGTAAGTGAAGAATATGTATGATTCAGAACAACAGGAAGGGGGGCTTTAGTAGGAAGAAAGTACAAGAGAGAGCTTAAGAATTGCATGAAGAGCATTTTGCTCAGCTAACAATCAATAAATAAATACTCCCTCCGTCCCGAAATGATTTTTCTACTTTTTTTTGTTGTTAATGTGCAGGTACTTTGAGCAACAATTTTGGGTGAATTTAATTATCCGAATTAACATCTAAAAATTGTTATTAATACCATTTATAATGGTGTATCGATAACAAGATTTATGTTTCATTAGAATAACTAAATCAACCTAAACTTATTGCTCAAAGTGCTTTTGTGCTAACGACAAAAAAATAAAAATAGGAAGATCATTTTAGGACGGAGTGCGTATAAATATAAACAAGCCTAGAATCAAAATGAAGATCGTTTCAGTCATTATTGAAAGAATTTAACCTATAACTGAGTTCTCTAGATGTTAGGCTTTATATTTTTCTTGGTGCATATAAGTGATATCCATTCACAATTGTATAAATAAATACAAACGTGCACTCTCTATGCCCTAATAGCGACCATCCCAATGACAACTCTCCAGTGTACTGTAATAGTTTTCTATTTTACTAAATTTTCTAATGATGTCTTCATACTTATTGCTCCCTCCATTCCAAAATGTATGTCCAAAAAAAAAAAACCAAATTTGCTCATGCTCAAAACCATACTGCATATGACTTTTTTTTTTTGTATATTCATTTTTAGATGGTGAGAGTACTTTATCTTCATATGGAGTAGAAACACTACAACAAAAATGCTTTTTCACAACATTTATTTTACAACGTTTTTCATGAAATGTTGTTGTTTCTATACTTAACACAACGTTTTAACTGAAACATTGTCTTTAAAGTCATATAACAACGTTTTCTTATAAAATGTTGTGGTAAAAAAGTAAATACAACGTTTTTATTTTACACGTTGTGGTTAAGTACAACGTTTTTTCCGGAAACGTTGTAATAAAGAGTTTAACAACGATTTTTTTTTACGTTGTAATACAGTGAAATAAAAAAACTCCCATTCCCTGCTCCCCCTCCCCTCCCCCACACAAAATCCCCTTGATAATTCATCAACCCTTTTTCTCCCAAAAACCAGAAGAACACGATAGACTCTTGCCCCCCTTTTTCTCCCAAAAACCATAACACGATCGTCTCTTGCCCAGTCGGAGTTAGATCCCAGGCGAAGCTGCCCTCATCTCTTCCAAAATTCAGCGGCGGCAGTTCGAAGGTTGGAAGGCAACCGTTGAAGGGTGGAGATAGGAAAACTCCACGATATCATCTCTCCCCCTAGCCCCTTCACCCAAAACCCTAGTTCTTTCCAAAAAAAAAACCTAGCTCTCGTGATTACAATCTCCTTGTGCACGCTCTCTAAGGTCGTGCGAGAATCGGACACGAGCTAAGCAACTTGCTGCGATTTGGGACCCCTGCCCTTTATTACCGGTAAAGAATCTCACTCTCTTACCCATGAGTCCATGATTTAAGATTATCAATTTAGGGTTTTGATTTCAATTTCTGACTAGAAATTACAGTTCACACAATGTTTCTGACTAGAAATTTGGGGAAACTTCATGAAAGGTTGTTGTATCAAGCCGGGATAAAGGAGGAGGGGAAAGGTAGGACATCTACAATGATGAATTTCTCTATTTTCTGTTCTTTTCACTACACTAATTCTTACCTTTGATATAAGGTATATATTTGGGAAAAAATGTTTAGTGTTTTGGTTAAAGTGAACATATATAATTAAACATCATAACAGTCTGTTATGAAAATGTTACTAAAATACAGTTCACACAATGTTTCAGGATGATGTTTTCATGCTGTGGAAGTATCATGTACTGTACTAATTATGCTTTTATCCACCTTATTCATTAGATTTAATTTTTACGTCTTTGTTGCTTCTGCAGGAGGATCCTGTGCTTTTGAGTCCTGAGGTAGAAAATCAAAAGCCATATGTGGCTATCATTAAGGTAATTCTCTTCTCATAGTATAAGTGGGTTATATTATGATATCTAAGATGAGAATAACCTGAAGGCTACTGTTTTTGCCATCTCCAGTGAGATTTTATAGTGATCACCTTTTAATTGGTCTCATATAGTTGCTAGAAAGTTGAGTTCGTCCATAGTAGATGTTTGCACGAATTTATGCTATTGCAGTAATAGCCAAATCACACTATTCTTAATTGTGGACAAAAATGCTTCTTTCTTGAGAACAAAAATGCTTCTATGGTTTTCCTCACTCTGTCATGCCTCATAATGACTTGTATTTATGTTATAACTTTAGTTGTTCCCCATACAATATAATCTCTTCATTTTGCTTATTTATTTTTGTGGATATGGAGGATTTCCGTATATAAAGACTTACAATGTGCAATATGGCGTGCAGATTTATCCGTGTGGATCTGGAGGGTGTCCGTAATGACTTTCAATGCGCGATATGCCTTGCAGATTTATCCGTGTGGATCTGGAGGGATATCCGTAATGACTTTCAATGCGCGATATGCCTAGGTATTGTTGTTTTCGACTGCATTGCATTTTTTAGATGTGAATTGAAGAGCCATTTTTCCTGTCTATTGCTTCTAATATGCATGTCTGTTGTCTATGGTCAGCTCTGAAGGAAGAGATGGCAAATCGAAGATGTCCGTCAATTTATACGACCTATGTAAACCCCGCATGCTGTGGCTACTACTTGTTTGTAAGATACTCTGGAAGGAGAACTTTATCCGTGCAAGGCTGCAGGTTGGATATCAGGATTATTCTCTGCGATGTAGCTTCGGAAGACACAGAGAGGGTCTTTTAAGTGCATCTCTTCTCTTGTCTTGCAGTACCAGAGTTTGTAGCCCGCCCATAAATAATAGTATCATTGGAGGAAGCAATACTGAGTTCTATCAACAGAATTACAACTGAAGATGACGTTACGCTACTCACTCTACAAAAGCTTGTAGGACAGTTAAGAGGTATGTAGCCCATAAATAATATCATCAGAGGAAGCACTACTGAGTCCTATCAACACACACGTTTACAACTGAAGATGGCATCTCACTTCTTGTTCTTGTTTCTAAAGCTCGTAGTTGATGACATTTCTTGTTGTACCACCAAAATAACTTGTGTTGCGGTATAAATAATATGTGTATTATGCATTACTTTTTTTTTATATATACTTTTCTTTCCATTATAAGTTGGTACAGTCTTTACTTTCTCCATTTCAAGTGAACTAAGTCCGATCCCCTATCTCTCCCATTGCCACTACCGATGCAAAAGTATCCCTTGATGCCAGTGAATCACCTTTGTTTCGCGGGAACAAAAAAAAAAAGAAGAGAAAGACTAGGTCGTAGGAACTTAGACCAGTGGAAGGTTTTCTGCGTTCAGTCAATCCGTAGAATAAGTCATGTCTCAATTCTATAGTTCAAGTTGATCATTTTCTTTCTTTCCCGAAAGACGATTCCACATATTGAGGTCTTCCGGACCACCCTTTCCAGCCAGATAGGCTTTGCCAGCTGCCTGTGATAGGAACAATGAAACTTGATCAGATAGTTCGTGCATGCTAGGCATTTCCCACCTCGCCTTTGATCTTTCCCTTGTCATGTAGCTCAATGGGATAATTAAACGAAATAGATAAGTCGCTGAAGGTTTCATAATTGCATCAGCCATAAACAAGAAGAAGCTCTAAAATCTCCCTACTCAGACTCCTAGTCTTAATCTTGGTACAATATATTCCATTTATCAGACACTAGCGCATGCCCGTGTCCAAGGCCACGTGAGATTTTTTTTTTTTTCTATTTTCTTTTAATTAAAAATTTATTTTTTTTAAAAGGGCAAGTATGTCGCACGACATATTAATTTTTTTTTTATAATGTGGAGCTCTTTTTACAAAAATTTGAATTTTAGAGGGAAAAGTTATTTTTGAAAATTAATGCCATGTATGTCGCACGACATAGGTTAATTTTTTTTTTTTAAGGACAAAACGGGAAAGGAAGTGAATAGTGAGGGCAAAACGGTAAAGTTGGTGGTTGGACTGTTCATCAATGAACAGTAAGATTCCTGCTTTGATTTATACTATAGGAGTAGATTAGAACTAGGTATATCGTCTTAAACTAAATTTTGTTAGGCCAGCTCCACTTGGCTTCAACGGTCGTTAGTAGTGTACGTAACCCACCCCCACCCCATAGGTACCGCTCCATCACCACAACCACAACCATCGCCACGATCACGAGCTAGTAAAAACAACTACAAGATCCGGAAGGATTGGATGAACATCCAGGGCCGGCCTTGGCGTGAGATACATGAGGCTATGGCCTAGGGCCACAAAAAAATGGCCATTTTTAGGGGCCTCCAAAATTATTGGGTATATGTAATAGGTAGGCCCAATTTTAATCCAAAAACTTAATTCATATCAATATTTGGCCCATACATACTCAACATTTTACATTAACTGTCCGCTCCCGAGTCCTAAAATGGAGAGAAAAGAAAGGAAAGGGGAGGAAGTCTAAAATAAATTTCTTCCCAAGGTTGCTCCCAAGTTTTGAGAGGAAGGAAATGGAGAGAAGAGGATGTAAAATTTTTGGGATTTTCCGTCGTTCATAATCATCCCAAAATTGGGATGATTTGGAAGGAAAGAAAGGAAAGGGGAGGAGTATTTTACGTCATTCCATTTTTACCCCACAATTCACAGACCAGTAATTTCGCCGGATTCAATGGAACTCGCCGGAATCAATGGATGCTTTGTCGGATTTAATGGAACTCGCCGGATTTGAAAGAATTCTAACCTGAAATGAAGAAATTTCGCCGGATTCAATGGAACTCGCCGGATAAATTTCGCCGGATTCAATGGAACTCGCCGGAATAAATGGTTGCCTTGTCGGATTTAATGGAACTCGCCGGATTTGAAAGATTCCTGACTGAAATGAAGAATTTTTGCCGGATTCAATGGAACTCGCCGGATAAATTTCGCCGGATTCAATGGAGGTGAGGGTGCAAATGTAATTTTATTTTATTTCCTCTCGTTTCTTTTCAAAACTCCGGAGCATGGGAATGAAAATATGAGTGTTTCCTCCCATTTCTTTCCTAACTCGGGAGCAAGTTGAAAGGATTTTAAATCTCCTTCCCTTCTCTTCCTTCCCCTCCCTTTTTCTCCGCTTCCTTTCTTTTCTTCCCGTTAAAAACTCTGGAGCGCAGCCTAAAAAAAGCCAAAATTTAAAATTTCCCTAATTTCTTTGGTTATTTAAAAAAAAACGAAAAAAAAAGATTGAAAGAAAAAATCTTTTGAAAGGTAGAAAAAGAAGCAAGGCCATCGCTTACCAGTTACGACGCTCGCTGCCGCAGAGAGCCGCCGGAGTCCGGACGCACCGCCACCGTCAATAATCAAGTAAGTGATTTGGTCTCCTTCTCCAATCCCTATCCCTAAATCCTAATTGATTTAGAAAATCCTTAATTGAAATTTGAAACCCTAATTCCTAATTTGAAAACCCAAGAGCTGATCGTCGACCCGTCGTCCGTCGACCGCCTGTGAAATTTTTAATTCTTGCTCTTGTTTTGTTTTGTAGGAGGTAAGTAAGTAAAGTTATAATTTATACTCCCTCCGTCCCGGAACAATCTTCACACTTTCCCTTTTGGGCGTCCCAAAACTTACTTCACACATTTAAAACTTACCTAAAATGGAAAGGAATCTTTACTATTCCCTCCACTCATTCTCTCTCCTACATTATTTTAATACTCACAACACCATTATAATTTACTATTCTCTCCACTCATTCTCTCTCCTATTTTATTTTCACACTCACAACACTTTCAATATAATACTCCCTCCTTAAAACATGTGCAAACAGTGTATGTGAACATTGTTCTGGGACGGAGGGAGTATATTGATATTGATGGTACAGACACTGTGCTCCGTACTCGTTATTTACAAATTACAAACAAGGCAAACAATTTTTGTTTTGTGTGGTTACTTTTGGTTTAAAATTAAATAATGTAATAATTTGAAATTAAATTGTGGTTTTTTAAAAGTTGTGTTGTTAAATTGTCAAATTTGTTTTATTTTTTGCTTATTTGATTAATGTTGTTTCTAGGATTTTTGCTATGTCAACACGAAAACATATTCCTGAAAGCGAAAAAAGGAGGAAAAAGAAAAGAGACGAAAAATTAACTCAGTCTCTAAGTGGTTCTCTTAACAAGTATTTTACATGTAATAAGTCGTCTGAAGGGGCATCTATTCTCGTTGACAATGTGGTGAACGAGGAACCGGTTGATGTGATTGATGATGAACCACTTGATAGTGTTAATCATGACGAAGAAGGAGAAGAAGGAGGGATCAATAATGATATTCCTATGGATTATCATGAAGAAAGGGAACCTCTAGATATATATGATCCAAACAATTGGAAGTTACTCAATCAGGATCTCATTGACTTATTAATTGAGAAGGGGCCTATAAGAGTTGAAATAGAAGACTCTGCATATCCTAGAGATAATGCAAATCGACATTTTTGTAATTCACTTTATACTCGTTGCTTGCCTAATGGAGAGAAACACGACAGGAAATGGCTAGTATATTCTCAATCTTCGACAAGGTGTTACGCTTTTCTTTGTAAGCTTTTTAAGGACAAAGATAGGGATTACGGATTGGTTAGTACAGATTCTACGGTCGGCATAATATTGCACAGAGGCTAAGACAACATGAATGTGGCAACGGGCACATGATTTGCATGCATAAGTGGATTGAGATTGAGATGAGATTAAAGCATAAACAGACTATTGACAAAAGTGTGCAAGAGCGAATTACGAGAGAAAAAGAACATAAAAGACAAGTTTTGATACGAGTGATATGGCTAAGTCATCTATTAAGGCAAAAAGTTATTTCGGTGTGGTTCAACGCCTTTACACACTTTTTTCTTCCTCAACAAAGCGGTGGGATGTTTTTAAAAGGCATGTGGATGGTCTTACACTTAAACCTTTATCGCAAACACGTTGGGAGAGCCATATTGAAAGTGTCAAACCAATCAAACTAAATGCCTTAAAAATCAGGGATGCTTTGATTGATTTAGCTAGTTCATGTGAAGATCCCAAAACTTCAAGTGAAGCCGAATCTCTAGCTACACATGAATTTGAAAGCTTTGAATTCCTGGTTAGCACGATGATATGGTATAAAGTGTTATCAGCGGTTAATAATGTGAGCAAGATTTTTCAGAATGAAGATATGCATATTGATGTTGCTATAGATCAATTAAAGGCGCTTGTCTCTTATTTTCGTGAATATAGAAATAATGGTTTCAATGATGCTATAACTGAAGCTCAAGAACTTGCTAAAAAATGGATATAGAGCCAATTTTTCATGAAAAAAGGCATGTTCATAGAAAAAGACATTTTGATGAGGCTTCAAGTGAGGAGGTTACGTTTTCTGGGAAAGAAAAATTCCGGATAGAATACTTCATGTGCATAGTTGATATAGCTCTTGCTTCATTTGATGAGAGATTCAAGCAATTTTGTGAGTATGAAAAGAATTTCGGTTTCTTGTTTGATTTGAAGAAGTGCACAGATGATGAAGTTTTGAACAATTCGTGCAAGAATCTTTCAAATATATTGACACATCGGACGTCAAGCTATATATTTTGGATGTTCAGAACATCCAAAATATATAGCTAGGGTCAAACAGAATTTGAAAGATGAAAATGCGCATTTTTATTGGTTGATACTAATTAAAGACCAAAAATTAATTTTATTTTTGCATTTCATATCCTGAGGATTCACATATATTTCTTTCTTAATAGATTTATAATGCAATTTGAGCAAGACATTAAAGAAAAGGACTATCTACTCTAAAGGATAAGACAATTAATTTAGGTAAGAAATTTAATGGTAGACCCCTAAATAAATCTAGCGTTGTTCTCTCCAAACCCTGCAGCCTTAAACTCATTGCCGCCTCCTCCTCCTCCTCCTCATGCAACATATTCTTCAACGACGATTCCCGGAGCAAGTAAAGCCATTTCATTTACTATGACTTATGGTTCCTGCATTATTTTGTTTATTAATCAACCTTACTTATGATCTATAGTGTTGCGGTCCTGGAAAATCGAATTTAGATACGATTGTTGTTCGTGATATATCAATTTACAATCCCGGTAATTTTCTATATTAATTTTATTACATATATACATGCTAGTTTATGCCTTTAATATTGATTCTTGTATGTGTTTGGGCTATATATTGTTTCAGATCATGGAGCTAGAACAAAACGTGTCAAAGAAGACATAAATGTTCTTGAGAGAAAGAATCTTTTCTCACTGATGTTTCAAGCTCCTAAAACAATTAATGGCCATTTGGATCTGCCATTGCAGGACGGAGAATGGAAAATGCTGGATGAAATAGTCATTTTACGCCCTCAAGCTTGGAACAAACCCTCCACGCCAAGCACGGTGACATTTCAAAAGAATGTTATTTCGAGTCTAACTGCGTGAATGAACTTCAATGTCAAGTGGTTGCCCCTACAGCTTGTTGATGCATGTAAAATCATTTGCTCGTGAAAAGACTGAGCTTGTGGGAAAGATTGAGTTGAGGACGCGAAAAAAGACATACGGTTGTGATCGTTTTTTGTGATATATCAATTTACAATGATAATTGTGGGTAAATTTTGTATATTACAGAGTTTGTTTGTCTAATGTTTGTATGTAACCAACATTCTTTTTGTATCTACAACAACTTACTTGAGTGACTTCATGGTGCCAAAACAAAGGGGAGATCGAGATCGAGACTCATTTGAAGGCATGATTGTAGTCATGGTAATGGAAGTTTTTGTAGATGAAATGAGACAACCATCTTGAACCCGCAAAGCACAACACAGCCATGATTACCAGACTATTCCTTTTGAAACCCGATAATGTCCCCTGCTTAACCACTGCAACTACCCCAATCAAAGCAACCGACAAGACTTGAAGAGTTACCTCAACTGCATTAAGACCTTTATACGCAACACTGCAACTGGTGCAATTTACAACATGCGACCAATATCTGAAACATATGACTTCAACTAATTAAATCCCACTCCATGTCCATCAGTTAAAACACTAGCTAGGTCAATTAGGAGTTTTATATGTGTTACCTGTCCAGGAGCTGCTCTCGCGGAGGTATGGGCGGGAGGGTCCCGCTGAAGTCGGCCCCCCAATCCATTTGACCGCCTCCATACTTCTTTAACCACCTTCTATAAGAAACCACAAGGGCATCTGACTTTGTTGGCACAAAACAAGCTTTTTGCCAATTGGATGGGCCGATCTCCATTATTTTCCTCTCCTACCAACGAGATAAGAATATCAGCAACATGACTACTTGCCTTGAGCAAATAAGTTTACAACATTTAAAAAATGTTGTCAAAAACTTTTTTACAACATTTAAAAAACGTTGTCTTAGAATGGGGCCTATTACAACGGTGGATATCAAAACGTTTTCTAAAACGTTAATGTGAAAGACCTATAACAACGTTTAAAAAATGTTGTGAAAGACCATTTTTGTTGTAGTGTTCGGTCACTGATCCATGATGAAAAATCATAAAGATGTATAGATGGAGGAGGCATTACCTCCAGGTGAAGAAGATACAAATCGGAATCAAGTATTAAGTTTTGCCCGATATGAAAAATCCACCTTGGAAGTAGTCGATCAATCCAAACAGCAAAGTTTCTTGGAAACGAGAATATCAATCTGCTATGACCCGGGCAAACAGGAACACAGACAAAAATCAAAAGGGATCGTCGTGGCCGAACCTGATCTCCCAAAAAAAAAAAAAAGGGATCAAACCAAAATGAATAATGGCAAATTACCAAGTTTATGCTATGCAATATATCTAGAGATTACCTCTTTAGTTGAATCGCCACCAATAGTAATAAAACCATAAAACAAACAAGGTGGAACGAATATGAAGCCTCCAGAGTCATTCTTTGCAGTAAAACCATTTCTATCCAGCTTCTCTATTGTAATGTTAAGCGGTCTCCCCCCTTCTCTATCGGCCTTAACAGTGAAATAAACATATTATTAGCTGTGAACCTTGTAGGTAGATGAAAAGGAGGATGAGTAAGAATCGCCCAAATGTAATGGTCTTTCTGATGTACTTATCTGCCTTTCGGTGGTCGAGTTGGGAGTATCCCGTAATGTGCATATGGAACATGAGCAGGGTCCATGAGATTTTCGGTCAGAACTTCATACCTGCCATTTTTTTACAAGAGGGATTAAGATTGACTAGTTTACAAAATCACAAGGTAAAACGAGGGTCTGTCTGGTGCAGTGGTTGCAAAATCAGATTTTTCTTAAATGCAGCTTTCTTTCTATACATACATATGGTAAATTGAGTAAAAAACATGTACTTTTTTTATTTTATCTTGTAAGCTAAAGGAGAATTTTAAAGTAAACACATCAAAAGGGAACATTTCAAAATGCTTCGCTGGGGAACCTCTTCAAAAAATCTGTATTTTAAAAACGTAGTAATGATGCACAGTTTTAGGAAAAAAGACTGTCTTTTATAAAACGCTGCACAAAACAATCCCTTATGTGGCAGAATATATGTACCCATATGGTATGTCTCTGTTTCCCATAGATTTAGTATATGTTGGATCATCCAATTCGGGAATGTAAGGTGGCTTTTTCTTCGTGATGATATCTTTATATTGAGGATCAGTGTTTGGCCAAAACCAAATGATATCGTTTTGCACTGTACTTGGATAAACAGCCACACATGCTTTCTTAGATGTGTGAATCTGCAGAATGAATCAAACAAGATAAATTCGACGTAGAAAGAATGCACAAAGTTGGTATATAAGATAATTATATATATATATATATATACTCCCTCCGTCCGCCTAGTAAGTTCACACTTACTGTTTACACGTTAATTAAGGAGGGAGTATTATATTAAAAGTGTTGTGAGTGTGAAAATAAAATAGGAGAGAGAATGAGTGGAGGGAATAGTAAATTATAATGGTTTGTGAGTATTAAAATAATGTAGGAGAGAGAATGAGTGGAGAGAATAGTGATTTAAGGTTTCCTTTTTAGGAAAGAAACAAAGTGTGAACTTTGTAAACGGACGCCCAAAATAGAAAGTGTGAACTTTGTAAGCGGACGGAGGAGTATATATATATATATATGTATATATATATGTATATATATATATATGTATATATATATATATATATACATATATATATATATATAGGGTCACGCTCCAATGAGAACCGTGAGAACCACTTGTATACACTTGTATACAGTAGATATTTAGCTACTATATACATATACAATAGACTGTATACATATACAGTAGATACTTAGCTACTGTATACAAGTGTATACGTGTGGTTATACACTTGTATACAGTAGATACTTAACTAATGTATACATATACAGTAGACTGTATATGTATACAGTAGCTAAGTATCTACTGTAAACAAGTGTATACAAGTGGTTCTCACGGTTCTCATTTTGTTATGGTTCTCATTTGAGCACCTACCTATATACTGTATATATATATATATATATATATATATATATATATATATATATTCTATTGTGTCTCTCTTTTCTTTAATATCATCTTTCTGTTGTTAAACAATAAACTGGACATACATCTTGATGCATGATTTTGCCAAATTGTAAATTGGTTGGACGACTGGAACTGCAGTAACAGTATGATCAAATAAGAGTTTGGGAGAAACAATGGGCAACACAATCAGCATTCTGCTCTGTCTTTTACCATGTAACAAGTTCATCGGGTCATTTTGGCAAAGATTCTAATTATTTGCAAAGCCATCAAAAGGGCAAGGGGTCGACATTTTATCATTGTCATCTAAGTACCGTTAGATGCAGAAAAAAAATACATATTTACCGCTAGAAACATCATTTTTTACTCACTATACTCCCTCCGTCCCAACAATTGCTTCCCATTTTTTGCCAAGCACGCAAATTAAGAAAATGGGGGAAAGAAAAAATGTTGTGAGTGTAATTTGAAAATAGGAGAGAGAATGAGTGGAGAGAATATTAAATTATAATGGTGTTGTGAGTATTAAAATAATGTAGGAGAGAGAATAAGTGGAGGGAATAGTAAAGATTCCTTTGCCAAAAAAGGAAAGTGGAAGCTATTAACAGGACACCCAAAATGGCAAAATGGGAAGCTACTATTGGGACGGAGGGAGTATATGTTAGCGTAATTGAAGGAAACTGATATCAATATCAATTAGGATCAAGAGTCAATACAGTAATTTATGTGGGGAATATAAATTATTGATACTCACTGGAGGGCCATCACGGGGAGCTTGAGGAATGAATTTGCAATAACCGGCGCCACCAAAGCACCAACCATGGTACACACACTGCAATCTACCCCATTGATCAATCCTACCTTCAGAAAGAGGAGCCAACCTATGGGGACAACTATCATCAAACACCTTCCATGCACTCTCATTCCGATCCCACCAAACCACCAAATCAAGCCCCATCACCTTCTTTCCATGTGGGGCTCTCTTATCAAGATCACAGACGGGCATGATCGGGTACCATTCCGAGAACCAATCGAATTTCTCCTCTTGATTGTCGATTTCAGTTCCTTGAGAAGGTGTTTCGGTGGGTTCATCATTTGTCAAATTGGGAGGTGGAGAAATGGCGGTTAAAAGCTTGAATTTGGAATTGGCAACATTAGTAGAGTGAAACAGTGAGGGGAGTTTTCGAGATGATGAAAAAAATGAAATGGGTTTGTCGAATTGGGTTGGCAGAAGTGGTGATGAAGTTTTTGTGAGATGGAAGGAGGAGAAAGATGAAGCTTTGAGAGCTTCCATGGAAGTAGCCTCTAGTTATAGATAGTCATTGCTCAAAGTGATGCAGATGAAGGTAATAGAATACAGGGAATTGGATGGATAAGAGGAGTTAGTAAATTTAGAAAGTGTGAATTGTACTTGTGGTCTGCAATAAACCAACAAAACATGCTCCTAGATCAGGTGGTCTGCCTTAACTAGGATGGCAACGGGGCATATTCGTAAGGTTCTTCGTTTTTCAAACTTGCTCCTACGGTGATCTATCATAATCTGAATCCGTCCCGCCCTGTCCCGTTTTAACCTGTTATCCGAACCCGTCCCGTTTAACCCGTCCCGATAATTATTTAAGTAATTTTTTATAAAACACTCATAATTCAAGGACCCATCTAGTAATTTTTTTATATATTTGGGGCATTTAAGTAATTTTCTATAAGGCCTATAAGGGCATTTAATTAATTTCCTATATATTCGGGGCGGGGTAAACTCGAACCCTCCAAAAATCCGGCGAGTTTTCAAATTTGCATCTCAAACCCGGCCTATTAGGGGCGGGTTCTGATGACGCCAAGCTTTTCAGGGTAAGGAGCGGTTTAAGGATATCTGGCTGAATATATTTAGTGGATGGATGTACCTAAATCACAACACAAATAAGCACCGTTAAGGTCAAAGTTAGATGTTACTCCAACTCAGGCCCTCGGGTGTGAGAGTAAGAATACTGAGATAATAAGGCTTTGAATATCTTGGAGTGTGTGTGTATTTAGGGTTTAGAGTAATATGGCTTACTCAATATATTTGGAACTTACCTTGCCCAAGGGGACAAAGGTCTTCTATTTATAGGTAATGGAGAGGTGCTTGTTGAGGTAAGCAATGAGATTAGCCCTATGGAGCACTTTGGTATTTGACCAGCTACACGTATCCGCAGCTAATTGGCCCTGTCAGGGAGGGAACATTGGCCGAGAGGCGTACGTGCCGAAAGGGACATGGCCGCGTGTGGCTGGCTTGACGCATTAAATGAAATAGTAGGCGCCTGACTGAGCCGCATTAAATGCGTGATGGGGGAGCCGACAACTTGCATGTCAGAGCCAGTAAGCTAACTTGCTTAGTAAGGCTTGACATTAACCGGGAGGCAGGTGAGATAACCGGGAGGCAGACATGAGCCCGCGGTCAACCTCATGGCCGCGGTCAAAGGCATTTGACGCGGGCACGGATGACGCGGTCATGCCTCCTGCGGGCACCAATCCAGCGGTCAGGATCCCTGCGGTCTTTGATAGGGATGATGCGGGGAGGGAAGCGGTCTTGACCTCAAGGGCCTATCTGTCCGCGGTCTTCCCCCCAGCGGTCTAGGAACTGCCACGTGACTGGTTCCTTGGACCAGACCGAGCGCGGGGCCGGTTCAGTAGATCCAGGCTCATCAATGGCCCCTAGCTCCAAGTGTGATTATTTATGGTCTGAGTGAGGAGCTACTAATAAGCTCGGGTTGTCTAGATCGCTCCTCGAGCGAGCACCAGTGTTGGCGTTTTTTGTTGGTTGTTGCTTTGCCTCATGGGCCTATGGGCACGTTCGGGAGGCACCACTGAGAGACACGTGGCCTCCTGCATGCTCTGCCTCCCGGTTTAGCAAGTGGGCCCCTTGGCAGATGAAAAGACGGGGCGTGGTACGTACAGGGGGTACGTGTCAATCATCTAAGAGGGGTAATAAATGCTAACCGACGGAATTTTCGAATTTTCAAACGTTGGAGACGGTTCAGGGTTCGAGAAACGGTTTGTGGGCTAATTAGTACGGGTTAAACGGGTTGACCCGTATAGGTAGGCCTTATAAATATCAAACCCTTAAACCTCAAACCCTTTTTACCGTCTTCAAACCTTCAAAGAGCTTAGAGAGAGAAGTTTTGCTGCGATTTTTGTGTGTTTGTATTCTTCGAATCCAACCCTCAAGCTTTTTCTTCCGTAAGTACATTTGGTGTTTCTTCCTCATCTCCTTCTATTTTCCTTTTCTGGGTTTTGAACAATGATCACTCGTGAATTTGGACCCCCCGTCCCATAGAGTTAGGAGATGGAACCACTCCTGATACCTTCGCCGTTTGTAAACGGACGGGGGGAATTTTCAGGAAGGTAGGTCTGGGGTGGCTAAGGCTGTCCCTTAGGTGTTTTTTGTATTTTTGTGAGAAATCAGATTGGGGGCCGTTCGTTCCACCCCGGTTGTGGGAGGCCAAGAGGAAGTTCATATTTAACCGTGACGTATTGGTGTTGGGGGAACCAGTAGGCTGAGAAATTTTGTGATGGGGGTTTTGTGCAGGTTTCCCCGCGAGAGAGATCAGGCTTTGAACGCCGTTGAACTTGTGAGGAGAGCGATCCGTGTCCCCGACCAAATAATTGACTGGGAGAAGTGTGAACTGATGGATCTTGATCAAACCAATGAGGTGCGGGCATCGAGCACCGGGGACCTGAGTGGCCCTTTAGATGTTCTGCCCCTGAGTACCATCTTTCCCAATGTTGTGCCCGGGGCCCCTAGTGCTAATCCAATTGAGCTGAGTAGCAGTGAGGAGCTGGAGCCTCTGAACTTTGAGGTGACCGGAGGCGGGGAGAATGAGACTGAAGTGACTTCTGCCCGCGGTGATGTCACCGATCTTTTTGGCTCGACGAGCTCGGAGACCGAGGAGGATGACCGTGAGGTTGAGGATAGGAGGGCTGCGGGGACCTCTAAGAAGGCTGATGAGACCACAAGAATTGTTGATGCTTTTGAGGACTCTGACTCCGAGGAGGAGATAGTTGTAGCCCCTGCCCGGAATAAAGGCAAGAGGCCAGCTGCTGGGGTAAATCCTGGCCGTGGCCGCGGTAAGAAAGCTAAGGAGGTGGCTACCATTAACTGGGAGGAGGAGATTTATGAGATGTACAATGTTGACCCCAAGCAATTTCGTGTCCGCACCCTTGGGCATGTTCAATTGAAGGATAAGGAAAAGCTGCGGCCAGAAACCATAGCAGATGTCCGCGAGGACAACAGAGCCTGCATTTTCTATGGGGCTCAGTTTGAGAATGGCTTGAGGCTGCCTCTGGACCCTTTCTTTTATTTTTTCCTTGAGTTCAACCGCTGTCTCCCAATGCACTTGACCCCCAATGCCATCAGGGCCCTTGTCTCTTTTATAACGGTCTGCAGATAACTGGGCCACGAACCTACCCTTGAGGCTCTTTATGCTTACTATCAGAACCAGATCAGCCGTGGCATCCTGAGCTTGAAGGCTAGGAACTATTCTACCCGGACCTTCTCTCCCCCATCGAACAAATTTGACCAATGGAACCAGAGGGATGTCTTGGTCATCAAGTCTAGGTTTGGCTGGCCCTTCTCCAAACCCTCAAGTCCAGTCCCGATGAAGGTGGCCGCTAATAGTTATCCTGACCCAACTCCTGCTGAGGGCATGCGCTATGCCATAGAGAAACATCTGGCCAACTATCTAGACAGCGGGGAGGAGCCAGTATATGACGTGGGCGCCATTGTTGAATCTGAGCCACTATTAATCTACTCGGGGGTGGCTCCTCGCAGGGAGGGCGCCCCACATGCCCCCAGAGTAGAAATAGAACCCATGCCCCGTGACCCTGATTGGAGGGTGCACGAGTATTACCAATTTGAGGCTGATTGTAAGACCTGCATGCTGGGCGCTGAGTGCGAGCCTCCAGAACTAATTGGTCTCTGACTCTTTATAAAACAGTTGCAAATTTATCTTGTCTTTGATTTTTTCTAACTGCATTCTAACCATTTTTCTTTCCCTCCAGAGTAGATCCAGAAGAATACAATTTCTGATGGCCCCTCCAACTGCCGCTCAGATGAAGGCCAAGAACATGAAGGCCAATAGGGAAGCGGCCTTGAGGAGGCAGACTGAAATGGGAGGAGTCCCGGGCAAAGATAAAAGTGTACCCATAGTAAGCAGGAAGAGCGGAGAGTCTCTGACCAGCTCCAAAGCTATCCCCACAACCGGGGAGCTGCCTCCACCCCCAAGGGGTCCTCCTCCTGCCCATGCTGTCCGGGCATCCTCTCCTGGTCGCACTATTCCTTTCGGGCATAATATAGAGCCCCAGAAGAGGACTGAGAGAGATGCGGATCTTGCGCACAGGGAGAGGGCCTCCAAGTCCCAGAAAGTGGGGGACACTCAAGTTAGGGGCTCCACTGCCTCTGCCTCCGTCTCCACCACTGATCCCTCCACCGCGGGGACCATTTGCTCCACTGCCTATCCCATAGCTTCCTTGGCCACCCGCGAGGAGACATGGGCACTAAGGAAGAAGCTGGGTGAAGTGCCTGCTATCACAGGGGTGGATTTGTACGCCCGATCATCCTACAATTCTGCCGTGGGGATCGGGCTTCTCAACAGGCTCTATGCCCCGGACTTCTATCAGAATGTAGCTGAGAAGGAGAACCCGTCAGCCTTGATGGGAGATATTGGGCTTGCCCTCACCGAGGTAGGGACCTTTCTGCCTGTCTCTTACTTAGCTTCTTGAATTACCATAATTCTGACTATCTTCCTCGCAGGTGGGCAACAAAGCTATGCGTCTCCGGGAATGCTGCGACAGCTTGACCGCTGAGTTGGATTCCAACACAAAAGACTTGGCGGGCAAGCTCCGCGAGCTGGAGCAGACTCAGGAGAAGGTGGGGACCTTGAGCTCCCTCCTCGATGCCAAGGAGAAAACCCTCACCACCAAGGAGGCTGACTTGAAGGGTTTCCAGGAGAGGTTGACGGAGGTGGAGGAGAGCTTGAAAAAAGCTAAGGGAGAGAGGGATGAGCTCCGGGGCAAGAGAGCAGAGTGGGAGCCAAGGAATGCCGAGCTGTGCCAAAGGCTGGAGGCATCCAAGACCACTATCTCCACCCTGGAGGCAAAAGTTGATGAATTATCTGATCAGCTGCTCCCCCTTAAGCAGTTTCAGTTGGAGAAGGATGCCATACTGCTCGCTGCTCGGAAGGAGGCTGTGGAGGAGTATAAAAACTCCGAAGATTTCAAGAGTTGGCTTAACTCTGAGAATCTGGCTCAGTACGAGGCCGGGGTCCGGACACAAATTCGAAACTTTGCGGCCACGGGCATGTTCTGTGTTCAGCAGTTGGCCGTGATCGGCTCACTGGTTGCTACTGACACGGAATGCCTGCCCGGGCATGCATCAGGTCCTCTGTCCGAGGACGAGGTCAAGGGTTTAGAGCTCTCCGCAGCGGCTTCCTTGCCTCCTGTGGCAGAAGTAACTGCCCTTGGCCTGATCGCCGAGCTGGATGAGCTGAGATTTGGGGACAACCCAATACCCCTTGGGGAGTCCATAGCTCGCGTTCTTCCAAATGGGCCTGCTATAGGTGATCTCTTCCCCACGCGGGCAGCTCCTACTCCGGTCTCTGCTGAGCCTTCATCTGATCCTATCACAGACCTTCTTGTGAATAGTCCTCCTTCTCCAACCCCGGCCTCAGAAGCGGGCACAGGGAGTGCGGCCACCGAGGACCCCAAGGACCAAGCTCCTTTAGTTTAGGTTTTTTGTTTCTTTTGTTGTAATAGATGGTAGGATCTTGTAATTATTTTCTCATTATTAATAGAATCATTTTTCGTAACTATTCTCTTAATTACTTGTCTCTTAGGCTGTTTTGAGTGTTCACAACTTTTGAGTACCTTGATACTTGCATTCTTGCTCTTTCTCCAGCGTTTTTGACTTGTAATTAAACTTTATAATCTCCTTCTGCGGTCAAAATCTTAGTAGGCCCTTTGCCCGCATTTTTTGAGTTTTTCTAACTCTTTATTCAAAATCACTTGGATTTTTTGTGAGAGTCAGCCCTATTTGTCTGTGATCGCGTTTGTTTGGCCTTGTGGCAAACTTTGGGGCCTTAACCCCCTTTGTCTGTTTGGCTTTGTAAAACTCTTTTGATCACTATCATTCATTTACACTTATTCCCAGCCTTGCGAGCCGTGGTGTAAGTCAAAAGCAGCCAAGGCAAGCTACTTTCATAGGGCATGCAGAGTGTGGCCGTGAGGCTATAGTCCGCGCAACAGTAGGTAGGAGCATATTTAGCATAGTGGCCCTTTAACCTACTGGCATCCGTATCCACTTATTGGTGGTTCACGCTTTTTGACCCTTTATTCAAAATCCCTTGGAGTTTTTTGTAAGGGTCTTGTGGCGATCATGTAAGCGGGCTTATATGTAGGCCTTTGTTACATACGGGCATACGAGTAACGGCCCTAACGAGGGCCTTCGCGCACTGAGTGGGTCCAGGCCTTGGCCTTTGTCCCCACTGGCATCTATATCCACTTATTCTTGGTGGTGTCACGCGGGCAGGACAGAGTATCCTCCCCGCGATCGAGTACGAATCGCAATGGATCTTTGTACCCATATAGGCTTGCGGATCTCAAGGGATCGTTGCGCATCAATAGGTAGGAGCTCATATGTTGACTCTTTGAACCTACTGGCATCCGCTTGCGGGCATCCACCTCAGCTTTTGAGGCTGGTGGGAAAGGTGTTATGACTATTTTGCACCAAAATTTGATGGTAACTTCACACTTATATATATAGGGGTCTATACTCCTTCCAAAAATTACAAAGATATCAAAAGAAGTACTTTCTGAGGTGATCGCTATTCCAAGCGTGCTTAAGCTCTTCTCCTTCCTTTGGTCGCAATATGTAGGTGCCCTCCTTGACTATTTTGGTGACCTCATATGGACCCTCCCATTTCGGGGACAGTTTGTTGAAACCAGGTTGGGTCCCTTGGACCTCTACGCTTCTGAGTACCCAATCTCCAACTGAAAAACTCCTCCTATTTTTTCTTTTATCATGATGCTTCTTCGCCTTCTGCTTGTAGTTCACCATTTTTTCATTTGCCCGCATTCTCTTTCCTTTGAGATCGTCCAGGTCACACCTTCTGTTTGCCTCGTTTTGAGACTCATCGAAGTATGTGACTCTGTACGAGGGTAGGGCTACCTCCACTGGAGCCATTGCCTCTGACCCATACGTGAGCGAGAAGGGAGTTTCTCCTGTAGAATTTCTTATTGTGGTGCGGACAACCCATAATGCGGTCTGGAGTTCGTCCAACCATCGTCCTCCTCGTCCTTTCAAGTTTTTCTTTAGGGCGGTCAGGACTAGCTTGTTCGCGGCCTCAGCCTGACCGTTTCCTTGAGGATAAGCAACTGCGGACTTACGGTGTTGCACCTTCATTCTCACACATTCAGCAGTGAATTTTGCAGAGAATTGGGTGCCGTTGTCTGAAATTATTGCTCGCGGAATGCCAAATCGACAATAGATGTGGTCGTGAACAAAATTGATGGTGTTCTCCTCGGAGATAGTGGCTAAGCTCTTGGCTTCTGTCTACTTGGTAAAATAATCCACGGCTACCACAGCATACTTGATGTTTCCTCGAGCAGTTGGGAATGGTCCAATGAGATCAATCCCCCACGTATCAAACGGCCACGATGGTACAACCAAAGTCTGCTCTGTTGATGGTAGTCTGGGGATGTCCACGAATCTCTGGCACTTATCACACTTTCTTACGTATTCCTGTGCATCCCTTCTCATTGTAGGCCAAAAGAATCCCTGGAATTTGATCTTGTCTGAGAGGGTGCTAGCACCTGGATGCCCGCCACAAACTCCTTCATGAACCTCATAGAGTAAGTTGGTGACCATGTGAGTTTTGACACATCTGAGCAAAGGCTTGGTGAATGATCGTCGAAAAAGTACCCCATCGAGGACGAGGTATTTCGCGGACACCGTTCTGATGGCTCTAGCCTTTGCTGGATCCTCGGGGAGGGTCTGCCTCTCGATGTAATCCTTGATCTCATCTACCCAGTCCCTTACTTGATCCTCAATATTGTTTATCTGAATTCGATCTATAGCAGGTCTCTCCGTGAATTCTATCTGGCAATCTGTCTCCAAATCTATGATTTCTTGCTCGGTTATTCTGGAGAGGAGGTCAGCTTCCACGTTATCCTCCCTCATGACTTGGTTCAGTTCGTAGTAGGTAAAATTTTTGATGAGGGTTTTTGCAAGCCCGCAGTACTGAGTTAGCACTGGGTTGATTGTATCATACTCCCCCCTAATTTGATTTACTATGAACTGAGAATCACTGTTGATCTCTATATTCTGAACTCCCAAGTCTCTTGCCAGCTCCATGCCCGCTATAATTGCCTCATACTCGGCCTGATTGTTTGAGGCTTCGAAGTTGAACCTCAAGGCTCTCTTAAATTTCTCCCCGCAGGGTGCGATCAGAAGTATGCCCGCTCCACTAATTAACCTGCTCGCAGAGCCGTCCACGAATAAAGTCCATATTTCTTCCGGGCGCTCCTTTGGCTGTATAATCTCAGTGTTTGAGCTATCTGGGGCTTCTTCTGATTCTGCCCGCTTCCTTTTTCCAAGGTCGCTGTCCGCCAATTTGAATGATGATTCTACCACAAAATCAACTAAGGCCTGCGCTTTGATTGTCTTTCTCGGGGAGCAGGTGATCTGGAACTCAGTGAGCTCGATAGACCAAGCTAGCATTCTCCCCGAGGACTCTGGTTTGTGTAAAACCTTTCTAAGCGGAGCCTCAGTTAGTACAGTTATAGGATGTGCAGAAAAGTAGGCTCTTAATTTTCGAACAGATACAAGCAAGGCGTAAGATAACTTCTCTATATTAAGATAACGCCCCTCTACGGCGGACAGTGCCTTAGATACATAATAAACTGGTTTTTGGGAGTTATTCTCCTCCTTTACAAGAACAGCAGCTCACGCGTATCAAGTGAATCGCTAGAAACAGAAAGAGTTCTTCCCCGGGCACCGGGCTGCTGAGTAGAAGTGGTTGCCCGAGGTATGTCTTGACTTCTTCAAAAGCTTGATGGCACTCTTGACTCCATGCAAATTCATCAGGCTTCTTCTCCCCTTTTAGAGTTTTGAAGAAGGGGAGGCATCTCTCTGCTGACCGCGAGATGAAGCGGCCAAGTGCGGTGATGCGACCATTGAGTTTCTGTACATCCTTCACGCAAGTAGGAGGTTTCATGTCCAGCAGTGCTTGAATTTTTTCGGGATTAGCCTCTATTCCTCGCTGGTTGACCATGAATCCAAGGAACTTGCCCGCTTTTACCCCAAAAGCACATTTCAGGGGGTTTAGTTTCATGTTGTTGCGGCGCAAGTTTTGGAAGGTTTCCTCCACGTCGAGCTCGTGGGAGTTTTCCTTTGTTTTTATCACCATGTCATCAATGTAGGCCTCAAGGTTTCTGCCTAGTTGGTTTTTGAAGACCAGATTGACCATTCGTTGATATGTGGCTCCTGCATTTTTTAGCCCGAAGGGCATCATTGTGTAACAGTAAGTCTTGCCCGCAGCGATGAAAGCTACGGAGCGGACATCTTCAGGAGCCATCTGGATCTGATGGTAGCCGGAGTATGCATCAATGAAGCTTAATACTCTGTGGCCGGCTATAGAATCCACCAATCTGTCTATGCTAGGAAGAGGGAAGCAATCTTTAGGGCATGCCTTGTTGAGATCGGTGAAATCAACACACATCCTCCATTTGTCATTGGATTTTTTGACCATCACGACGTTTGCTAGCCATTTGGGGTAGGAAATCTCCTGTATTATCCCCGCTTTGAGCAATTTTTCCACTTCTTCCTTGATCGCCATTTCTTTTTCCGGAGAGAAGTACCTTGATTTTTGATGTTTTTGAAGGATGGGTCATCATTGATTTTATGGAGGATCACGTCCTCGCTGATTCCTTGCATATTCCCCACCCTCCAAGCGAACACATCAAAATTTGCTCGAAGGAACTCGATGAGGATCCTTCTCTCCTCGCTGTGAATTTCCAGTCCGACCTTAATAGTTTGCTCGGGGAAGTGGGGGTTGATGACCACCTCCTCGAGCTCGTCGTTAGGTTGAAGGTCGCTGATTTCACGATTATGCAAGGAGTCAATGACGATAGTTGGGGGGTTGACCTGAGCTCCGGTCAGTGTTGCCATAGAGTATATGACATCACGGTCAATCTCTCCCTCAATTCCCCGATCAATGTATCCTCCCTCAATAGGAGCCAACCGTTTGGATTTTCTGCTCGTCTTGAGCTACACCTTTGTGGTATGGAAAGAAAGCATGTCTATTGGAATGGGCGCCGGCACAAGTGCAAGGGCTTTTCCTTTTTCCAATTTGTCCTCGCCTTCTATCTGCAGGCAGGACGTCTGGCCTTTACTAGCTTTTCTTTTTTCCTCAAGTGCTCGGAGGAACCGGGCTGATTCTTGATGGTAGCAACTCCGCCCGGGGTGTTAAATTTCACCCTTTGGTGGGGAACGGAAGCAACTATTCCCAATTCGGCCTGAGCAGTTACGCCGAGAATGGCATTGTATTGGGAAGGAAGATCGACCACCATGAATGTTATTTTGGCCGTCTTCTGCATGGGCTTTTCCCCAATAGTTACTTCAAACACAATCGTCCCCTTTACCCCCACGGCGTGATTAGTGAACCCCTCGAGCATGCCCGCATAAGGAGTTAGGTTAGCCTCGGTCATTCTCATGCTCACCAACGTGTGGTAGTAGAGAATATCTCTGGCCGCGCCTGTGTCAATTAATACCCGGTGTATGTTCGCTCGATTGATCTTCATAGGAATAGTTAGGGGCTGAGTAGAGTGAAATAGGGAGGAGGCAAGTTCACTCTTTTTGAACCCTATTTCTTGCTCTTCCTCCGGAGTCATTGCGGGGACCGAGAAAACTTTCTCCAGAGTTCGAATCTGTATGGAGAGCTGTGTGTTGGAAGGGAGCTCCTCGCCAATGAAGTTAATGTCATAATCCCCCAAATCATCATCGTAATGGTCTCTCTCATTCCTTTCGGGGCCACGCGTGCCTCGTGCCCGCTGTTGATTATTATTATTGGGGGCCTGGTTGTTTCCTTTTATCCATTTGGTTAGCTCCACGTCATTGATTCTCTGCTGAATTATTCGCTTTAACTGGAAGCAGTCCTCAGTTTCGTGTCCGTGATCATTGTGGTATTTGCAGAACTTTGTCCTACTCCTCTCATTTGGTTTTCGAAGCATGGGGGAGGAGGAGAAAAGTCTGATGCCCTCATGATTACCACTCTTGGCTCGGTGAGCTCGATGTAAACTGTTTCCTCTACTTTTTTCCGGAGTTTATCCGACCCACGGCCTCTGTTTTTGCCCTGGGTGTTGGTGCGGGCAGGCTCTGGGGTGGTCTCCTGGACTTGGCTTATTCTTTCTTTTGCTGAAGCTCGGGGAGCGGGCACAGTGGGCTCTTCAGCGGATGCAATGGCAGAAGCCCTTTCATACATCTCCTCGACTGTTTTTGGTTGGCTGGAGGCAAAATTCATTTTTAGGAAGGAGGAGCTGAGGCCTCCCTCAAAGCAAAGTCTGATGTCCCCTTCTGCCAAATCCACAATCTCCTCGCTCACCTTTCTGAACCGATAGATGTAATCTTTTTTGGATTCGTTGGGGGCCTGCTTGACACGGACAAGATCTGTCTTTGGTCGAGCGGGCACACCGGCTCCAGCAAATGCATTAAGGAAAATGTGTCTGAACCGGCTGAAAGAGTGGATGGACCGGGGTTTGAGAGCCAGCATCCAGGATAGGGCCTTGCCCGTGAACGTGGCAGCCAAAGCTTTGCACATCACGGACTCGTCCGAGGAGAACAGTGCCATTTTCCCTTCAAATCGTCCCATATGGCTCCTCGCGTTCTTGGAACCATCATACGTATCCATCTGGGGGGACTTCCCCTTTTGGATAGGTGCCCGCGCGATCTTGTCGCTGAAGGCATCCATTGTGCGACCACATTTTTGGGCTGCCTTCTGATGGGTCTCCCACATTTTTTGCATGAACTCAACAAACTCAGGGCTCTGGTTATCAACTTTCTGCTTTTTAGCACGCGGAGCCACGACCTTCTCCTTGGCCGGAGCCAGGAGTCTGGCTTGGGGCCTCACACGGTGGTTTAACTGCGCTTCTTCCCCAATCTCCTCGCTATCATCCACATGCACCACGCTTCGCTTAGCTAGATGTCCGCGGTCAAGGGTTGGTCCAACCCGGTTTGCCCCCGCAGCTTGACTAGCAAGCGAGTTAGCGGGAGCTCGTTGGGAGAACCTTTGTGACCCTTGAGGGAGTGGCATTCCGCCACCAGCTTCTATTTCAAACATCTCCATCTGAGCATCGGCGACGGCCATGGCCTCTGCAATCAACTTGGATTTGGCGGCCAGAATTTCTTGCCTTTTCAGGATTTGCTCCGGGGAGAGTGGAGTGGTTAGAGCGGTGTTTTTGATAGGAGCTGGGGGAGTTTTTGGGCTATTGTTTAGTAGGGCTTGGGCTTTCTCAGCGCGTATTTCATCGGTTAGTTTGTGCATAGCCTTCTGACCAGGGGAGAGGCTGTGTGATGGCTGAGAACGTGCCCCCATTCTATTAAAAACGGAGGTTGTGGCCTTTCCCTTATTAATGGTGGAGGGTGAGGCTTGATTCTCATCCTCTAGGGTCAAATGATCAGCGTTTTCCAATATTCTAGACATTTTTGGAAAAGAGGAAAATGACTGAAAAGAAGTGTCCTTTGACAGTCAGCTGTTTAGAATACAAGGTGTATCTGAAAACAAAGATTTTTTTTTAACGAGAAGACAAATGAAAGTCGTTTTCCGGCAATGGAACCACTGATGACGCCAAGCTTTTCAGGGTCAGGAGCGGTTTAAGGATATCTGGCTGGATATATTTAGTGGATGGATGTACCTAAATCACAACACAAATAAGCACCGTTAAGGTCAAAGTTGGATGTTACTCCAACTCAGGCCCTCGGGTGTGAGAGTAAGAATACTGAGATAATAAGGCTTTGAATACCTTGGAGTGTGTGTGTGTGTGTATTTAGGGTTTAGAGTAATATGGCTTACTCAATATATTTGGAACTTACCTTGCCCAAGGGGACAAAGGTCTTCTATTTATAGGCAATGGAGAGGTGCTTGTTGAGGTAAGCAATGAGATCAGCCCTAGGGGGCACTTTGGTATTTCACCAGCTACACGTGTCCGCAGCTAATTTGCCCTGTCAGGGAGGGAACATTGACTGCAGAGGGGGCATGGCTGAAAGGGACATGAGCCGTGTGGCTGGCTTGACGCATTAAATGAAATAGTAGGCGCCTGACTGAGCCGCATTAAATGCGTGATGGGGGAGCCGGCAACTTGCAAGTCAGAGCCAGTAAGCTAACTTGCTTAGTAAGGTTTGACATTAACCGGGAGGCATGTGAGATAACCGGGAGGTAGACATGAGCCCGCGGTCAACCTCATGGCCGCGGTCAAAGGCATTTGACGCGGACACAGATGACGCGATTATGCCTCCTGCGGGCACCAAACCAGCGGTCAGGATTCCTGCGGTCTTTGATAGGGATGATGCGGGGAGGGACGCGGTCTTGACCTCAAGGGTCTATCTGTCCGTGGTCTTCCCCCTAGCGGTCTAGGAACTGCCACGTCACTGGTTTCTTGGACCAGATCGAGCGCGGGCCCGGTCCAGTAGATCCGGGCTCATCAGGTTCGGATTTTTTGTCATTCCTAGCCTTAACCAGATTTTCGAGCTCCGGCACGAAAAAATGTAGCATATTTAAAATTTTGTTGGAGAAGATTAAAATTTTATTGGAGAAGAGCTATGCCGGTGCTGGTGCACCCGGCTCCAACCAAATTAATCATGAGCTAATGTGGTGTTAAACATTGATGATTTGGGGAAAAAATGATTATTGATCAAATGTTATAAAATTCAAACCTCTTTTGAATACGAATTCAGACAATCAGTCACACATCGTCTTAAAATCAACAAAGAAAATGCAAATAGTTTCTTTTTTAATACTATTTGACTATGTCCCGAGTATCGCTCTTTTTCAAAAAAACGAATATAAAATAAATTTGAAATTTTTTCAGACATTTATTTTAAAATAAAGGGAATACATTTTATAATTGACTAATATAGTCGGACGACATATAAATATTGGGATTTACTCTCGTCCATACCAAATCCACATCCTTGAATACCACGGGGTATTAATTCGATTATACCAAATTTGAGAGAATTTCACGATAAATTTTATTTAACTTTAACAAAAAAAAAAAATGATTATTTGACTATTTTATTGACATCTAAAAGATTGTTATCATATATAATATAAACAACAAAACTATTTAGAGCCTCCAGAAAAGTCCACGTCAAAGGCCACGTCATTAACTCCATTTCCAACTCATTTTTATTTCAGATTTTAGTTAAAAAAATATAGGGTTTAAAATAAAAATTCCCTCTAAAATTCTGATAATGCAATTGAAATTTAGATAAAATTTAAAATTTTGATAAGATATATCTAACTTTAAATTTCTAGATTATATTTAACTGTAACAATTTTTCAAATGTGGATAATATATTCCGATAAATCTCAAATTTTTGAAATTTAACTAATATGTCAGCTGAGCATAACAAATCATTTTCAGTTATATATATTTCGGATAATATAACTTTAAATTTCTAGATTATATCTAAGTGTTTTTTTTTTTTTTTCATATATCCGAAAAAAATTTAGTATCCTCCGTTACACTTCTCTCTGTCATGATTAGCTCTGCCTTGGGTCTCTTGTAGTTCTTATTTTGACTTATTTCTGTTTCCATTGACCTCTATAGCTGACATCTCTACTTTTTTGTAGTATTTGGGTGGAGCAAGTTTTAGCTTTCTTCAATATGGGCTACGAGGATAGACCATGGTCTTTATTGCTGCAGCTCAAGGTACACCATTTCTCTAAATTTCATTTGTCTTTCTCTTGCTTGCTTTCCGTGTCCATTACACTTCTCTCTGTCATCCCAGAAGAGACCAATTGATAACAAAAGGACTAGCATCAAAGACTATAAAACTCCCTTGTAGCTACAACTGAGCAGTAAATAAACACATTATTTATGCTTACAACGGTACAAAGGTGTAGAATATTGGGGGCTTCCGTAGGTAAAATCTTCATCCAGTCCAGTACTTCAAGTGCAGCCACACACTCCGTAACGGAGGATACACATTATTATTTTAGCATATCCATTAATATCATGTGTATAAAATTAAATTATAAGAATGCATGATTTTATATTTATTTTTTTACTCTCATTTTAAATGAATTTATTTTTATTTTTAATGGACTTATCATCGGGTAGTCATTTGATTTCACCGAGTAATCATCAAAGTTGTATTACTGCTCAAGGTAATATGTTATTGAATTTTGTCAATTTTGAAGTATTTTCATTATAAAGACAAATTCTAAAAAAAAATTTGTTTATATATATATATATATATATATATATATATATATATATATATATATATATATAATGTTATTTTTTTATATAAATGTGTTAATTAATTTAGATCTAAGATAATAATACTTGATATACAGGTATTGGTGTGAACCATACAAATGAAAATCTTACTCCTAATTCAAGTCACGACCGTGAATCTATATGTATGATTTTCTTGGTTAATTTACAATATTTTTCCTATTTTATTTTTATTTTTAATTTCTTAATAATCTTTTATTGAAGAATAATTATTTTTCTTATTCAGCTAAATTTACGAGCATAGCATCAAGTGTACATAACACTTTCCACGGCACGCTCCTTGAGCCAAAAAAAATTGAACGACCGAGAAAAACTATTTCTTCTTCTTTGGATTCTATCACGACAAATTTGTTAAAAGACGGTGGGAAAAGAAAAATCGGGAGACCAAGTAAGGTAGATGCTTCTATTTTGGAATCTTCAAAGATAAATTTGGATGTTGATAGATTCAGTCCTATATCTGGTAAGTTATATGTTTGATTTATTAGTCAACTATATATTTTAAAGAGCTAAAATAAATATATTAATCGTTCTCAACATTCTTTTGACATTGTAGGAACAGATAATGTAACAGTTGCAAATAATACAACATTATTATCTCCTACTGTGAATTTAGGTAATGATTTTTTTTAATTGTTCAACATTCGATATTTTTAAATAAAACTATTTATTATTACAAATTATTATTCAATAGTTTATGATAAAATATTTCATTAATACTAAGTCATATATTCCATTTGTATACAGAATCCGTGTTAATAAATAATTCTCGCATGCATGCGACAACAAGTGAGTCGTTAATAAATCAGAAGGAAAAATCCAAGAAAGCGCGCGTCGGTAGACAGCAAAAAGATTCGGACGAACAATATAATACAGGTGTTTATTATTTTATTATTTCTCAAGTATATATTATATTATTATTTTCTCTGTATAGCCAATAAATTACTAACATAATTTAAATATTTATCAATATATTGTAGTTTATGGGGATATAGGCGATCCAGAGTACGAATGTGCGAAATGTGGTGCGATGTTCTGGTATGATGAAAGGTTAAAAAGTACGCAAGCATCAACACAGCCTAAATTTTCATTATGCTGCATGAATGGAAAAGTTCAGATTGACCCATTAGTGCAGCCACCTAAGTTATTGGTGATCTCTTAGAGAACAAGCATGAAAAGAGTAAAAATTATAAAGACAATATTCGAGCGTACAATTCTATGTTCGCATTCACTTCAATGACCGGTGCAATTGACCATGGCATAAACAATGGTCATGGTCCTTATTCGTTTAAATTGAAAGGAAAGAATGATCATATGATAGGTTCTTTATTGCCTAATGACGGCCATCCCCCCCGTTTTTCTCAGCTTTATATCTATGACACGGATAATGAAGTTAAAAATAGAATTAATGCTTTCAGGTACGTTTTTATTTAATTATTCGAGAATTATAATGTATATTACATATATTGTATGCCTATCTTCTATTTATATGTCTGATTCTATCACACAAGCAGGAAAGATAAAGATAAGCCTTCTCCATTCGATGAGTCATTTGTTGCTGATTTGAAAAATATGATAGATGTGCATAACCCTTATGCACGTATGTACGTAATGGCCGTGAGCACATATTGGAATGAAGAAAGATATTAAATTGAGGCTTATAGGAAAGCGGGGTAGAGATGGAAAACCGTTTAATATGCCGACGCCTCAGGTCGCCGCTATAATCAAGGTGATATTGATGATTCGGGTGATGTTAGGGACATTGTTATTGAAAAGCGTAATGGGAATCAAACATATTCATGAATTTGATAAATCTTACCTTCCTCTACATTATCCTCTGTTATTTGTATACGGTGAAGATGAATATTTCACGTACATTCCGAGAAATAAACCTCCCAGGCAAAGAGATCAAGTTTGTCAATAAAAGAGTTTTTATCTTTTCGACTTCGTGAGAGGATAAGAGAAGGATCACAAATTATGAGAAGCGGTCGGTTCTTTGCGGCAATTTATGGTTGATGCATATGTTATGATAGATACACAGAGGCTTCAATGGATACGTTATAAACAAGGGAACTGACAGGATATGCCTTGCAAGGCAATCAAGTATTTGTTCAAGTATATAAACAAGGGAACCGACAGGATATGCCTTGCAATCGAAAATGATGAGGTGAAAAGGCAAATTGATTGTCGATATGTCTCTGCGTGTGAAACTATGTGGAGGATTTTCGAATTCGACATACATTATCGGACCCCTCCCTGAGCGCTTGGCTTTTCACTTGGAGGGTGACCATAAGATCCCCTTCAAGGACGGAGACTTTCTTCCCGATGTTTTGGATAAAGCGACAGTTAAAGAATCTCAATTTATGAAGTGGATGGAGTATAAAAGTATTCATTCAGAGGCTCAGAAATATAAATACTGTGAATTTCCTCATCATTTCGTATGGGATAAAACTAAACGTGAATGGCGTTCGAAGAAAGATAAACGTTTTGCAGTGGGGCGTATTTATCATGTTCCAATGAATTGCGGAGAATTGTATTACCTCAGGATAATGTTGAATCATGTAGCAGGTCCCATGGAATTCAAGGATTTGAGAACCAGAATCGCGTTGTTCATCCCGATTTCAAATCTGCATGTTACACTCTGGGATTATTAGATGATGACAAGGAATATGTTGATGGAATTATAGAAGCGAGTCATTGGAGGTTGCCCGATAGTCTGAGAAGAATATTTTCTATGTTGCTACTATCTAATAGTATGTCGAATCCGGGAGAGGTATGGGAGAAGACTTGGCACTTATTATGTGATGATATAGAGTACAAGTATCGGAGGATGCACGATAATCCGGGTATTCCGTCCCATGTTTACATATTTGTTTTACAATAAATATCAATTATGATTTTATTTCTAATTTACAGTTATACAATATGATTCTATATATTTATCTATATTAATATATTTATTTTGTTTTTTTATAATTTCGTTTGAAATTAATTAATGAACAGTCCAGTAATCTTGCTTTGGAAATTGAGAAGTTAATGATCGAGAATTGCAGCCAGCTTCCATAAATTTAAAGACATGCCTAAACCGGTTGGCAATGTCATCATGATGCGATAAATAAGCTCATTCTAGATGAGACATCTTATGACATTGATGAGATGAAAGTTGAGCACTTCAGATTACATCCTCAGTTAACAGTCGAGCAAAAGAGTGTTTATGATAAGATTATGTCAGTTGTTGATCGAGGAAACGTTGTTGTGTTTTTCCTCTATAGTTATAGTGGTACGGGAAAGACCTTCTTATGGAAAACACTGTGTTCTGCATTAAGGAGCAGGAGAGATATTGTTCTTCCTGTTGCTTCCAGTGGCATAGCTTCATTGCTCCTTCTGAAAGGTAGGACCGCGCATTCTAGGTTCGGTATCCCGATACAGTAAACGAGAGCTCAACTTGCGAAACTAAAGTCTGCACCTGATGAGGCAAAAGACTTCTACGTAAAACCAAACTAATTATATGGGACGAAGCTCCAATGGCTCATAAACATTGTTTTGAGGCTCTCGATCGTAGCCTCCGAGATATTATTCGTACACCCGAGGGGAGATATTCCAATAAACCATTTGGTGGTTTAGTTATCAGATTCGGTGGTGACTTCGCATGCATTTTACCCGTTGTTCCTAAAGGGAGTAGGCATGATATTGTGCATGCTGCACTCTGTTCATCCAAAATATGGAATGACTGTGAGGTTCTCAGATTGACGCATAATATGAGATTGCAGGTAATTCTTAAATAGCCGTTATTCATCTACTTAAATATTTTTATTTCAATTTAAGTAATTTGTATATATTTAACTTAATGTAGGGTGATTCTACTTCTCATAATTCGGAAGAGATAAGAGATAAGAGATTTCGCTCGGTGGCTCTTGAGTGTCGGAGATGGGATTGCCGGTGGAGATAATGACGGGGAAATTGACATTAACCTTCCTGATGATATATTGATTTGTGAGGCTTCAGATCCTATTGCAAAAATAGTCGAATTTATATATCCTGACTTATTGCAAAATAAGAATGTCGAAGGATTCTTTCAGACTAGAGCTGTGCTTGCTCCAACAAATGAGATTGTCGATAACATAAATGATTATGTCATGTCACTCTTTCCGGGAGACGAAGTTGAATATATGAGTTCTGATGCCATTTGTAAGGATGAGAATGATGAAAATGGTGCTGAAGATATATTCTCACTCGAATTTCTAAACACTATCAAGTGTTCTGATTGGCAAATCACATTATTAAGCCGAATGTCAGTGCATAGTAATGCTTTTGAGAAATCTTGATCAAGTTCACTAATCTGTAACGGCACCGTGGATGATTGTCACTCAATTAGGTAAATACAAGAATTTTTATTTTTTATATACATATAATTTAATACTTAATTTTGTTACATATATGTAGGTAAGCACGTAGTCGAAGCCAAGATGCTTTCGGGAAAGAATGTTGGCATGAAGGTGCTTATTCCTAGAATGATAATGTCTCCGTCGGATGTGACAAAATTTCGCCAGAAGATTCCAAAGAAGGCAATTTCCACTTGCCGTTTCTTTGCTATGACAATCAACAAGAGTCGTGACAATCTCTTTTTCCACGTAGGACTATATCTTTCACAACCTCGTTTTCGGGCCACTGACAACTTTATGTAGCATTTTCCGTAGTAACCAACAAGAGAGGACTTAAAGTTATTATTTGTGATTCGTATGCTCAAACATACGACAAGACGCCGAATGTAGTCTACAAGGAAGTTTTCGACGCACTCGAGAATTTATGTCGCACAATTTGTGGTTAAACAAAAGTATTGCAATTTCTTATTATTTTCTTTGTTTTAATTTTGTTTTTCTTTAAATATAGAGGAGATGGAAGAGATTATGTTGACACTTAGGCACACACTATTAAACTCACGCTATTGTAACCATATCTCTTCATCTTCCAAAGTTGTAACACTAAAATCTTAATAATATTTTTTGGTTAGGCAGGGACCTAACCTCCCGTGGCTTTTCAGGCTTCATGAGATAGTTGTCTCAAGGGCTTTCCACGTTACATCATGTGTCAACATCTTTTTTCTGTATTAATTATACTCCTAATATCCGCTACATTGATTATCAATTTCGATTTATATTGTTACTTAAAAATCAATTAAAACACATAAATAATTATTTACTTAATCAAAAAAAAAAAAAATCGCCGTCGGGTACCGACGGGTTACTGACTAGTTGATTCAATGCTAAAAGTAATATCAATAATAGTTTTAAAATTTTATTAGAATAATTATTTTTTTAAAGTTGAAAGTTTATGGACAAAGAGGTATTTTATTTTTTCAATTTCAAATAGAGCCGTCAATTTTTGACATATAAATGAGACGAAATGGAACAATATTTTTTATCCCATTTGAAAATGGGACTATTCGAAACGTCCCGCTTGGGACGCGGGACAACACACGGGATGGGATGGGATGGGACGGGACGGGAAGTCCGTTCCTGTTTCTTAAAAAAAAAAAAAAAAAATTGTTTCAAAACTCAAAGCAAGTCAAAATTGTTTACAAACCCTAAATTAATCCCGTTCTTTTCTCTTTCTCTTCCGCAGCGCAGCCACAGGCCTTGACGAAGGCGAACGGCGACGGCGACGGCGACGGCGACTGGCGAGCACTTTCTCACCTCTCCCCGCCATTCCTTCTTCTCCTCTTCTCTCGAATCTCGATCTCAGTCACAGTCAGCGGCTCAGCGACTCAGGTACCTATTCTAATCTCAAATCTCGCTTGTGCAAACTGTGAAAATCGTTTTCAGAAGTTTATTGGGGGGGGGGTTGAAAATAGTGTCGAATAGATGAGGTGCTTTGAATTCCTCTGTCTACATTGACTTTTATGCATTTAGTTTTATTTCCTCTGTCACATAATTCTTGTTCTGGGCTGTGCCTTGCGGATAAACAACTCATAAATGAAGCTTCATTTGTAGGTACTGAGTGAGGCGGAAAAGCTCAAGAATTGGCTGAATGATAAGGAGGCCGAGCAACAGAAGTGAGTTACTCTTGTTCTCTTTTGTGCAAATAACATATCTTACTTTGCGTACTGTTGCATATTAATTTTAAAAATTAACCAGTTCCTACTTGTTCTGCTGTAAGGCATATGCTTTTTAGTTAAATACACACCTTTTCTTGTCCTCTCATTGTCGAGTTTGAGTCCATACGACATTTCATGTTAGCCGACCCCAAATCGTTTTGGGACTAAGGCTTTTGTTGTTGTTGTTGTTGTTGTTGTGTACACCTTTTCTCGTGTTATTATCAACTTCATGATTTTTTTGTTAGTGTGGCTTTTCTGTAAGTGCACATGTACATGGCATGTGGATAATGAACCCTTTGTGCCTGTCCAGCACATAGTTTGGTATTCATTCTCTAACAAGTATTACCTGCTTGAAAGACGTACTTGATTTACGCCATAAAGGAACCTTTTCAATGATGTTCTACTCCCATACTTCACTCTATGATGTCTGAATTTCATCCATTTTTTTATTATAAACTTCTGAATTTCACTCTACTCTATGGCGCCTAGTCAACGCTTATCCCTCCTAGTCAACGAGTCCCGCGGTATCCCGCGTCCCGCAAATGGGACGAGATGGGACGGAGTATTTTAGTCCCGTCCCGTTTTGTCCCGTCCCGTCTCGTCCCGTTCCCGTTGTGGGACAACATAATTTCGTCCCGTCCCGTATTCCCGAATTGACAGCTCTAATTTCAAATTTGTAAAACTATTGATTCACTTTCACTGGTTAAATATTATATGGGTTTCAAAGTTCAAAAAAATATATTAAGGGGACTGAAGATAACTCTTTAAGAAATATGTTGGGGTCAAATTATAAATATACAAACTTTCCCCTTAAAACCTAAAACAGGCGTTAGGGTTTTTGCTTTTCCGGCACCGTCGTCGATACAGAGGAGGAGCTTTCGCCAAGGTCAGGTTCGCTTCCTTCTTCCTCGTCTCCGTACTTCCTTCCGTCAGTCAATCGTTTTCTGGCTCAAAACTTACCCATTTTTAATTAGATTTATTTTTCTAGGGTTTATATTTCCCCCCGAATTTGTGATTTCTGATTGCCCCCAACCACCATCACCACCACGTATAAATTTTAGCCTGTTCGACCTTTTATGTTTGTTTTTATAATCTTGGATTTAATCTGATATTGATTGGATTTTGAGCTATTTTCATTGTTCATCCGCAGAGTTCTTCATTGACTGACAACTATTGATTCTCTTCAATTCTTGCAAAAATGTCATCCCTGAGAAATTCTGTTTATAGAAGGGCTCACAAGGAAAGATCCCAACCGTGAGTCTCCTTATACCCTTATGCAGCTGCGTGCGTTTTCAGTCATTTATTCAACTATGTTAAATTATTTTTTCTCATATCACTGGTCAATTTCAGCGAAGCCCGGAAAAAATTTGGGATTCTTGAGAAACACCAGGACTATGTCGACCGGGCAAAGGCCTTCCATCAAAAGGAGCAAACTTTGCGGGTAAAAATTTGGTCTTTTTGGCATTTTTCGTGCTGTTAAGATTGGGTTGAAATTTAATCTAATTCAAGCTAGTATTCTCATACTTGGGACTTTTCGTAATCAGAAACTCAGGGAAAAGGCAGCATTCAGGAACCCCGATGAGTTCTACTTCAAGATGGCTAAAACCAAATCTGTCAATGGAGTACATAGGCCTGAGTAATATACTCTTTAAATTTTGCTTTTTTTTCTTCCCCCACGCCTTTACTCCATAACCTATCAAGCGTGACTTTGTTTTGTTACAGAAGTGAAGCAAACAAATATACTCAAGAAGAACTTATGTTAATGAAGACCCAAGACTTGGGATATATCTCGCAGAAACTTCAAACGGAGAAAAAGGTCAGAGCTTATTATTTTGGGCTTCTTGGCATCATGTGCTGTAAGATTTTGGCTTTTGGTCCCTCCTCTGAATCCCATGTTTGTTTAATGCAGAAAATTGAAAAACTAACTGCGACTCTGCACTCTCTTGGTACTCAGCCATCAACCAGTCATGTTTACTATGCTGAAGACAGGTTTGAGCTTCTTGAGAACTTCGTTTGCTTGATTAAGGCACTAGATGAGTTCTGACAGTTGTTGATTTTCTCTGTTCTGAGATTTATTCTTATCTAAAGTTGAAGTTTTCTTGTGGACACGTGAAGAAAATGAGTTTGAAAAAAAATGGGTAGCACAAGCTCAGTGCCCTGCCTTAGATCACCTGTGAACTTCCAGTTTTACCATGTGTGTGATATTGATGATAGAAATATCTTTCATGGTGAATTGGTGATAGTTTGTTGATTAATGTATACAGTATTTCTCTAAGTTTGTCCATTGATGTGTATTACCTATTTTGTTTTTGTATCAGGCAAGCCAAGGCTTGGTAACTATATCCAGATTTTGAAAAAGGGTCCAAAGTTTGGGGGGGGGGGGGTTAGCACTTCAGGCAAGCCAAGGCTTATATACTAATGTTTATTTCCAAAATGTCTTCCGTTAAGTATCACGTGGACGACACGTGATGATTTAACAAAAAAAATCTAACTTTTCCGTCCAAAAGCACTTAACCGGCAACTTTTAACGACTTTGGACCCTTAATAGTCAAATGTGAAACATTGGACCCTGAAGTGCAAATATCCCCCAAACTTTGGACCCTTATTTAGAATTTTTTGCCCTTTGAAAAATTGGGCACTGATTTCAGTTCTTAGGTCTTAAAAAAATGGAACTGGAATGTTGTGTTTCAAGTAAAACATTATATAGTACTCCCTCTGTCCCAAAATAAATGTCCAAAAAAATTCAAATTTGCTCTTGATGAAGAGCAAATTTGAAAATTTTCAGACATTCGTTTTGGGACGGGAGGGAATAGAACATTTTTGAGAGTTATAAATGCACTCGAGTAGTTTAAAAATTCAATATTTATGAGAAAAGGAAGGCTTGCTTCAGGCTAGCTTTCGGGTGAATCATTATTGGCTTGTACCTGATATATAGATGTTAAGTTTCTTATAAAGCAGTGTGATTAGAAATCATTGTGATTTCTATTTGCAAATCCGTCTTTCCTATTTTTCAGTGTCCAATATTCCTCTTGAATTCATCTATCCTATTCTTTTTCCAGGGAGGATGCTGAAATGATACGATTAGAAACTTCCAGGACGGGAGAGATACCTGCTCCGAAGAACTTGCCTGGTACTATTAAAAGGTACCAAGACTAAAGATAATTTACTCAATTTATTATGAGATGTCTGTTGATCGATATTATGGTGTGAACTGCTTTATCTTTTGTGCAAGTTAAACTGACCCTCACCTCGAACCACATTAAGAATTTGGAGGGATAGCTTACGAGGTATTTCTTATTTGAAAACTTCTGAAAATGACACATCAGATATCGGTTTAATATTTAGCCGGTGTTAAAGGGGCGAGGGGTCAATTCCCTGTGTATTGTAATAGCAGTGATATATAGATTGAAGAAGTACAATATATAAGTTGGAGAATCACTAAAGTATAAGTGGTGTTCATTTGTCCTTGATTTTTTCACACCGTTCCCACTTCATGTGCATTTGCTTATTTGTAAATTTGGTTTACGTGGTTGATGTTTAGAAAAACAGCTGCGTCCTACAAAGAACTAGAGGCAAGAAAAAGAAGAGTTACGGAGCTAGAGAAACTATACAGGGAGATGACAATGCAAAAAGAATTACAGGTATAATCTTAGAAAAAAAATAAAAAATAAAGCCTTTTTCCAGCAAGTTGAATATGGTTTTGTTAATTTGTGGAATTACCGGAACAGAAAAAGGGTAAAAAGCGTAAACTTCGTGAAGATGAGATTGTATGCCCACCTTCTAAGTCAGTATATAAGTGGCGGCAAGAACGGAAGAAGTGACAAGGTATGATGCTGCTGTTTTGCTATCTCGGCCCGAAAATATTGTCTACTTAACTTACTAATGATTGAACAATGCCAGGAAATTGGATTTGGTTGTACGAGATGCTATTTCAATGGATCCTCGTACTTCTTGGAGCAACTTTCGTAAAGTCCAAAAGTGTTCAAGTCAGCGAAGGAAATCTTCAATTATTGCAATGTTATTGCCAGTCTGCAAACATTAGTATTAGAAGGCTCTGTTGCTTGGTCTGTAGTTGGTTTTTTGTTTGTTTAATCTATGATAACTCTTGTTTTTTGTTTGTTTAATCTATGATAACTCTTGTAGTATTTTGTTGAATTATTCTGACAACAGTTGTCAGAAGAAGAAAATCTAATGACAGTCACAAACATTGATGTAATAATCAAGAGATATTGTTGATTGCATAGGCAACCAAAACTATGTATGATTAGTTCCTATGAACAAATAATTTTTGGGTTTCTTGTCTTGGTATCGGTACTAATTTCAACTGCTAGCCCCCAGATTTAATTGTCATCTCCCTGTACTTTGTTTTTTGCCAAATGCACCCCTGCAATAGTTAAGCAGACAATAGCTAAAAGGGGGGAAACATGGACTCATTCAATTATCTGTGATTCTACAAATTTCATCTATGATTTTCAAAAAATGCCTATGGTTTTCTCAAAGAATTTCTAACTCAATCTCCTATTCACACTAAAAAGAATGTAGAAACCATGATCTGTTATGAGGGTTCGTGGATTGCTCTATCTAACGCTCGCTTTGACAGTGGAATGGACTGTGTTCCATAAGGTTTGCTACAACTTCTTTGGAACAAACTGCCATTCCTGGATAGAGATGGGCTCGGAGACATTCGAGGAGAGAAATTTGTTCTTCTCGGAGAAAAATTCACTTGCTCCAGAGCATGTGACTGCAGCCCTGATGGATAGTCCCTCAAACACCCTATTCGGGGCCCAGCTCCCGTGCTCCATTTGCAAGAAAGCTGCCTCCCCAACTGATAAGACTTTGATTCCTTGTGAGAGTTAATCCTCTGGAGAACCGATTCTTCCGGAATCAACTCTTCCAAACCTTGTTCCTGTTCTGATTCTTCAGCTGTTTCGTAACCATCCAACTGGAACTGTGTTTCCAAATTGTAGGAGCTTGACTGAATGGGTTGACTTTCCCTCTTTAGTCGCATGAACAAATCATCCCGGTTAGGTATTTCAAGATCACTTAATCGTCTGCTAAAGCTACTTAAATCTGCTGCCTGCAATGCTTGATCAGGTTCTTCTTTCATTGACTCCATCTTTTTCAAGGTCAAAGTTTCAACATATCCTTGTCCTGCCTCAAAATGCTCCTTTTCGCTCAAGTCTTCCTCAGATGAGTGGCTTCTCATATGAGAAATACTGCTTTGTTTGCCAAGTGATTCCTCGTCATTGTCAATTGAATCCAGCTGCGAAAGTAACATAAAAGTTAGATATAATCCACACACACTCACACATAAAAAAAATATATATGATATGAGCCTTATTTTTACCTTAACATCAGTAAGGTCAACATTGTTCTCTTGCAGAAATGATACAAAGTCCTGAAAGTTTTCTGGCGTTGGCTTATAGTGGCCACTGTGAGGCCAGACTGCCTTTAGGACACCATTTTCAGCAACTATTCTCCCAGCAGCCAATGTGGCTCCACCAGATAGAAAACTCGAGTGCTGGAAGGTTCCTTTCTTCTTCTTCCCAACGTAAAGAGTTCTCGAGGTGCAAAGAACAAATATCCACTTGGCCCCTTGTAGTTCTCCCGTATCAACAAGCTCCCCTGTTTGTTTGTATAAAAGCTTTCCATTCTCGACCACAACTTCATAAGCCTTTCTTTCCATCTATGAGCAGAAAAACGAAGCATCATTAGATCGAATTCCCAGACAATGAGGAATAGTTTGTGTAATTGTAAATGGGGGTCGAAAGGGCACGTACTGGCCCAAGGTATTTGATGCATTGCTGCTGAAGCTTTGATCGTGGACATTTTTCAACGAGGTTCACTTCCTTTCCTTCACCTATATCTAACCTGTGTTGTCATATCAGCAAAGTTAGAGTCAATCCTAATTATAATGGAGCCATTTATTTCTAGATGTTGAGAAACAAGTAATTACCAGTAGAAGAAGGGTTCTTTGCTTTGAGAATGCAGCCATTTAACGTAATAAAAGTGAAGGTTGTGTCCGTAACGATGTCGCGGGTCAATCTGTTCCACATTGTAGAGAGATTTTAATTATAAATCATTACAAAACATCGTTTAGAAGAAAAAAAAAAAAAGAACCAAAATCACTTACAGCTTCGAGCCAGTGTTGTAAAGAAAGTTTCCGGGCTTTACCATTCTTTGAAAGGCCTTTCCCAACCTGAAAAATGAAGAAAACATGAAAACCCATAATTTATGAAATTACAATAAAGATTTAAAGTTGTAATCTTGGTTAAATTGAAACTGTGTCACACCTTGGCTGCCCTTGTTCTTGCTCTTGACCAACGGGAAATGGGTGTCTCATGTTTGTCAATATGAAAGAAGGATATAGAACTATGTTTGAGTTGTGCAAAATCTAACAGCTTCCACCTACGTACGTTAAAGAGATGATCAGGGTTGGACAGATTAATATCAACAAAAACAAAGTAATCAAGATGATGAAATTTCAAAGCAGTAAAAACATATATACCAGCTTTGTTCAATTAGAACTGCACAATCAGCTAGCTTTCTTCTGGTTCGAAAACTCTTATACACCTTCTGCAACATTACTGCAGCCTCATCTTTCGGGCTCCCTGAATCGAAAACGGAAAACCGTGTCATTTTCTCTCCAGCATTGCCTGATCTTGGGGATTCACTATATGTCTCTGTGCTTTTAACACAAGCTGAATTAGTTGACCTCATAATGTCACTTTCTGTCATTCTAACGATTCTCTGTTGGGAGCCAATTGATTGCATTGTGATGGGTTGAAGGTCTCGACTCTTGAAGCTGACTGAGTGTTCCATATCATCATCCTCAAAATCAATGGACTGGACAATGACTGATTCTAGATCATGAAAAGCAGCAAGTGGGCAAGAAAAAGATATCCCCATGCAATTTGAAGAGGTATTTGGTGTAGCTTATAAAACCCAATTCCTGTTAATCCAAATCATCAATGGTAAGCACATATGATAGGACAAATAAAACCCAGATCATAAAATGCAGTCTAATCAATGGAATGGAGGGGAAATCAAACATTATTGGGAGATTGGAAAATTGGTAAAGGAAAACAAAAAAGTAAATGGTTACAATCAAGAAACAGAGTACCCACCATAACATAAACATGGTGATGAGAAAAAACTAAATGTAAGGGAGAGAGATAGTGTACAGTACCTTGAACTTGATTGAGAGAGGTGGAGGAGTGAGAATTAAGAAGATTTGATTTGGTAAAAGCAATTACTCTAATTTTCTTTGAATTTGCTTTGGGCTAATAGAAATTGGACAGAAATGGGGGGTTTTGGTTGGCCGAGTCCTCAGATGTGATGGCTTCCCTTCCCGGCACAATCTGTAAGTTTATATAAAGAGAGGGACACGTGGATTGGAGTTGTTTTTTTCTTTTTCTGTTTTTTCGTTGTTCTCACTGCTTTCGTGGGTTCATTTTTAACCGGGCAACCATTTTATCAGTTTTAATCTAATCATCGTACTCCAAATAGTTTAATCACTTTAATTTTAAACAAAAGTGTCTCCATTAAAAACAAAAACAATTGTTCGTTTCAATGTTACAATCACATTGACACTTTTTAATATTCCTATTGATATTTTTCAACAATCACACTAACACTGTTAACCATATTGACACTATTTTTAATAAGTTTAAAATGCTGATTTCATTTGTTTAGAAATATAACTAGCTAGCATTTTTAATGCTCAAATAATTAAGGCTAGAAACTTGTTACTCTATTTGAAATCAACTGAGATGGATTGGGATGGGTTGACTTTCAAGTGAAATATCGTCGTCGCCACTGCTTATGTAATCTTCTTTTATTCTTGAATCTTGATGACTACGCTTTTCCAAGTACCCTTCCCTTCCCTAGCTTATCTTCCAAGCTTTCCTTTCCTATTAATCCATTTTTGTCTTAATTTTTTAATAAGCGTGTAAAATCAAACTAAATATTTTAAATTACAACAGAAGAAGATGAAGGAGTGTGTTTTACTACTAACGGCTGTCAATTTTTATTAACATGAGTTGGTTTTTATTAACAGTGTTAGCAAATTGGTGTAAAATAGAAATTGGTTTTCCAATTCAGTAGTGTTTCCTTATAATCATTTTGTAAGTTAACTAGATATTTTACTACTGTAAAAATAAATATTTGAAAAGTGAATAATAAAAATATGTAAAACTAAAAAGCACATATTTTCAAAAAAGAAAAAAAAAAAAGTTAAATAAATTTTGAATATTCATTTAATTTAGTAAGGAAGGAATATTTATTGTGTACATGGTCAGGGATTGGTCGATTGTGACTAGGTAGGTGGACATGATTAACAAAATTTTTTTGGAAAAAACTAGTTTCTCCCAAATATTATAAAAAGTCTTGTTTTTAACTTTAAAAAACCGGTACATGAATTTTAAACCAAACTAACCCGACTTTTTGAACCGGTCATTGAACCGGTTTTTAAAATAAAATAGGACTTTTTATAATATTTGGGAGAAACTAGTTTCTCCCAAAACCAACTCCATGATTAAATTGTCTACAGTAGTACTTGTGAAAGTAATTTTTGCATATTATAGAGGACTTAAAAACAGGGAGAATGTTCTATAAATTCTAAAAAAAATTCATAATTTTTCATAATTTTATTTTTATATTTTATTATCATGTTGTATTATTCTGTAATAATATTGCATACAAAATAATGCATAATACCACATACTAATATAATACAACATTGATGATGACAAGTGGCGTTGGCGATCGTTAACTGGATTTCGACGAGTTTTCGGTGACCGGTGACCGAATTTCGGCAGGCGGCGGGCGAATTCCGGGGTCCGTTGACCGGTTGACCGTTGAGGATGTTGTATCATAATTTTTAAATATTACATATAAAATGCAGTATAATATAATATTGTATAAGAACTTATGAAATATTTAAATTAATGAGTAACTTGAGGGAAAGTAATTTATCCCAAAAGAAACATACGGGTAAAATTCCAAAAAAAACAAAGTTAATCGGTTTAAAGATTCGTTTTACATTTTCCATTTCTTAAAAAAAATTAAAAAAAAAAATTGTTGATTTCTCTTTAAACGTTGGCATTCTCTTAAATGTAATCAACAAGTCCAAAACGGAGAGCAATGGAATTGTGTTTTGAGTCAACAAAAAAAGCTCTCTTATCTTTTGTTTCAACATATGTTTATTAACTAATTTTGTATTTCTTTAATATTGATAAATGCAGATTATGTATATTAATTTCAATAGTCAATTGAATTGACTGAATATTTGTTAATGTTGAATCTATTTATTAACACTTTTTTATGTTCATTGTATTTGCGATAGCTTTATCTTTTGTAAATTTGACTATCTTTTTAAGTGGGTTATAGGCCAATTTTTAACTGGTCAATAAATTCTTTTTTTACCATACAAACAATTATTCAGAGTAAGCAACACAATTCCAATTCCTTGGTTGAATAGGATTAGAAAATAATAGTATTTTTGAATTTTTTTTTATTTAGATTAAGCTTTGTACTTGTATGTTTATATAAATCAAGTGATTGGTCATAATTATTGTGGTGCTAGAAACATTAGCCATAGAGAATCTGTAAATTTAACAAAGAGCGTCAAATACATTGGTAGGTTTTTGGGCTGCCCTTACCCATAAGGGTATTCCATAAATAACCTAAATTATGTCTAGGGGTTGTACGAGTCGAGTGTTTTTACACAGAGAAAGTGATGACTTTATAGGGGATTGCATGGGCTTAGCTTTGGTTGAAAGATCAAGGCTACTCGAAATTGATTAAATATGGTTGCAGCGACATACATCGGAATTGGGTTGCAGAGATTCAGATGGGTTTATGTCACTTAGACCAAATAGGATTAAGGTTTTATAAATTCGGATGGATTTAGCATTGCAGATATTCGGATCAGGGTTGCAGAGATTCAATCAATAGTATGGCACAATTTCAAAATCAAGGTTGTAGAGATCTAGATGGGATCAGGGCTACGTAGATCTAGATGGATATAATGTTATTGAGAATTTGGTGGGAGCAGCGAAGATGGGTTGAGATGGATCGACACGAAAATTTGATTGGATCAAATTTGGACGGATCAGGAGATATGAGTCATGAAAAGAAAGAACGAAAAATGTTTTCTAGGTCTTGATGGGTGTAGACCGCGTGGAATTTGTGTGGAGTACGTGTAGCAGAGTGCAAAGTACGTGCAATACATATTTCGTGTAGATTTTGTGCGAAGCAGAATTCGATGTAGATTTCGGTACGTCGGTACAGATTTTGGTACGTTGGTACAAGTATGTCGGTATATATTCTGGTACGTCGGAACAAATTTCGATAAGTGGTACAGATTCCGGTACGTCGATACAGATTCAGTTACATCTGTATAGATTTCGGTACGTCGGAAAATATTTGATACAGTGCAGATTTCGTACAGAATTTGTGCATCAGGGGTACAGAGTATGTGTAGCAGAGGTACAGGGTTCATGCAATTGTATGATGAGGGGGACATTCAGAGGCAGAATAGAAACTTGATCTCCATTAGCAGTGGGATAGCGAAGGTTGGTGGTCGCTTGCTAACTGCAGGATATGAACGATTTCCCAAGAAGCTAACATGGTAGCTTGGGGTAGGTTGTTGTACACCACATACAACACTTTCGCATGTGGTTCCCGGAGAATTGTCCTAGGAGGAAAGGTGACAAAACCAAGAATACCACGTTGAGAAGTGAAAATTGTCTTAAGAATTGGTATGTTAATCGTGGGTAGATGTGTCACGTCAGTCGGCAGTATGGACATGAAGTCAACGACATCGACATGAACGGATCCAGGGGAACTAGAGATGTGATCAGTTGCTTGGGAGACATGAAAGGACCAATACCATGTAAGCATGTTGTTATCACATTGTTTATAGGTGGGTACTAGAAGACTAAGCGGGATGGTTGCAAGGGGAATCACGGGGTGAAGACTCGAGGCAAGTGAATCCAGGTAATAGGTTGAAGATTCGTTCACTTCAACTTTTCTTGGTGGCTTGGTACAGCCGCAAAAGGAATTTGCAATAATGATTGGATGTCATTCTCGGGTGAAAGATTGACAGAGGTAGTCACATGAGTTGGTTTAGTCTCCGGGTGGTAGATTGTTGGATTGTGGAGTCAAAACCAATAAGGAAAATGAAATAGAGTTGAAGTAATTCTAGAATTTCTTGAGATTTCTTGTTTGAGTGGGATTAGACTTGTATACCTATAGATACCAAGTGATGGCTATAATTATTGTGATGCTAGAAAAATTAGGCAGAGAAAATCTATGAAATCAACAAATAGAGTCAAATGTATTGGTTGGTCCTTGGGTTGCCCTTAGGGGCATTCCATGAGTGGCCTAAATTATGTCCAGAGGTTGTATAGGTGGTGTGTGTTTACATAGAGAAAGTGATGACTTCGTAGAGGAGTGCATGAGATTTGATTGTAATACCACATATTATGATATTATTGATTATCCGGGCTTGATAGTACCCTCAAATGTAGTTCAATTGTTGGTAAATAAGTGAACAAATCTTGTATCTTATTACTTTATCTCTTCGGTGTACAATTTAGTATGAACTCATCAAGAAATCTTCTTTGCTCTTAGTTCATAATTGTATATTAAAAAAATTAATCACCTGTGTCCGATGAAGACTAAGACGGAGAGGTAATCATATTTAGGGAGCAATGTTTGTACAAAATTATACTCCCTCCATTACATGTAATAATCTTTTCATTTTTTTTTTTGTATGTTGTCATTGTAAATATGCTTTGAGGTGGCTCCCAGCATGCTTCCGTTTTAATCCCTCACAACAAATGTTTTATCAATTGTTGTTCACAGCATGGACCTATTTGACTTTGATTTTTGAGCAATGAGCTATTTTCAATCTGAAACAACTTATTGATGCTACACGGGCTAAACGGGTTGCATAGGAACTGATGTTGAACTGAAACAATGGACACTCCGGCTGATCTCATCTGAATGGTTGAAACATAATAAGGATAATACTTCTAAACATGTGAATTGTTGCCAAAGTTGCCAAAGGACTCCAAGCACAGACATATTGAGCTATTACAATAGCACTAATTCAGTTATGTTGTAATTATTTTGCAGTAGCATTTTTGTAATTAGATAGAATGGAATTTCTGTAAATAGCTTGGATAGTTTGTTAGTCAGTTAGAAAGCAGTTAGCAAGCAGTTAGCTCAGTTATTTTGTTAGCTTTCGTTTGATGTGTATATAAGCTGGTTGTAATGGTTTCAGTTCATTAATCGAATAACAAATCATTTTCAGTTCATGAAATGGTATCAAAGCTTAGATCCTGATCAATCTTCCGCTTCATCTTTCTTGTCAGAAAAGGTAATTCTCTGACAATTTCTTCTTCTCAATTGCAATTCAATAAGTTGCGATTCATTCGTGTTTCGATTTTGTCCAATTTTGTGTTCAAATTGTTCAAAGTTAGGGTTTATAGATCTCGTTTATCAATTGAATATCTTCATTGATTCAATCGATCTCTCGATTGATCCATTCAGTTGAATTTGCTCTGTTTTCTGTTCATTCGATCTTCAGATCTCAAATTCCTCTTTCTGTTCTTATTAAGCTCATAATCATGGTTGAAACCAATGAATTAGAAACTAATGCTCGCACAGATACAATTAGTAGCATTGATCCTATTAACGGACTGTCCATTGAGAGCAATATGCATCCTCTGTTCATACATAACAATGATCATCCAGGCTTGGTTCTTATTTCGAAGAAGTTAGCTGGTTCTGATAACTACAGTACTTGGAGTAGGTCATTGAAAATTGCTCTTTCGGCTAAGAATAAGATGAGCATAGTAGATGGAACCTATCCAAAACCTACTGGTAATTCTCATTTGCTTTCTCTGTGGGCTAGAACAAATGATATGATAATCTCTTGGATTCTCAATGTGGTTAATGATGATATTGGGAATAGCTTGAGCTATGTTTCTACAGCCAAGGATGTATGGAATCAATTACATGAGAGGTTTTCAGCTATCAATGGGCATAGATTGTTTCAACTGGAAAAGGACATGCACACTCTTGAACAAGGAAATTCATCAGTAGAAATTTATTTTCACAAGCTTAAGGGATTATGGGATGAGGTAGCCTCAATAGACACCATTGATACTTGCAAATGTCCCTGTAATTGTGGTGTTGGCAAATCAGAAGAAGAAAGAGTTCAGAGGAAAAGGCTAATGCTAATGCAATTCTTAATGGAATTGCATGAGAGTTATATAGGAGTCAGAGGACAGATTCTGCAGAAGAAGACTTTGCCCTCTCTTGATCAAGCCTTTGCTATGGTTAAGAAAGAAGAATCACAAAGGCAAGGTTATATTCAGAATTTCAGTGGAAGTAATGCAATGGCTGCAAATGTTGTTCATAACTTTGCCAATCAATCCCAAGAAACAAATGACACAATTATAGCTGCTACAGTTCAGAACAAAGGATATGTTAGAACTCCTTTTAAGAAAGGTATTAATTGTGAATATTGTAAGAGGGAAGGTCATTCAAAGGGGGAATGTTATAAACTGGTTGGATTTCCAGTTGGACATCCACTTTATGGAAAGCCTAAAATAAACAAAGGGAGATTCATCACTCCCAGTCAGCCTCAGAATACTCAGAGTAATAGTGGGAAAGCAATGAACATTGTCCAGATTGATAGTACTTCTAAATCAGAGACATCATCATCGAGTTTGGAGCAATTGCAAGCACAGATGGCACAAATGATGAGTATGGTTTCTATAATGCAACAGAAAGGTTTTAATTCTCCAGAGGATCATTTTGCTGGACAAATTTCTACTGCTCAGAGTCATGTGTCAGGTATATTTTTGACTCCTCAATTGCCTATTGTTGCATCAATACAAAGTAGCAATGCATGGATTTTGGATTCTGGAGCTACTGACCATATTTGTACATCCATTCATCTTATGCATCATGTTGAAAATGTTGCATCTCCTATTTCCATTTCCCTACCAAATGGTACTCATATAAGTGTTACTCACATTGGCTCAGTGTATATTAATCCTCATATCACTCTTCACAAAGTTTTCCTAATTCCCAGTTTTCATTTTAATCTCATTTCCATATCCAAGCTAGTTTCTCAACTATCTTGTGATGTTCAATTTACCAAATCCACATGCATTTTCCAGGATCCTTCACTGAAGCTGGTCCTAGCCACTGGGAAAATAAATAAAGGGCTTTATCTTCTTCATAGTCAAAGCAGCTCTTCTTCATCTGTCAATTCCACATCTGCCATTCATCCTTCAGCTCTTTTTTGGCACCAAAGATTGGGACATACATCTCTATCCACTCTTCAGAAGCTTGAATCATATCCTTTTAGATTTCACAAATGTAATGCAGACATTGATTCAATTTCGAAATGTATTACTTGTCCTTTAGCTAAACAACACATACTTCCTTTTCCTCACAGCACATCTAAATCTCAAGCATGTTTTGATCTTATACATTGTGATTTGTGGGGTCCTTATAGAGTATCCACTTTGAATGGTTGCAAGTATTTCTTAACCATTGTTGATGACTTTTCAAGGGCAGTTTAGACTTTCCTTTTATCTACTAAATTGCATGTGTTTGCCACTCTCAAAAACTTCCAATCCTATGTTAACACTCAGTTTCAGAAGTCCATTAGAAAATTTAGAACTGATAATGGTACTGAGTTTGTTAATCAAGAAGTGATTCCCTTCCTTTCTAGTCTTGGTATTGTACATCAAACAACTTGTCCAGGTACTCCTCAACAGAATGGGATTGTAGAAAGAAAACACCAACATTTGCTTGATGTTTCTAGAGCATTAAGGTTTCAATCTGGTTTGCCAATTCATTTTTGGGGTCACTCTCTTCTCACAACCACTTATCTCATAAATTTGCTTCCCAATAGTGCCATTGACTTCAAAACACCTCATTTCTTGTTGTACAATGTCCAACCTTCATATGATCATTTGAGGTCTTTTGGTTGTCTTTGCTTTGGTTCTGTTCATACTCTTGATAAGTTTGCTCCAAGGACTATCAAAAGTATCTTTCTTGGTTATCCAAATAATCAAAAAGGATACAAGTTATACAATTTAGAAACTAAGCAAATTTTTGTCAGTAGGCATGTTATATTTCATGAGCATGTTTTTCCTTTCCTTGATTCAAGTTCTAAATCATCTTCTCAGTCTTCTTTGCCATGGCCTGAACCTGAATATATTCCTCCTTCATATTCTTATTCTAATCCTACTTCACCTAACAATTCTTCATCTGTTACACACAAATCTTCTGATATTTCTTCATCTTCATCATCTCCTACTTCAACTTCAACTCAGTCTCCTTCTCATTCTCCAAGTCCCATTCCTTCTCCTTCTCCTCCAAATCACATTCCTCCAGTTCCTTTAAATCACATTCCTCCAGTTCCTCCTATTCTAAGAGTTTCTACCAGACCCAAACACATTCCTTCTAAGCTAAAAGATTATGTCATTTCTTCAGTTTCCACATCCATTTCTCCCAAATATGTTCTTACCAATTACATGTCTTATGACAACATTCATTTTTCAAACATGTCTTTCATCAATTCTTTGGGTCAAGTTCCAGAACCAAACTCTTATGCACAGGCTATTAAGGATGAAAGATGGATAGAAGCCATGAATAAAGAAATTGAGGCCCTTGAGAGCAACAATACTTGGGATATTGTTAATCTTCCACCTAGTAAGAAACCTGTGGGATGTCGATGGGTTTATAAAGTCAAGCTTCATGCAGATGGTCATATAGAGAGATTCAAAGCCAGGTTGGTAGCTAAGGGTTTTACACAAACGGAGGGAATTGATTTTCATGAAACTTTTGCTCCCGTTGCTAAAATGGTTACTATTAGGAGCCTCTTAGCTGTTGCGGTTGTTAAAGGATGGGAAGTTCATCAATTAGATGTTAATAATGCATTTTTGCATGGTGATTTGATAGAAGAGGTTTATATGGAAATCCCAAAAGGCTATCCTAAACCTACTCAGCCCAATATGGTTTGTAAGTTACTCAAATCTTTGTATGGGCTGAAGCAAGCTAGCAGGCAATGGTTTGCCAAATTGACAGAGGCTCTTCTTGTTCAAGGCTATGTTCAATCATTTGCTGATTAATCTTTGTTTACAAAGAGTATTGGAGATGTTTTCACTGCTGTTCTTGTTTATGTTGATGATATAGTGGTGGCTGGTAATGATTCTACCTCCATTTCCAATTTGAAAACCTATTTGGATAATCAGTTTAGTATCAAGAATCTTGGTCCCATCAAGTATTATCTTGGCATTGAGATTATGCGATCTGAGAAGGAATTTCATTTGTGTCAGAGAAAGTATGCTCTTGATTTACTAGCTACAGCTGAGTTGGTTGATTGCAAGCCATTAACTATTCCTTGTGATCCTAACTGCAAGCTTTGGGCAAATGAAGGTGAGTTGTTGGATGATCCTTCCATTTACAGAATTCTTGTTGGAAAGCTTTTATATCTCACTATTACAAGGCCTGATTTGGCCTATTCTGTTCAAGTGTTAAGTCAATTTGTGCATAGTCCTAGACTACCTCACTTGAAGGCAGTTCATAGTGTTCTTAGGTACTTGAAAACATCACCAGGTCAGGGCTTGTTTTTCTCCTCATCATCTCCTTTGCATCTTAAGGCATGTTGTGACAGTGATTGGGCTAGTAATCCAAATGACAGAAAATCAGTCACTGGTTATTGCATGTTTTTGGGAAATTCTTTGATTTCTTGGTTTTCTAAGAAACAGTCAGTCACTTCCAGATCATCTGCTGAAGCTGAATACAGGTCCTTGGCCACTACTAGCTGTGAGGTTGCTTGGTTGACTGCATTGTTGAATGATCTGCAGATTCATGTTCCCAAACCTGTTCCCATTTATTGTGATAGCACTGCTGCAATTAGCATTGCCTCCAATCCAGTCTATCATGCTAGGACAAAGCACATAGAGCTGGATTGTCATTTTGTGAGAGAGAAGGTTGCACAAGGCCTGATCATTCCTACACATGTTCCTACTACTTCCCAGTTGGCTGACATTTTTACCAAGTTTCTTGGTAAGAAACTTCATTGGCACTTTATTCACAAGTTAGGGGTTCTTAATCCTTTCACCCCTTACACTTGTGGGGGGGGGGGGTAATAAGGATAATACTTCTAAACATGTGAATTGTTGCTAAAGTTGCCAAAGGACTCCAAGCACAGACATATTGAGCTATTACAATAGCACTAATTCAGTTATGTTGTAATTATTTTGCAGTAGCATTTTTGTAATTAGATAGAATGGCATTTCTGTAAATAGCTTGGATAGTTTGTTAGTCAGTTAGAAAGCAGTTAGCAAGCAGTTAGCTCAGTTAGTTTGTTAGCTTCTGTTTGATGTGTATATAAGCTGGTTGTAATGGTTTCAGTTCATTAATCGAATAACAAACCATTTTCAGTTCATGAAAAAACAGTCACCTACACACAAGCAAGAACGTGAACTAAGCCGGGGGTGGCTCCGGCGAAACCCCTCCGACATGAAAATAAGTGACTGGTAATGAGCTTGGTAACAATGAAAACTTAGAGAGAGAGAGAGTAGAGAGAGTGTGTGAGAGACTTACCAATAATGTTTTCTCCAAGGCTTATATACTCACATGCAGCATGTGCCTTGCACATGACGGACAAGTGTCAATCATCCAAGCCAAGTGCCAACCACCCCAAAGTTAGTGGGAAAACACTGTTCACCTTGTCACATCAAACTATTTTGACGGTTGTAATGGGGTACACACGTGGCAGCATGTCAGTCATTTAAACTTACCAGTCATACTTGTCGCCCAGCAACAACCCCAAGGAAAGGGACAATACTCATATTGTCGCCAATCTCACCTTATACTCGCACTATACTTGTCGCCTATTAATCCTACCAAAACATATCGCTAACTGCCCACGGGTACTTCTCGCTTACTGCTTATTCTCACTCTTCGACCTACTCATGTCGCCACTATTCTTGTCACCTCACTTCGAATGTCGCTTCACCTACATGGGCTTACTGTTAATACTCGCTTGATATATATTTGGCCCACTTGGCCCATTTCGCCACGTTGGGCCTAACTTACTGTTCAGGCCCGAATCCATATTTCACAATCACATCACTTATCAAGCAAGTAAAAGGTGAAGTCACAAGTCCCATTTTCATGGCAACTTGTCAAACAACTTCACCAAGCAAATGCTCCAGACAGACAGACAAACAGACAGATAATTAGGTTACTGGTAGAGCTAGTTGTAAATGCACTTACTTATATACTCCCTCCTCCTTCCTATAATTAATGTTGCTTTGACTTGTCAACATTTTAAGGGATGTGCTATATTTGCTTGTGCGTTGCCTATACAATGGTCACATTCACTAAGAATATCTCCTTACATCGAAATGCGACATTTGTTTTAGGACTAACCAAAAAGGAAAGTGTGACATTTATTATGAGATGAAGGGAGTACATCTTTATGCCTTCATGCAAGACTAGACAAAACGCTTCTGTAGAGTCTCATAGATTAGTGACCAAATTTGGAGGGTTAACAGCTATAACCCCACTTCTTACCTTGCTTTAGAGTGTGTCTTGTAACGACCCTAACCCTAGGCACAATTCTAGAATAATATTATATGCTTTTAATATTATTGTTATTATTATGTGTTCATTTTTATATACTTGATTTCTTGCATTAGATAAAATGATAGGGAAAATATAATAATAGGAAATGAATAAAATATGGAAGGAGGATTAAAGTATGTGGAATAAATACTTGAGTAGGAGAGTTAATTTAAATGCTTTGGAATATTAGGGGAATAAATTGATATTTTGGTGAAAGCCTTGGAAATAATAAGTTAGGGTGGGAGGGGGACCAATTTCCTTAAATTACTCTCCTTCCCCCTCACTAGTCAATGTGCACCATACCTCCTCTTACACTCCCATACTTTCTTCCTTCCTCCTCCCATACTTTCCTTACTCTTCCCCCACTCCCTCTATCCTCCTCCATTATTCTTCTTCATTTTCTTCTTACCATTTCCATGGAAGCTCCATGTGAAAGCCTCAACTTCCAAGATCTCTAGCAAGACCATTTCTCATCCATTTTCAAATCCAAGAGTACTTTTGAGGTTGGGACAACTAGAGGAATCAATCAAGCTAAGAAAATCATCTTTTCATCCAAAAATCCTAAGGTGAGTTATTATGACCTTTCCCTTCATTAAATGTTCATGAACTATTGAATGTTGTTGTTGTTGTTATATTGATTTGTTGAGTGCCTTGGAAACCTTCTTGGAATTGGGAATTGGTAATTGACATAGAATGATGCTCTTGTTCATAGAAGTGGATTTAGAGTGTAAGAAATGGATGGAGTTAGTTTAGAAGGTTTAACTTGAAATGTATTAGGAAAAGGGGTTGGAAATCTTGTGGAAAATAAGCTAGGTTTATGTTATGGTGGGTTTAAATGATTTAGGGTGAGGTTTGAAAAGTTAGGAAACTCTTTTGGAGATCATGAAATTAAAGAAGATTAAAAAGGGAAAAGAACCTAGGTAAAACAAGGGTTTGGAAAATTATTTGGCTGGACAGGGGTCTTGGGCGGTCGCCCAAGTGGTGATGAGCGGCCGCCCATCTAGGCAGAATTGGGACTCTTGGAAATCCCTCTTGGGCGGTCGCCCAAGAGGCTTTGTGCGGGCGCCCAAGAGGGCAGCAAGTTGGGATTGTTTGAAAACCACTTGGGCGGTCGCCCAAGTGGCATGGGCGGTCGCCCATAAGGCCAGGACCTTCTTAGCCTCCTTTCTTACTGATTTACCAACAACTTAGTGGCATGAATACTAACTACTATAAGTTAATGGAACCAAATCAAATTTGGGTATGAATCAACCCTTCTCAACCTAGATTAATGTAGGAGTTGGGCCACTTAAGCATTGTGACTTCCACTTGATAAATTTAGCTTGAATCTTTATAGAGCCCTTGTAACTGGGATTATTGTCCGGAAAATGGTTGTTAAACTTGATTCGTACTTCACCAATGTAGTTAGAACTTGGGAAGTAGATAGTGAACTTTTATCATTGTTATCTGAGATCGTGTAATGACTTCCACTTGGTAAAGTTAGCTTGGATCCTTATAGAGATCATTTATTATTGAATATTGTCTAAGTGTGGTTAATTACTGATACTTTGTTACTTCACTTGAATACATATTCATGGTTGGTATTATGCTTAGTGTATTACATAAATGTTGCACTATGATATTGGTTGAACATGAGTATATTTTACCATGTTGCTATGTTGTTTATCCCCTTTGTGGATTATAGTTCAAGTATCTACTATGTGCTTGAACGTGTTTATATTTTATGTGATTGGGGGGTATAATGGAATTCAATCAATTATTGATTTGTTCTCTAAGTGATTGAAGGTCCATCATACCTGTGACCTCTCCCCCTCTGCGGCCACAGACTGGGGTTATAGCATCTGTAGTGAGCCGAAAGCCTTACAGAGTTGCTACTATCTTATATGGTTCCCTGGAAAACGGTTCTTATAAGATGTGAATATGCCTAAGCAGTTCACAGGAGATGAGTTATAATCATAACTGTCTCGGTTATATGATATTGGTTCTGGTGGATATGCATTCACAGAAATAGTGGAGTATTATGCCCACAGTGATACGACTTATGATTCAGACGGGAAAGGTAAACAAAGGTAACGGAAGGTGTTTACTGTTTTACCAATATGTGAGATGTACCTTCTTATGTGTTGCATCCTACCTGGCATATTGCTGCATTCATAATAGCTTGCTGAGATTTATTCTCACCCCTCTCCCTTTAATGTTTTTAGATCCTGAGACAGGCGGACCGGCCAAGTGAGGAAGGAAAGGAGTTTGGACGTGGTATTTTGGGAATTGTCGGGGTATGTATAGGTTGGCATAGAAGATATATTTTGTATAATTCCTTTATGGAGTTTCAAGGTGGTATAAAACTTGGTTTATACGTTATAACCAAAGTCTTTTGTAATTAAAACAAGGTTGCTACTTTTAAAGTTGTTCAACTCTTCCTTTCATGTAGAGAGGAATGAAGTTATTTTGAAATGGTTATGTTCAGTATGTTTAAGTTGTAAGTTAAATCAAACTTTTTAAAAGTTTTAAAAAGGTTTTGGTGGTTTGAGTCCTTTTGGGGATGCTCTAGCTCGGGACACGGGTTAGGTTCCGGTTGGGGTCCTCACAGGTTGGTATCAAAGCTCGGTTAGAGTTCTCGGGTAGAGTCTAGGCGAGTGAGAGTGTGTGATAATTTACGCCGAGTGTTTGATGCGGGAGTTTATTCAATGGCTAGAAATGAGGATGATCGGCACTGTGTTCGGGCATTGTTGGTAATGCAGGGGTGATGGAAATCCGAATGTTGAGACGATGAACATGTTCCGAGGATTTTTGCAAAATATGGTTGCACAAGGACAAGTACAAAGAGATCAAGAAGGCGTATATGGGCATGGTTTGGAAAAATTCGTCAAGATGATACCTCCAAGCTTTAGTGGAGACCCAGATCCGGTGACGGCGGAGAGATGGCTTGAAGCTATGAATAAAATCTTCTTGGCAATGGAGAGCTCGAGATGCGTAAAAGGTGAGATGCGCGATCTTCAAGTTAGAAGGACTGCAGAGCATTGGTGGCAAGTAGTAAGGGACGGGCAGGATCGGGATCTTACACCGCAGACTTGGGAGAACTTCACACGCAAGTTCCGAGATCATTTTATTCCAATGGTTACGAGAGATAAGAAGGAAGTTGAGTTTTTGAGATTAGAGCAAGGAGCAATGACCGTGGCGCAGTACTCAGCAAGGTTTACGGAGCTAGCTCGCTATTGTCCACATTTGGTACCGGAAGAAGAGAGAAGGATATATCGATTTGTGAAGGGATTAAGTCTAGAGTTTAGGAAACAGTTATTGACTCACGACTTCACAGATTTCCAAACAGCAGTGAATAAAGCCTATCGAATAGAGAATGACATTGACGAGCACCGGGGTAAATCTGAGGGTGGAAGTGGAAGTAAACAGAGATTTCAAGGCCAAGGTTCTGGATATAGTAGAAGGCGACAGAGAGGATCAGCATCAGGATTAGCAAGAGAAGAAGAAGCGGCGACTACAACAACTCGTTCGACTTCAAATCAGGTAAGGATTGTATGTGGTTATTGCAAGAAGATGGGTCATTCCGAAGACAAGTGTTGGAGTAAACAAGGGAAATGCTTGAACTGTGGAGAAATGGGGCACTACAAGAAAAATTGTCTTGTATTTCATCAGAGGTTAGCTTCGGGTGCCGGTCATAGGGGGCAAAGAGGTGGAATGAAAAGGGACAATGAAGGGAATCCAAAAAGGTAATGTTTAAAGTTGAATCCTTGTTTTGAGTCTTGAAGGGATAGATCCCTCAGCTGCCTTTAGAGGTAATATACCTGTCTCAGAAGTAGGGGTCATACTTGTATAGATCCCGGTTCATTTCATGCATATTTGGCATTGCATTTTGCTTGGACGTGGCATATATTGCATAAGATTTGTTTATGTGTTAGAGGTTTCTGCTCTTATGAGAGAGTACCTCGAATCTTATTTGGTTTACCACTAGAGTGATGTGGTCATAAGCGAGCATGTATTGCCGAGTTGATTTAGTATGATTACCAATGTGTGATTTTGATGTATACTTGGCCTAGATTGGTTGAGTAGTGACCGTACATTGATAGACTGTCGTATGAAGCGAGTCTTCTTTTCTATGCCTAATTGGTTTATATGGTATTAGATATAGATAAACCTTTATGTGGTATCCTTGCTATGTATGCATTAAGGATTGAAAAATTTTGGTTAAAGAGCGGGAAGATTAATTGGTATGTGATAGACTTGGGTAAGAAGTCTTCGAAAAATGTTATGTGCTAATTAGAAAAACTTTAGATGTGCTTTATCAGAATATTCCATGGCAGCAGTTGAAGAAGTGAAATTATATATTGAGTTAATGTTAAAGCCTAATACCGATATCAAAAGTCTCTTATAGAAGGGAACTAGATATGATGTGGAGTTAATGAATAGGATATTTTTTTTTTTTAAAAAAACCTTATCTTGGTAACTTTGTTGAATGCTTAATTGAAGTTGAGTAGAACATAAAAATAAATTGTGAATTTTGTTATCTACTCTTCAAGAAAAGAATTTGTGTGTGAAGTGTAGTAATGGTGAGTTGATTTGGGAATATTTCCGTCATGAGTCCGTAGTTCCAGGGTTGAAAGGGGTACTACCAAGGGGGTATCAATAGATTCTTGAGAATTGTATTATCGTTGATTTAGTTAACCTGGAAAGAGGTATCCATGATGTAAGATGGCCACAAGGTTGAATTGTATAGGTAGAGATGAAGAATAGGTTGACTGCTGATCTGATCCTTAACTGACTAATGGATGTGAGAACTTGACAATTTTAATTGCGTATCAATGGAAGGTTAAAATTTTGATATTGTGAAATGGGAAAGTGATAATTTATGTTTAGAGGAAGTGAAACGGGAAGAGCAGAATTTCCTTATTTTCAACTTGGAAGTGACTGAGATTATTTTGCGTTTTACAAGTGGAAATTTTAATTATGTGCAACTAAATCTGAGATGTGTTACCGATCATAAAAGTTTAAAGTATTTGTGGGTTCTGAAGGAATTTAACAATAAGCAGAGTCGAGGGTGGAAATTATTAGAAAGACTTAAATGGTGTTATATCTTGTTACTGGGAAAGTTATTGTGATTGCAAATGCGATTAGCCGAAAGGCTTATGTGTCAACGAGTATATCTTTTGAGTTGCAAGGTGAGATATGATTGTGAATATTCAAGTTACACTTATAGTGTGGAGACTTTAGAAGAAGTCCAACCATGATTCAGAAGTTAAGAGGATTATCGACTAGTTCAAGATGGGAAGACCAAGAATTTTGTATCGAATTGGGATGAAAATTTCAACCTCAACTCGGAATGTGCTTACCGTGACTGCAAGAGATTAGAAGACCAGTTTTAGAGGAAGACGATAGATCTAGAATTGCGATTCTTCAGGAAAGTTCGAAGAGGTATCAAGATTTGAAGAAGAGTTAGAAGATTCGAATGGGAAAGCATTGCGATGGAATTTTGTAACTGGACTACCTTCAACGTCGATGAAGATGGGTGTGTTGGAGTAATAGTGGATGGATAGATCAAGTCGGTTTACTTTCTACCTATACCAACGAAAAATTCGAGGGAGAAATTAAAACATGGTGCATGCGGAAGATTGAATTATTTCATGGAGTACTAATCAACATTTTACCAGATCGGGATCGAGGATTCTTTGTGCTTTTGGGAAGCTGGGTACAAGGTTTTGAATTCCAAGTCAAGTTTCAGTGATGCGTTTCATCCTCAGGCAGATGTGCAGACAGAGAAGACTATCCAGATTCTTGAGAATAAGTTGTGTGTTGTGTGATGGATTTCTTTTCAACTTGAGGAGTTTAATTAACCTTAGTGAGTTGGCGTATATTAGTAGATTTTAGTTCAGTATTGAGTTGGTAACGTATGGAACATTGTATGGGAGAAATTATCTTCCTGATTCCTCATGTGTATGGAGTTCTTCGACTAATGATGATTAAGCGGATTTGACTTATATAGGGAGGTCACCATCTCTAATTGATCAGTAAGGTAAGCAAGTTTAAAATTCGGGACGAATTTTTCTTTAAGGGGGAGTGAGTGTAACGACCCTAACCCTAGGCACAATTCTAGAATAATATTATATGCTTTTAATATTATTGTTATTATTATGTGTTCATTTTTATATACTTGATTTCTTGCATTAGATAAAATGATAGGGAAAATATAATAATAGGAAATGAATAAAATATGGAAGGAGGATTAAAGTATGTGGAATAAATACTTGAGTAGGAGAGTTAATTTAAATGCTTTGGAATATTAGGGGAATAAATTGATATTTTGGTGAAATCCTTGGAAATAATAAGTTAGGGTGGGAGGGGGACCAATTTCCTTAAATTACTCTCCTTCCCCCTCACTAGTCAATGTGCACCATACCTCCTCTTACACTCCCATACTTTCTTCCTTCCTCCTCCCATACTTTCCTTACTCTTCCCCCACTCCCTCTATCCTCCTCCATTATTCTTCTTCATTTTCTTCTTACCATTTCCATGGAAGCTCCATGTGAAAGCCTCAACTTCCAAGATCTCTAGCAAGGCCATTTCTCATCCATTTTCAAATCCAAGAGTACTTTTGAGGTTGGGACAACTAGAGGAATCAATCAAGCTAAGAAAATCATCTTTTCATCCAAAAATCCTAAGGTGAGTTATTATGACCTTTCCCTTCATTAAATGTTCATGAACTATTGAATGTTGTTGTTGTTGTTGTTATATTGATTTGTTGAGTGCCTTGGAAACCTTCTTGGAATTGGGAATTGGTAATTGACATAGAATGATGCTCTTGTTCATAGAAGTGGATTTAGAGTGTAAGAAATGGATGGAGTTAGTTTAGAAGGTTTAACTTGAAATGTATTAGGAAAAGGGGTTGGAAATCTTGTGGAAAATAAGCTAGGTTTATGTTATGGTGGGTTTAAATGATTTAGGGTGAGGTTTGAAAAGTTAGGAAACTCTTTTGGAGATCATGAAATTAAAGAAGATTAAAAAGGGAAAAGAACCTAGGTAAAACAAGGGTTTGGAAAATTATTTGGCTGGACAGGGGTCTTGGGCGGTCGCCCAAGTGGTGATGAGCGGCCGCCCATCTAGGCAGAATTGGGACTCTTGGAAATCCCTCTTGGGCGGTCGCCCAAGAGGCTTTGTGCGGGCGCCCAAGAGGGCAGCAAGTTGGGATTGTTTGAAAACCACTTGGGCGGTCGCCCAAGTGGCATGGGCGGTCGCCCATAAGGCCCTTCTTAGCCTCCTTTCTTACTGATTTACCAACAACTTAGTGGCATGAATACTAACTACTATAAGTTAATGGAACCAAATCAAATTTGGGTATGAATCAACCCTTCTCAACCTAGATTAATGTAGGAGTTGGGCCACTTAAGCATTGTGACTTCCACTTGATAAATTTAGCTTGAATCTTTATAGAGCCCTTGTAACTGGGATTATTGTCCGGAAAATGGTTGTTAAACTTGATTCGTACTTCACCAATGTAGTTAGAACTTGGGAAGTAGATAGTGAACTTTTATCATTGTTATCTGAGATCGTGTAATGACTTCCACTTGGTAAAGTTAGCTTGGATCCTTATAGAGATCATTTATTATTGAATATTGTCTAAGTGTGGTTAATTACTGATACTTTGTTACTTCACTTGAATACATATTCATGATTGGTATTATGCTTAGTGTATTACATAAATGTTGCACTATGATATTGGTTGAACATGAGTATATTTTACCATGTTGCTATGTTGTTTATCCCCTTTGTGGATTATAGTTCAAGTATCTACTATGTGCTTGAACGTGTTTATATTTTATGTGATTGGGGGGTATAATGGAATTCAATCAATTATTGATTTGTTCTCTAAGTGATTGAAGGTCCATCATACCTGTGACCTCTCCCCCTCTGCGGCCACAGACTGGGGTTATAGCATCTGTAGTGAGCCGAAAGCCTTACAGAGTTGCTACTATCTTATATGGTTCCCTGGAAAACGGTTCTTATAAGATGTGAATATGCCTAAGCAGTTCACAGGAGATGAGTTATAATCATAACTGTCTCGGTTATATGATATTGGTTCTGGTGGATATGCATTCACAGAAATAGTGGAGTATTATGCCCACAGTGATACGACTTATGATTCGCACGGGAAAGGTAAACAAAGGTAACGGAAGGTGTTTACTGTTTTACCAATATGTGAGATGTACCTTCTTATGTGTTGCATCCTACCTGGCATATTCTTTGCATTCATAATAGCTTGCTGAGATTTATTCTCACCCCTCTCCCTTTAATGTTTTTAGATCCTGAGACAGGCGGACCGGCCAAGTGAGGAAGGAAAGGAGTTTGGACGTGGTATTTTGGGAATTGTCGGGGTATGTATAGGTTGGCATAGAAGATATATTTTGTATAATTCCTTTATGGAGTTTGTGTGTATAAAACTTGGTTTATACGTTATAACCAAAGTCTTTTGTAATTAAAACAGGTTGCTACTTTTAAAGTTGTTCAACTCTTCCTTTCATGTAGAGAGGAATGAAGTTATTTTGAAATGGTTATGTTCAGTATGTTTAAGTTGTAAGTTAAATCAAACTTTTTAAAAGTTTTAAAAAGGTTTTGGTGGTTTGAGTCCTTTTGGGGATGCTCTAGCTCGGGACACGGGTTAGGTTCCGGGTTGGGGTCCTCACAGTTGGTATCAAAGCTCGGTTAGAGTTCTCGGGTAGAGTCTAGCTGAGTGAGAGTGTGTGATAATTTACGCCGAGTGTTTGATGCAGGAGTTTATTCAATGGCTAGAAATGAGGATGATCAGCACCAGGTTCCGGGCATTGTTGGTAATGCCGGGGGTGATGGAAATCCGAATGTTGAGACGATGAACATGTTCCGAGGATTTTTGCAAAATATGGTTGCACAAGGACAAGTACAGCAGCATCAAGAAGGCAGACATGGGCATGGTTTGGAAAAATTCGTCAAGATGATACCTCCAAGCTTTAGTGGAGACCCAGATCCGGTGACGGCGGAGAGATGGCTTGAAGCTATGAATAAAATCTTCTTGGCAATGGAGAGCTCAGATGCAGAAAAGGTGAGATGCGCAGTCTTCAAGTTAGAAGGACCTGCAGAGCATTGGTGGCAAGTAGTAAAGGACGGCTGGGATCGGGATCTTACACCGCAGACTTGGGAGAACTTCACACGCAAGTTCCGAGATCATTTTATTCCAATGGTTACGAGAGATAAGAAGGAAGTTGAGTTTTTGAGATTAGAGCAAGGAGCAATGACCGTGGCGCAGTACTCAGCAAGGTTTACGGAGCTAGCTCGCTATTGTCCACATTTGGTACCGGAAGAAGAGAGAAGGATATATCGATTTGTGAAGGGATTAAGTCTAGAGTTTAGGAAACAGTTATTGACTCACGACTTCACAGATTTCCAAACAGCAGTGAATAAAGCCTATCGAATAGAGAATGACATTGACGAGCACCGGGGTAAATCTGAGGGTGGAAGTGGAAGTAAACAGAGATTTCAAGGCCAAGGTTCTGGATATAGTAGAAGGCGACGAGAGGATCAAAGATCAGGATTAGCAAGAGAAGAAGAAGCGGCGACTACAACAACTCGTTCGACTTCAAATCAGGTAAGGATTGTATGTGGTTATTGCAAGAAGATGGGTCATTCCGAAGACAAGTGTTGGAGTAAACAAGGGAAATGCTTGAACTGTGGAGAAATGGGGCACTACAAGAAAAATTGTCTTGTATTTCATCAGAGGTTAGCTTCGGGTGCCGGTCATAGAGGGCAAAGAGGTGGAATGAAAAGGGACAATGAAGGGAATCCAAAAAGGTAATGTTTAAAGTTGAATCCTTGTTTTGAGTCTTGAAGGGATAGATCCCTCAGCTGCCTTTAGAGGTAATATACCTGTCTCAGAAGTAGGGGTCATACTTGTATAGATCCCGGTTCATTTCATGCATATTTGGCATTGCATTTTGCTTGGACGTGGCATATATTGCATAAGATTTGTTTATGTGTTAGAGGTTTCTGCTCTTATGAGAGAGTACCTCGAATCTTCTTTGGTTTACCACTAGAGTGATGTGGTCATAACTGAGCATGTATTGCCAGTTGATTTAGTATGATTACCAATGTGTGATTTTGATGTATACTTGGCCTAGATTGGTTGAGTAGTGACCGTACATTGATAGACTGTCGTATGAAGCGAGTCTTCTTTTCTATGCCTAATTGGTTTATATGGTATTAGATATAGATAAACCTTTATGTGGTATCCTTGCTATGTATGCATTAAGGATTGAAAAATTTTGGTTAAAGAGCGGGAAGATTAATTGGTATGTGATAGACTTGGGTAAGAAGTCTTCGAAAAATGTTATGTGCTAATTAGAAAAACTTTAGATGTGCTTTATCAGAATATTCCATGGCAGCAGTTGAAGAAGTGAAATTATATATTGAGTTAATGTTAAAGCCTAATACCGATATCAAAAGTCTCTTATAGAAGGGAACTAGATATGATGTGGAGTTAATGAATAGGATATTTTTTTTAAAAAAACCTTATCTTGGTAACTTTGTTAAATGCTTAATTGAAGTTGAGTAGAACATAAAAATAAATTGTGAATTTTGTTATCTACTCTTCAAGAAAAGAATTTGTGTGTGAAGTGTAGTAATGGTGAGTTGATTTGGGAATATTTCCGTCATGAGTCCGTAGTTCCAGGGTTGAAAGGGGTACTACCAAGGGGGGTATCAATAGATTCTTGAGAATTGTATTATCGTTGATTTAGTTAACCTGGAAAGAGGTATCCATGATGTAAGATGGCCACAAGGTTGAATTGTATAGGTAGAGATGAAGAATAGGTTGACTGCTGATCTGATCCTTAACTGACTAATGGATGTGAGAACTTGACAATTTTAATTGCGTATCAATGGAAGGTTAAAATTTTGATATTGTGAAATGGGAAAGTGATAATTTATGTTTAGAGGAAGTGAAACGGGAAGAGCAGAATTTCCTTATTTTCAACTTGGAAGTGACTGAGATTATTTTGCGTTTTACAAGTGGAAATTTTAATTATGTGCAACTAAATCTGAGATGTGTTACCGATCATAAAAGTTTAAAGTATTTGTGGGTTCGAAAGGAATTTAACAATAAGCAGAGTCGAGGGTGGAAATTATTAGAAAAACTTAAATGGTGTTATATCTTGTTACTGGGAAAGTTATTGTGATTGCAAATGCGATTAGCCGAAAGGTTTATGTGTCAACGAGTATATCTTTTGAGTTGCAAGGTGAGATATGATTGTGAATATTCAAGTTACACTTATAGTGTGGAGACTTTAGAGGAAGTCCAACCATGATTCAGAAGTTAAGAGGATTATCGACTAGTTCAAGATGGGAAGACCAAGAATTTTGTATCGAACTGGGATGAAAATTTCAACCTCAACTCGGAATGTGCTTACCGTGACTGCAAGAGATTAGAAGACCAGTTTTAGAGGAAGACGATAGATCTAGAATTGCGATTCTTCAGGAAAGTTCGAAGAGGTATCAAGATTTGAAGAAGAGTTAGAAGATTCGAATGGGAAAGCATTGCGATGGAATTTTGTAACTGGACTACCTTCAACGTCGATGAAGATGGGTGTGTTGGAGTAATAGTGGATGGATAGATCAAGTCGGTTTACTTTCTACCTATACCAACGAAAAATTCGAGGGAGAAATTAAAACATGGTGCATGCGGAAGATTGAATTATTTCATGGAGTACTAATCAACATTTTACCAGATCGGGATCGAGGATTCTTTGTGCTTTTGGGAAGCTGGGTACAAGGTTTTGAATTCCAAGTCAAGTTTCAGTGATGCGTTTCATCCTCAGGCAGATGTGCAGACAGAGAAGACTATCCAGATTCTTGAGAATAAGTTGTGTGTTGTGTGATGGATTTCTTTTCAACTTGAGGAGTTTAATTAACCTTAGTGAGTTGGCGTATATTAGTAGATTTCAGTTCAGTATTGAGTTGGTAACGTATGGAACATTGTATGGGAGAAATTATCTTCCTGATTCCTCATGTGTATGGAGTTCTTCGACTAATGATGATTAAGCGGATTTGACTTATATAGGGAGGTCACCATCTCTAATTGATCAGTAAGGTAAGCAAGTTTAAAATTCGGGACGAATTTTTCTTTAAGGGGGAGTGAGTGTAACGACCCTAACCCTAGGCACAATTCTAGAATAATATTATATGCTTTTAATATTATTGTTATTATTATGTTTTCATTTTTATATACTTGATTTCTTGCATTAGATAAAATGATAGGGAAAATATAATAATAGGAAATGAATAAAATATGGAAGGAGGATTAAAGTATGTGGAATAAATACTTGAGTAGGAGAGTTAATTTAAATGCTTTGGAATATTAGGGGAATAAATTGATATTTTGGTGAAATCCTTGGAAATAATAAGTTAGGGTGGGAGGGGGACCAATTTCCTTAAATTACTCTCCTTCCCCCTCACTAGTCAATGTGCACCATACCTCCTCTTACACTCCCATACTTTCTTCCTTCCTCCTCCCATACTTTCCTTACTCTTCCCCCACTCCCTCTATCCTCCTCCATTATTCTTCTTCATTTTCTTCTTACCATTTCCATGGAAGCTCCATGTGAAAGCCTCAACTTCCAAGATCTCTAGCAAGGCCATTTCTCATCCATTTTCAAATCCAAGAGTACTTTTGAGGTTGGGACAACTAGAGGAATCAATCAAGCTAAGAAAATCATCTTTTCATCCAAAAATCCTAAGGTGAGTTATTATGACCTTTCCCTTCATTAAATGTTCATGAACTATTGAATGTTGTTGTTGTTGTTATATTGATTTGTTGAGTGCCTTGGAAACCTTCTTGGAATTGGGAATTGGTAATTGACATAGAATGATGCTCTTGTTCATAGAAGTGGATTTAGAGTGTAAGAAATGGATGGAGTTAGTTTAGAAGGTTTAACTTGAAATGTATTAGGAAAAGGGGTTGGAAATCTTGTGGAAAATAAGCTAGGTTTATGTTATGGTGGGTTTAAATGATTTAGGGTGAGGTTTGAAAAGTTAGGAAACTCTTTTGGAGATCATGAAATTAAAGAAGATTAAAAAGGGAAAAGAACCTAGGTAAAACAAGGGTTTAGAAAATTATTTGGCTGGACAGGGGTCTTGGGCGATCGCCCAAGTGGTGATGAGCGGCCGCCCATCTAGGCAGAATTGGGACTCTTGGAAATCCCTCTTGGGCGGTCGCCCAAGAGGCTTTGTGCGGGCGCCCAAGAGGGCAGCAAGTTGGGATTGTTTGAAAACCACTTGGGCGGTCGCCCAAGTGGCATGGGCGGTCGCCCATAAGGCCAGGACCTTCTTAGCCTCCTTTCTTACTGATTTACCAACAACTTAGTGGCATGAATACTAACTACTATAAGTTAATGGAACCAAATCAAATTTGGGTATGAATCAACCCTTCTCAACCTAGATTAATGTAGGAGTTGGGCCACTTAAGCATTGTGACTTCCACTTGATAAATTTAGCTTGAATCTTTATAGAGCCCTTGTAACTGGGATTATTGTCCGGAAAATGGTTGTTAAACTTGATTCGTACTTCACCAATGTAGTTAGAACTTGGGAAGTAGATAGTGAACTTTTATCATTGTTATCTGAGATCGTGTAATGACTTCCACTTGGTAAAGTTAGCTTGGATCCTTATAGAGATCATTTATTATTGAATATTGTCTAAGTGTGGTTAATTACTGATACTTTGTTACTTCACTTGAATACATATTCATGGTTGGTATTATGCTTAGTGTATTACATAAATGTTGCACTATGATATTGGTTGAACATGAGTATATTTTACCATGTTGCTATGTTGTTTATCCCCTTTGTGGATTATAGTTCAAGTATCTACTATGTGCTTGAACGTGTTTATATTTTATGTGATTGGGGGGTATAATGGAATTCAATCAATTATTGATTTGTTCTCTAAGTGATTGAAGGTCCATCATACCTGTGACCTCTCCCCCTCTGCGGCCACAGACTGGGGTTATAGCATCTGTAGTGAGCCGAAAGCCTTACAGAGTTGCTACTATCTTATATGATTCCCTGGAAAACGGGTCTTATAAGATGTGAATATGCCTAAGCAGTTCACAGGAGATGAGTTATAATCATAACTGTCTCGGTTATATGATATTGGTTCTGGTGGATATGCATTCACAGAAATAGTGGAGTATTATGCCCACAGTGATACGACTTATGATTCAGACGGGAAAGGTAAACAAAGGTAACGGAAGGTGTTTACTGTTTTACCAATATGTGAGATGTACCTTCTTATGTGTTGCATCCTACCTGGCATATTGCTGCATTCATAATAGCTTGCTGAGATTTATTCTCACCCCTCTCCCTTTAATGTTTTTAGATCCTGAGACAGGCGGACCGGCCAAGTGAGGAAGGAAAGGAGTTTGGACGTGGTATTTTGGGAATTGTCGGGGTATGTATAGGTTGGCATAGAAGATATATTTTGTATAATTCCTTTATGGAGTTTGTGTGTATAAAACTTGGTTTATACGTTATAACCAAAGTCTTTTGTAATTAAAACAGGTTGCTACTTTTAAAGTTGTTCAACTCTTCCTTTCATGTAGAGAGGAATGAAGTTATTTTGAAATGGTTATGTTCAGTATGTTTAAGTTGTAAGTTAAATCAAACTTTTTAAAAGTTTTAAAAAGGTTTTGGTGGTTTGAGTCCTTTTGGGGATGCTCTAGCTCGGGACACGGGTTAGGTTCCGGGATGGGGTCCTCACATGTCTATAGGGCAGTTCGGTACAGATCATCACATTGACTACTTTATGCACAACAATGTAGTTTAGCATGATAAATAACTATCCAATTGACATAATAATAGTAAAGAGAAGGAGATTTGTGAATATAAAGTGCATAGAAAAGAGTGGATAACCGCAGATCGTACCTAATTGTAGATTGAGTTGCTGGCATCCTTAGAAAACCAGCCATTGTTGTTTGTTCCCACCACATCATTGCTGTTTTGATGCAAGTTGGCAGCTACGACGTGGAACTACAAACTCCAATGGCCAAAAGGGGATTCTCTTTCTAAATATCTGATGCTGTCTAATAATAATGATTGGGCTTGACCCAAGTTTTATTGGCAAGAAACTAGTAAGTGGGCCTAAAATCGAGATAAGATCCAAGAAAAGGACAAAAGCAGATGCGGTCCAAGAAGGGACATATAAAGCGAGACGGGAGGTGTCACGCTATAGTTAACGAGAATAGGTAGATCGAGACATTAAGTGGCGATACAGTATGATGAAAGCCGGCGATAGAAACTAAATGCGAGATATGGTAGGGAGGCGAGACAGGATAGTGGTTTACTTCATCCAGCGAGAGAAGGGATCCCAATTGATGTTACTCACCAGAGGCGGCATATAAATATCTGCAGAGTGGGACCCAGGAGACGGTTATGCATGGGGATTGATGATCACGTGTTAAGGGTTTACTTTTATAAAGGACAAATGGAATGATGACACGTGGTAGGAGGCATGAAACGTGAGGATGTCACATGCAAGGCACGAGGGTAAGGGGTATAAATAAGATGGGAAAGCTTCATTCAGAGGTATGTTCATTGTTACACACAAGCACTTTCAATATTGTTTGGTTTACCCCTTTCATCAAGCAAATACTTATCCTCACGCCGGAGGGGCTTACGCCGGAGCCGCCCCCGGTTTAGTTAACGTTTGATTGTGTGCAGTCTAATCGGAGAAGAAGGAGCCGGAGATATCAAAGTTGGACTACAACGGTGTGTTGCTGATTGAGGAAGTTCCTGGCAACATCAATTGGTTCCGTTGCCGGGACTGTTTTCTCTTCAAGGATTGAAGTTTCGTCGGCGGTGGCTTGAGATCGAGGGAGCTCTGTTCTGAGATCGTGAAGGTGGGTCGTGTTGTGGACGATTCAAGCGGCGTATCGAATTTACCGGTTGAGTTGACGTTACTGGCAATTTGTAAGAGGAATTTTGTTGTTCTTATTGTTGGTGGAAGCGATTGGCGTTTGTTTTGTTGTTAGAATCAATTGGTGTTTTTGGTTTGAATAGTTGGAGAGGGTAATTTTGTTTAACTGGGTTGACGTAGATTCCTGTTTTCTAGAGTATTTGTAGGAGTTGCGTTGAATTCAAAATTGTTTGGGTTTGGTTGTGGAGGTTTGAAGCTGGAATTTGTGAATTTGTTTTGTTTCGAATAGATTTGATTTGGGTGTTTTTGGTGATAGGGCGTAGTTGAAGTCTTTGCTGGAGATTTTTGGAAAGCATTGGTGTTGAAGAAAGGTTTTATTGTTGGGTTTTTTATTGTTTGTTTCTGGGTTTCTGAGTAAGATCTTCAAATCTTCATAAGATTTGCAGATTTTCGTGGTTGAAGTTCATAAGTTTGATTACGTAAGTGGAAAGAATGTCAACACCAGAGAAGAATATGGTAGTGGGCCAGAAGACTGTAGCGGGAAGGAACATTGTCACTCCAATTTCTGGGTTTGGGAATATAGGTATGGGTGGAGCGAGAGATACTTCTTCCTCGCAGCAAGTAATCCCGGAAGAGATGGAGCGAGATACTGGCGACGAGAGAGAGAGAAATGTGATGCCGCCACCACAAGAGGAGGAAGTAGAAAATGAGGAAGAAAGTTTGAGGATCCATAATACTTTGATCTTGCAATTGATTGAAAACAACAAGCGGCTAAGGGCGATGAAGAAGAAGCCTACTCCAATCCCGCAGGGATTTTTAACGGCGACAGTAGAGGGAGATAAGGGAGCAAATAAGGAGGTAATTGTAGTGAATGATGAGCAAGAAAAGGAAGTAGAGCCTGAGAAGCCAAAAGAAGCAGAAGCGAGAATAGAAGGGTCGCAAAGGCGAATAGAAGGGTCACAAAAGAGAAAGGCGGGAGAGTACATGGAAAATGGAAAAAAGATTAAAGTTTATCATTGGCCACACACTTCCCAAGTGTCGTCCCTCTATTGTGAAGAAGAAGATGGTGATACTGCGTCGAATGATGCAGAAGATGGCGAGAAAGAGGTGAGAAGTTTCAAAGATTTCGAGAAACCCAAGGCGGTAGAAAAAGGGAAGGGTATAGGAGTTAGTCGTTTTGGAGAAGAAGACGGCTTCAAGAAGCAGATGGCCGAGATGGCAAGGAGATTGGTAGAACTGGAAAGGGGTGGTGTAGTTGATAATGAGAAGGACTCCTTTGTCGCTCCGTTTGCTAGATATATCCAGGAAGCTGAGCCAGCTCCAGATTTTCGTTTGCCCGCTCTATCCAAATATGCAGGAGTCACCACCGCCAGAACTCATGTAGCGGGATTTGAGGTCACAATGGCGATTTTGACTAAGGATGATGCTTTATTATGTAAGACTTTTGCTAGCACCTTGGAACTTCAGGCTTTGGATTGGTTTGTGCAGCAGCCTGTTAATTCCATATTGGGGTACCAAGACTTCAAGAGAAAATTTTTGGCGAGATTTGGATCAGTGGGAGCTCAACCAGTAGTGCTGCAGGAGTTGATTGGGATTAAACAGAAGACGGGAGAAGGCCTTGTTACTTACACCAACAGATTTTTGCTAATTGCCAATCAAATTGCTGAGATTGATCCCAAATATGTTATAATGATGTATATGTCGGGTCTGCTATCCGAATCATTCAGGAGGGAGTTAAGGATGAGATTACCTGCGACTTTGAGCGAGTTACATGAGAGGGTCAAAGCGTATTGTGGTGGCGAGGATATTGATGAAGGAGCTTCTAACACTGGAAAGAAAAGTGTTAAGGATAGGATTGAGTATGTAAAGGAAGGGAATGCCGCTCAACAAGGAGGTCGAGGGAATCCCGCTGGCGGTAGAGGGGGAGGTCGCATTGGAGGTCGCAATGGAGGGCAAAACGGAGGTCGTGGAGTTAGGAGGATTGTAAGGTTTACAAGGTTGACTGCTACACCAAGTGAAATTCTGCGGGCTGTTGATTTGCCACCACCTTTTGAAATGAATGATCTTGGGAGGATTAACATGAATCAATATTGTAATTATCATCGGGACAGGGGTCATGAGACTGACAATTGTTATAATTTGAAAAGAGTAATTCAAAATAAGGTTGAAAGGGGTGAGCTGCAAGAGTATGTATGGCAAGAGCCAAATGGGGCGGCTCAAGGAGGAAACGGTAACAGGAATGAAATTTTGGTGATTCACGAGCCCACAAGCATTACTTGCTTAAGTAATCAGATTATGTCGCTATCCCATACTTGTCACATTCCCGCCTATCCGCCCAGTGAAGAAAGGATGATCAGTTTTTCAAGGAGAGAGTTGGCTTTAACGCCAAGTCATGGATGCCAACCGATTGTAATTTCAATCGCCCCAGGGAACAGTATTTTGCATCGGGTTTTAGTAGATTCTGGAGCAAGCCGAAATATTCTCTATTATGATGCTTTTAAAAAGATGCGATATACAGAGGCCAATTTGGTGCCGTATAAAGGTTTTTTGGAAGGATTTACAAACCACACTGTGCGGGTTAAGGGGACGATTTCTTTGGCGGTAGAGATAGGAGAAGATGAGAAGGTGAGAACTCGCACCGTGGAGTTTATGGTTATTGACTTGGTGTCACCTTATAATGCTATTGTGGGCATTCCCTTTATGCAAAGCTTTGAGATGGTGGTATCTATCCCGCATCAGCGGGTCAAGTTTCCTACGGCAAAGGGGATAGCATGTTTGAAAAGTGAGGTGAAGGAAGTTATTCAGAAGAAGATTGAAATGCAAACAGCGGCTAGAGCAAGTACAAGTTCACTTTCTATTGCCTTGACTGTGCGGGATGCGAGAATAAATATGATCACCGACTTAGGGGGATGTGAGAGTTGGGAGGAGACAGAAAGTATGAAAAATAAGTCGGCAATCATAATTATTGAGGAAAGAGCAGGGGATGAAGTTATGCAGGAAAGAAGTGATGAGCGAGATGTAGAGACAGAAATGATGCAAGAAAAGTCAGAAAAGAATTTGATGGCTTTGATGGTGATGCAAGCAGAGATGGCCTGGTCTAGATCCACAGAATTTGTCAAAATGAAAGAGCCCCGTATTGAAGAGATAGTGGATTCGGATAGTGAAGAATGTGATGAAGAGATCATGATGGACACCCCTGAGAGCATGTCGCTTGCCGGGAGAGAAAAGGGTGAAAGTAGCGGTAAAAGGATAAGGAAATGTGTCGATCGGAGGAAGGCGGCTGAAATTGAAATAGATACATTGCAAATGCGGGATGAGCCTGATATTCAGGCGGCAGAAGAATTGGAAGAAGTGATTGTGAATGACGAATACCCAGAGCAGAAAGTTAAAATTGGGAAACAATTGAAAAAGGATGAGCGAGATATGCTGATTGATTTTTTGCGAGATAATATTGATGTATTTGCTTGGAAACCTGAGGATATGTGCGGAGTTGATGAGAAGGTCGCCTTACACTGTTTAAATGTTGATCCAAATGTAGAGCCTTTTAAGCAGAAGGTGAGATACCTGTCGGCGGAAAAGGAGAAAGCGGTGATTGGAGAAGTGGAGAAGTTATTAAAGGCGGGAATCATTGAAGAGATCACTTATCCAGTCTGGCTAGCTTGCCCAGTCATGGTGTTGAAGGCAAACAAGAAGTGGAGGATGTGCATAGACTTCACAGATTTGAATACGGCATGTCCCAAGGATTGTTATCCTTTGCCAAAGATTGATAGATTGGTGGACTCTATTGCGGGACACAAGGTGTTTAGTTTTATTGATGCTTACTCAGGGTATCATCAGATCAAGATGCTTGAAGAAGACAAGGCTAAAACAACTTTTCAACTCCCCTTGGAAATTTTTGCTATAGAATGATGCCTTTTGGCTTGAAGAATCTTTGGGCGACATACCAAAGGATGGTCAACAAGATTTTTAAATCGCAGATTGGAAGGAATGTCGAAGCTTATATTGACGATATGGTAATCAAAACCAAGGGGGAGGATCATTTGGCGGATCTGACTGAGACTTTTGAGAATTTGAGAAAGAATTCCATGAAGCTTAATCCAAGTAAGTGCACCTTTGGAGTAACAGCGGGAAAGTTTTTGGGATTTCTAGTAAATCGCCGCGGGATAGAGGCAAATCCGGAGAAGATCCAGGCGTTAGTTGATATGAAGTCGCCCAAGACCATTCAAGAAATTCAGAGGTTAAATGGTAGGGTGATAGCTCTGGGACGATTTGTGTCGCGGTCGGCTGAGAAATGTTTGCCGTTCTTCAAAGTATTGAAAGGAGATCAAAAGTTTTCTTGGGATGCAAAGTGTGAAGAAGCGTTTCAAAAGGTAAAGGAGTATTTGGGAAAGCCGTCCATCCTTTGTAGCCCAGAAGAAGGAGACCATTTATATGTCTATTTGGCGGCTTCTGATTTAGCAGTGGCAGCGGTATTGATAAAGGAGGATGGTGGCATGCAAAAGCCGGTGTATTATGTTTCCAAGGCATTAAGTGAAGTAGAGGCGAGATACTTTAATGCTGAAAAGTTGGCTTATGCTTTGGTGATTGCGACGCGGAAGTTAAGGGCCTATTTCTTATCTCATCCCTGTTATCGTGTTGACCAATGCGCCCTTGAGGAAGATTTTACAACGGCTGATTCGGCGGGAAGGCTTTTAAAATGGTCGATTGAATTAACGGAGTTTGATATTCGCTTGAGGCAAGAAAGGCGATTAAGGCTCAGGCTTTGGCGGACTTTATTCTCGAAACTTCATTTACGTATGAAAGGGAGGAGATAGAGACTCAGGGGGCCAAGAAAAGGAAGGCTAAGTCGCAGGACCCTGAGATGGACGAGGAGCGAGAAAGACCAGAAGGGTGTTGGGAACTGTTTGTTGATGGATCCTCAGCTAAAGATAAAGGAGGAGCTGGGATTTCATTAAGTTCGCGTAAAAGGACCGCATGTACGAGAAGGCCCCGAGGTTTAAGTTTAATATGACAAACAACCAGCGGAATATGAGGCGTTGGTGGCGGGATTGGAGCTATGCCGAGATATTGGAGTAAAGCAAATAGTTGCTCATTCTGATTCTCAGTTGATTGTCAACCAAGTAAAGGGTAGTTACGGGGTAGTGAGTACAATCTTGGCAAAATATTGTGAAATGGTAAGACAGATTTTGCAGAGCTTTGATTATTGGGAGCTGGTGCGGATTGATAGAGAGAAAAATGAGCGAGCCGACATGTTGAGCAAGGCCGCTTGTGACAAAATAGAGGAGTTGCCCAAGAAGGTGGTAGTGGAATTTATTGAAGAGCCGGCATTTGACCGCCGATAATGGAGATTGAAGTGGGCGAAAAAGATTGGGTATGCGAAATGAAAGACTATTTGGAAAAGGAAGAGCTGCCTCAAGAAGAAGATAGGGCGAAGATTGTTAGAAAAATGTCGCCAAGGTTTACTGTACAGGATGGGATCTTATACCGCAAGTCTTTTTCGCGACCGTTGATGAGATGCGTAGAGCCAGGAAAGGTGGATAATGTTTTGTTTGAAGTACATGAGGGCGTTTGCGGAGGCCATCCAGGAGCAAGAACTTTGGCTAATAAGATCATGTTCCATGGGTATTACTGGCCGACATTGAAGAAAGATGCGGAGGAGTATGTGAGGAGATGTGATCAGTGCCAGCGACATGCTAACATTCCAAGGCAGCCAGCGACTGAGCAAACCCCAATTATAGCAGCTTGGCCCTTTGATATGTGGGGGATAGACCTTATAGGACCTTTCCCCAAGGCCAAAGGAGGAGCGCAGATGGTGGTGGTAGCTGTTGATTATTTCACTAAATGGACAGAGGCAAGAGCATTAACTTCTACCACTGAAGACCAGATTATCAGATTTGTAACGGAGGAAATCCTATGTCGCCATGGAATGCCGCGGGCAATCATTTCTGATCACGGGCCGCAATTTAGAAAAAAGTTTCACGGTTTTTGCGAGAATTTGAATATCAAACATTGGCAGTCCGCAGTGTATAGGCCGCAATGCAACGGACAAGTAGAGGCCGCAAACAAGCAAGTTCTGGAGATTTTGTGTAAGAACTTAGAGAAGAGAGGAGGAGCTTGGTTGGAAGAGTTATCCACAGCTTTATGGTATGTTAGAACGACAGTGAAGGGATCAACTGGCGAGACCGCCTTCGCATTAACTTACGGCTCAGAAGCAATGGCTCCTGCTGAGATGGGTTTGCCTACCCATAGAGTAACTTATTATGACGAGATAATGAATGGCGACAGAAGGTGCTTCGAGCTAGACCTGAGTGATGAGAAGAGGCTTAAAGCGAGAATGAGGATGATTAATTACAAGCAGAGGATGAAGGCACAACACGACAAGCGAGTAAAGAAGAGGTCATTCAGTGTAGGAGATTGGGTGTTGAGAAGCCGTGAAGTTAAAGGCGCGGCAGCGGGATTTGCCAAGCTAGATCCAAAATGGGAAGGTCCCTTCCAGATCGCTAAGATTGTGCGAGAAGGGACTTATCACTTGAAAGAAGAAGGCGGCAAAGATGTCCCGAACGCATGGAGTGTTGATCATTTAAAGAAATATTACCATTGAATTTATGAGGGTAATTTACTTATTTTATTCTTATTAAAGTCTTTTCATATTCATTTTGATGAATCTATGAACTTTTTAATCATGAAGGAAAGCCATATGTTTTATGATTCTAATAGAAGATATATGCGTTAAACTTGTTTTAATACAATGAAAGCATGAAATTTTATTCCGCGTATGTGTCTTACATGGATTAAATTTTATAGTTATGTATGATTAGTCGCCAATAACATGGTAGATAAATCGCTTAAGAGTAAAGTTGCCTAAAGACAACTTCACTTTTTCGATGGGAGTATATGTGTGTGGTGATATCTCGCTAAAGGTAAGAAGGCAAAGAGTTTTTGATGAATTATCAAAACAATATTTGATGAATTATTGAAACAAATGTATAAATGTTGAAAGTCGACGGACTATAAATGTTGAAAGTCGACGGACTATAAATGTTGAAAGTCGACGGACTATAAATGTTGAAAGTCGACGGACTATAAATGTTGAAAGTCGACGGACTATAAATGTTGAAAGTCGACGGACTATAAATGTTGAAAGTCGACGGACTATAAATGTTGGGAGTCAATGTAAGTCGTGATAAATGATGCGAGTCAATTTATAGATGATGAAAAATGTAAAAGTCTATGGACTATAAAAATGAAAGTCTCTGAACTATGAATGAGGAAAAGGTTTATCTCGCATTAAGGGCATGAACATAAGTCGCTATGAAAGATATCATTCTCTCGCTGGAATAACAAAGGAAAGATGAGGCAAAAAGAAGGAAATTATTTTAAGTATGAAGCAAAAGAAGATCAAGAAAGGGTTAGAGCCAGCGACAAGATGAGTCGCACAATATGCATTATAAGTAAAGTCGCCTAAAGACGACTTCACTTTTTCGATGGGAGTATATGTGTAGAATTTTGTCATGCAAAAAGAGATTTTTTGATAAACTATCAAAACAATGAATGACGAAATAAGTGAAGCATGAAAGTAAAGGGGCAAGCACAAAGGCCGCGAATATACATTGTTTATAGGCTCGCAGGCCCCAAAAGAAAAGAAAGTAAATTGTTTAGCCACCATGGCAAGTTACAAAAGTCGTTTGAAGAAAGCTAAATGTTAAAGGGAAATTAAGCTGAGGCATTGGGATCATCAGTTGGTGCGGCTTGAGTTGAACTTGAAGTCGCGAGGGCAAGAGCTTTAGCGTCATCTAAAAGCTTGTGTTTATGATCGAGTAAGTCGCCCCACAAAGCAAGGGCATTTGGGTTCTTAATGAAGGAGCGATCAAGGCGATTTACCCAATAAAGCATCTTCATCAGCAAGATCTTTAAGCTCTTCAGGAGTGAAAGGAACCAAGGAGTGACCGCGGCGACATACCTCGCTGAAAATGGGCTCTGAGCCCCAATGGGCAAGCTTTTCAATAGTAATGGCCGGAATTTCATCAACATCAGCTGCTGCGGCCCGCATAACTTGAAGGGAAGTCTGGTTTCCAATATCAGAAATGTCATCGGTTAGTTGAGCCACGTCAGCATTAAGAGCAGTAATTTCTGCGGCTTTCCCAGTCAGCTCTTCTTTAAGCCTGGCAATCTCGTCATGTAAAGATTGAGTGTCGGCTGCATGATTTTCCTTTAAAGCTTCATTCTCGCTCCTCAATTTGGCGGTATTCTCCTTAGCAGAGTTGAGTTCATTGGTGGCGGTGGTGAGATCAGATTTGGTGGTATTAAGATCAGTCAAGGTACGATCAAGTTGATCTTGGGAAGTAGCCAGGTCGGACTTTAATTTGTCGCGCTCTTCCTCCAAGTTTTTGATGGTGGTTTCTCGCCGAGTGACCCTGCCCTTGAGAATGTCTTTGTCGCGCTTCAAGATTTGGTTTGTAGCCTTTAAGCTCGTAGATTCATTATCGAGACGAGTATTTTGCTCGCTCATACCCATGATAGAAGATCCAAGCTGAAAAAGGTAACAAAGGAAAGTTAAAAAGTAACTGAAAATAAAGGAAATGTTAATAAAGGGAAAAAGAGCAACGTACCAATGAAAAATAGAGTCCAGCCTGACAAGCGGCGTGATCGGGATCCATGTGGGCGACACGTTGAACTTGAAGTTGGTCGCTAGCTCGGATCAAAGCAGAGCTACCCAACATGCAATCCTCCGCGCTGCGAGTTTCTTCAATAAGTCCCTTTATATGGGGGACTTTAGCAATCTCCTTACTTAGTTCAAAAAGCCCGGCGAAATCAGTGGGTTTTGAAAAGTTTTCTTGAAGCCAGCTGGGTTGAGGAAGAGTGGACGAAGTGTTTGGGTCGCGAGGAGTGGGAGGAGAGCTGGAAATGTTGGTAAGGTCGCAAACTTCCGTCTCGCGGGAAGGAGGAATCACAGTTTGATTGGGCTCGTCGTTGTTGACTTCCAAAGAAGGAGAATTAATTGGGACAGATTCAGATGGGGAAACCTCGACATTTTCTGGCAAAGGGGCGGTATTAGTGAGCGGAATGACATTGGGAGCGATATTGATATTAGAGGTCAGTGAGGTAGAGATTGGTGGGATAATAGCTTCAGTAGATGGAGAAGTTGAAACAATGGCAGGATTAGGCGGGATGACTTCTTGTGGAGGTGGGGCGATGCTTGTTGATACGGAAGCAATTCTTTTTTGTCGCTTGGCTCGAGCAGCAGCATTAGTAGGCCTAGCTCTGCTTTTGGCTGTGTTCTGGGACTTTTCTAAGGCTATTTCTTCTGTGTCTTTGCCATCGCGAGATATGGGCAAAGGAAGATTTGCAGGAAGGGCGGCAAGAGCAGCGTCGCGAGCACTCGCAAGACTTTTCCGTCTATTGTCAGTTTCAAGGTTGGCAGCTTGACGACTTTCCATTGATTTCGCTCTGTGATCTAGAAAAAAGAAAAAGGAGGATAAGAGTTAGAAAAATGACAATATGAATTAAATGTGAGAAAGAGCCAAGTTCAAGAAGGAACATACAAAGAACAGTATTCATGGCGGAACAGTGACGAGTACCCTTGCATGACTGGCACTCATAAGCATACTTATTCTCTGTATGTCGCTCCCATCCATCAAAGTGAACATGGCTTATGGGAACTCGCGGTTGAACGCGGGGTAAGTTGTCAGCAATGCCCACTTGGTTGAGCAATCCTCTATCTCGTAAAATGCCTCTCCAAGAAATGAGAGGTTGGGGAATACTAACATGAGAATTTTCAGGACGAGTGGCTAAGGCGCGAATGGCGGCAATAAGGGCATTGTCTCCAACCACGGGCGCAGATTTTGACTCAATCTGAGGATTTATAGGGTAAAGGTCGGCGGGATGAGACCACCCCACACGAGAAACAATGAAAAGAGGATCGTCCATCCAGTCATGAACTTTTGTAGGAAGGGGAGTAAGGACCTTGGGACCTCTTTGGTATTGTAGAGAAAGACGGGTTTCAACTACATCATCTTCAAGTTGGCTGGTTTGTTTATAGCCTTTGAATAAAGTAAGTAAGGCAGTAATAGAGGGTTCTTTGCGAAGGGAGCGACAAATGACAATAAAGGCAGTAATGATTCTAAGGGCATTGGGATGAATTTCGGTGATCAGGGCTTGGGCTTTGAATAAGATTTCGCAAAGGAAAGGATCAAGAGGAATTCTAAGTCCTGCTTTGAGCTGGGAAGGGAAAACTACTATACCATCACGCATTTCTCTTAAATGGGCGAGAGATAGGTCGCCTTGATATTCAGAAATTTGGTAAATGGAACTATCTATGTGGTATGATCTGTGCCAATCTGTAATGGGATTGGGAATGAGGGAACTGCTATCTGGTGCGAGTGATGATCCCGCCTCGGCATGGGCGGGATTGATAAAGAGGGTACCTTCAGTCAAGCGGAGATTTTGAACTCTTGAAGAAGAGGGATTGCTGGAAGCCGCCGCGGGAGAAGAAGCCGTTTGATCAGTCATCTCGCAGGATTCACTGGAAGAAGAAGAAGAAGAAAGGACTGATTTATAATGCATCCTACGCTTGGAAAAAGGATCAGCGACACAATGGAATTCAGATGAGTCGCTTAAATTGGGTTCATACTTGTCCTTGATAAATCGAACTAATTACGTGTGTGAAGTAAAAATACGGGACATAGAGTGAAGGTGAAAGAAAGAAGCGGCCTTGGATTTCGAGAGAGTCGATTATCGAAGGATCCACCCAATTCTCAACAAGTAGCCTAATTATGTCGGCCTTGGGCAATCTCGCCCAAGTGGTTCGCAGGCGTCTATATAGACCGCCTGAAACCTGGCATATACCGTATCTAACCCGCCTAGCACAAGTTTTATATCTAGCCATGAAGGGTAGTTTGGGAAAAAAATTATGGGGTGAAGGAATAACAAGATTCAAATAATTGGGACAAAAAAATGGAAATCAAAACTAAGGGTTTAAAGAATATGAAGGGTTTTGAAAAAATTACCTGATGATGAGTAAAATCTGGGTCGGGAAAGATGAAGAGTCACCGGAAAAGATGATCAAGCGCCGGAAAAGAAGGTAAAATCTTGAGGATCGAGGAATAATGCACCAAATCACTGCCCAGATGGTTAGAAATGAACAGGATAAAGGTCAAGAAACAATTTTGGGGAAAAAATCGTTGAATGAACGGTGAAAATGAAGAAGAACAGTCGGAATCAAGGTTGGGGTTCGTCGGAGTTTGTAAGAGCTCGAGTGAGGATGAAGAAGAGTAAAAAGGGGAATGGCGGAAGTAATTTGGTATTTATATGAGAGAGGGTTTCAAGGAAATGATTGATGTGACGTTTGGGAAAAATTTTAAATTTTCCCTCACAATTTGGCACAATTCCCAAATGACGGCCCGTTAAAATCTAAAAGGATACCCCGAAAGGGACACGTGTAGGGATGGAGATTTCAATGGTAGCTTCTTGAAGAAGGATTTATGTGTCGCAGAGGGAGGAGGCAGTAGTCATAAAGTTTTTGGCGAGACCATGAATGAATCTCGCCATAAACTTAGGGGCTTCTGATGCTGTCTAATAATAATGATTGGGCTTGACCCAAGTTTTATTGGCAAGAAACTAGTAAGTGGGCCTAAAATCGAGATAAGATCCAAGAAAAGGACAAAAGCAGATGCGGTCCAAGAAGGGACATATAAAGCGAGACGGGAGGTATCACGCTATAGTTAACGAGAATAGGTAGATCGAGACATTAAGTGGCGATACAGTATGATGAAAGCCGGCGATAGAAACTAAATGCGAGATATGGTAGGGAGGCGAGACAGGATAGTGGTTTACTTCATCCAGCGAGAGAAGGGATCCCAATTGATGTTACTCACCAGAGGCGGCATATAAATATCTGCAGAGTGGGATCCAGGAGACGGTTATGCATGGGGATTGATGATCACGTGTTAAGGGTTTACTTTTATAAAGGACAAATGGAATGATGACACGTGGTAGGAGGCATGAAACGTGAGGATGTCACATGCAAGGCACGAGGGTAAGGGGTATAAATAAGATGGGAAAGCTTCATTCAGAGGTATGTTCATTGTTACACACACAAGCACTTTCAATATTGTTTGGTTTACCCCTTTCATCAAGCAAATACTTATCCTCACGCCGGAGGGGGCTTACGCCGGAGCCGCCCCCGGCTTAGTTAACGTTTGATTGTGTGCAGTCTAATCGGAGAAGAAGGAGCCGGAGATATCAAAGTTGGACTACAACGGTGTGTTGCTGATTGAGGAAGTTCCTGGCAACATCAATATCAATCCACGTTTTCTTTCCCTTGCCCTTCCTATGAAAAGGCGTACTGTGCACATTATATACGCGGATGATGGTTCAAACCGCCCAATGATATGTTCAAACAAAATATATAAAAATGAACTTTGGCCACAAGTCAGACCAGAAAGAGATACTTGCAGCATATCTTGTGTGGGTATGTGTGTGTGGCATACTGCAAGCAACCACAAAACAGGATCTCGTGTAACGAAGTGAATTGAAAAATCAGATTCTGTTATTCCACATTTCAGTGCATTTGGTATCAGTAAGAGTCTTAAGAGCAAACCAAATATGCTAGGCCAGCTTCACATTACACATACAAGTATAAGTAACATTTGACCTGACTATATGGAATCATCAGAGTCATCAGAATCACTCCTCTCGGGCTCTCCAGCATTAATTCCAGCTTCTGAAACATCAGGGGCTGATGCGGATGCGGATGCAGATGCTGGTGCTGGTGCTGGTGTAGTTTTCTTCCTGACGGGACGAACACTGTCCTCATAACCTCCCTCTTGCATCTCGACATGTGGACCAGCCGGTCAAGGAATTATGACAAATACAGATTAAAGAGTACTATTCAAAAAATTGAAAGCTCTCCTGAATACAGTTAAATTCTACAATCAACATTACTGGAGATTAAGAACTAAGAGTGTCTTTTAGTTAAGGCCACGACAAACTACCCAGGAAATCTCTATTTTAAAATGTAGCTTTGAAAACGGTTTTCGTAGAGAAATGAAGGAAGAAAGCACATGTATAACAAAGTTCTTCAATTCGGGAAGCAAAAGTTAAAAAAAAAAAAAAAAAAAAATCAGAATTAATTCATTGAATAGTTTCATTAATTTGCAAGTACAACTAATTTATGCTGAAATATTAAGTGAAAATGTGCAAGGATATCTATATTTTCAGCTGTTCCGCCGTTCATAATGTTCAGCAAATCTTCCTGAACTCCACGCACAAGTTTAGGCTGCAAATAATACCAAACATAATCAATAGAGAGCATAAGGATTAAAATAGAATAAAAATTGAAGGGTAATAGAGCAATTGATCATTCAGCAATACTATACTGCTGCAAGGTGGGTGAGAACACTTCCTTAATGCGACAACAAACTCTATAGACTTCCACGTGAAAAGGCATAATCGCGATTCGCAAGCAAGTTCAAGAAAGGCAGTGGCCAAATGTATACACATGATCCTACTTCCTTTCTTGCCTCCTGCTTAACTTGTGTGTGTGTGTGTGTGTGAGTGTTTCTTCAATCAATTGACGTATTTAACACTACTATTGTTTTGTAAACCGAGACAACTCAACTAATACTCAACATCTTCCCAAATTACTATGGGTAGGATGTACTCGTCCTTGCAAGTATTTTAGTAAATGCGTAGCCAGGCATTTACTGATAGATGGATAAATACAAAACAAGAATGAAGGCAGATCTTTACCAGCAAATATAAGAGGGGTACTTAGGCCTCATCAAATTTATGCCTTGTTTTCCAACAACAGATTTTGAAATGCAATTTACAAAACAAAAGAAGTGCATCATGATTTCAAACTAAATGACATCTTAACCACAACCTCCAAATCCAAAGCTACCCTCCTATACACTAAATATTAAGGAAGAGGAGCCTTGTGGTTTCTCAAACCACTTTGACTCCACGGCACTTGCCTCTCTATTCCTACTGTGTTTTTTTTTACAGTTACAGCAACCAACTTCTACCATTTAAATTATAATACTTTAGTTACTTATCTCCAAATAACCAATAAAATCTAATTAGCTTCATAAGCAGCCAAGAAACTCCTAAAAACTACTCCATCTGTCCCAAAATGAACGTCCACAAATTTGCTATTGATCAAGAGCAAATTTGAAATTTTTTTGAACATTCATTTTGGGAACGTTTCCTTCGTTTCCGATGGAGCCAAAGACTCACTATGTTTTGCTTGGGAATATGATGGAATAAAGCAAAATGACTCACTAAACTGTCCGCGCTTCTTTGTTATGAAACATCAATCAATCCATGCAATTTTCGACGCAATTTTCATCATGGGTCATTCGGAAACAGACTCTTGGTGCTTTAATACAGGGGCAAGGCTGCATACATCTGACCCCCTTACCTTACCGTAGGTGGGAGCCTTTGCGGCACTGGGGTAATGTTGTTGTTGTTGTATTCACTTTTTGTTTTATTTTTTTTTGGGGGGGAGAGTATGAAAATAACAAACACGGTGTGTTCCACTTCTACTTCTTAATAGTAACTAGAAAGTGGAAAGTTATATTGAAGAACAAAGTTGGGGAAAGCATGTGACAAACTAATACATTTAAATCAGGCTCCCTTCGAAATCTTCGTCTTCGAGCATCTCGCATTGGAGGGGTGAGGCCATGACGATACTCCACAACTTCTGGAGCAGGATCACTCTTTTCTCTAACCATAATCATCTGGCACATCCCAATATCCGTGTCATTCCCACTTAAAGAGTAAGCAACATTAAGTAAAAAGGCTGTAAACAAGAAAAAAAGCCTACTTGACCAACATCTGCAGTTTTGATCAGCACACTGTCATCATAAGTTTTGTATGACTCCACAATGCAAGGAAGATCCAAGAGGGAGGCAGGAAAATGGTCATCACCTATGCAAAATGTGCCACTCCTCCCATCTTCTGCAAAATAAGAAAATTTTTATGTTTTCAAATTCGATATACTAGGAAAATAACTCGCCAAATTACATAGGAAAGACAATTTTTCATAAATTGCCCCTTTTACTCCCTGGCTTGTCGATCTCTAAAGCTTCACAAACTGGGTGAGGGGGGCTCAACAATTGGATATTGTATTCACGTTGAATACATTTAATTAAAGAATCTACCTCTCCTTTTAGGTTTAAGAAACTGAACTACAAATTCTCCTGGTATGTATGCTTGTAGAAAGCATTTTTGTTTTGTTCTATTATGTGTTGGGATATTATTCTGCATTGTATTCTCTCTAGTGACATTCTTGTTCTAGGGATTGATTTAGGAACATGTTCTAATATATTATACTCCATCTGTCCCTAAATGAATGTTAGAAAACAAATTCAAAATTGCTCTTGATCAAGAGCAAATTAAAAAAAAAAAATCGACATTCATTTAGAGACGGAGGGAGTACCATATAGTAAGTTTCAGTGCTGGATTATCTCCCATCGGTGCTAGGTCTACCCTATGGTTTAGAACACAAAGGCATTTATCATGAGTAAAGTGATCTCAATGCATTATGAATCAGGTAGTGCGCATAGGTACAGGACATACAACTCTCTGCTTCAAATATTAGACCCACCAGTATGATTCTCTCTCAGTTTTCCCTTAATGGGCTGACATAAAAGATTCACGACAGAAAGAAGAAGGATTAATTTTTAACGAGGTTAAGTTTGGATTGACAAAATACAATGCAACAACAATCTCATGGTCTGACCAACATATATCAAGATTTTCACCCATGTAAGTTGCTTCACAAGTTCTCACAGCACCGCACATCCCTGCAAGAATCTTGCTCTTTTACATTCATCAATTGAGAACAAAAGGTAGTTTCTGCAAGATAGATTTCAACTTTCAAGTGATATTAATGATGGTGCATATACCTAAACAACTGTCTACAAGATAACAGAATGCTGGTAAATATGAGCGGAGAGGTCCTTCAAATCTTGACACTGCATAAGCAACTGATGAAAAAAATGCTGGTTGTTACTCTTCCATATCTTTTTCACTTATCTGGCTGATCGATGATCATTAGTATTTGTAAACAAAACACTGTGTGCACTTGAACTACATCTACAAATATGTTGGCGATGATCACCCAAATATGAGAACATGCTCCTTGCTAGAGCAATAGTCATTTCTATCACCTATTCTGGCACAAATAAGAGATCCAAAATGTTTGATCTTCTTACGTAGTCAGTCACTTAGTCCTCTGATTCCTCACCATGATAAATTCTGATTTACGTTATTGACTCTCTGTTATCAGAAAAGCAACTAGCCTGTGGCAAAGCCTGGGGACAAGTGTAGCAGCATTAAAAAATAAATGCTTAATACATGCAAGATAGATGGGAAGTGGAATTTGATAAACAGTTGATACCTTTATTAACATGCTTTTGATGGTCAAAGTGGATTGGATAGGAATGCACCAAAGGAACTTGCAGGTCTCAGGTGATAATCAAAAAGTATGAATAAGGATTGTTGATTGAAGTAATACACTAAATTATATCCCAAAAAAATGGGAAGAGAACTAATTGGCGTAGTTATCGCAGATGACACTGTACAAAAGTTAGGTTGAAAATGTGTACAATACCAGTAAAAGTTATACTAAAAAGCCATTAGAACAAAGTGCAAATCAACAGGAAAGTGTTTGAGGGACACCTAAAAAAGTTGGTTTTGAAGCACTTTTGGTAGCATAAATACCCTTAATGAGTTTACCATATTACACCTTCATTTTGAGACTAAAGATTTGTCGTATTTTTCTGAAACCAATGACAATTTTTATTTTTATTTTGAGACATTGAAAATGGCAATTCATTTGCGGGCCGAGGGAGTATTCAACAGAGAGAGAGAGAGAGAGACATGTCCTTACCGGAGAAAGACAAATCCAAAGACTTGTCTTCAGAAGATGAGGCATTCTCGCTTAAAAGTTGGTCTATCTGCTCGGCAACAGAAGGTGGAACTCTTAGTATAAACTGCTCCTCCATGCCTGCATAGCTCAAAAGGAATTACCCAATATCAAACAAGAGTTATGAAGCCATGAACTAGACATGACACACACACACGCACGAGGGCTTACACACGTACACACATTGTATAATTTGAACCTAGAATGGCAGCCAAAATGGCATGTCATGTTGGTTATTAAAGAAAATAAAGTAGGAAATAGAAAAGTGATGTTAAACATTGCTTAGCCCCATTAGCTCATTCAGACTCAAATCACCAGAAAAACGCTTAAAACAATTGAATTCATCTGCCGTTGGCACTTTACATACAAATAACTTACTAAGCAGGTGAGAATATGGAGCACCGTCTTTTACGCAAATGGTAATGCAGCAATGTGTTACAGTACAGACCCATAGCAAGACAAGCCTAAAATTGAACCTAAACAAACCCATAGCAAATGCCCACCCCTTTTTTTTCTCATACCATCCAAATAATGAAACCCTAAACAATGAACTAAAACCATAAATGTCAAAAAAACAGAACGGCTAATACAGCCAACCCAAAACTTAAATTGATGATGATTGAACCCAATAAAACTCTATCAATCTGTGAAAGTAGATTCAATACCATATAAAGTGTGAAAAAAAATGTAAAATAAAGAATAGAAAAACTTGGAGATTGGTATTAAATAACTACCTGTAGCCTGTTGCAGTGATTTAAGCCTTTTTTTTTAGAGAGAGAGAGAGCGGGGGCGGGAGATCTGTGAAGAAGACTGTTCTCTCTCTAGGGAGGGGGGAAGGAAAGGGAGCAGAGGAGAAATAGCGAAGGCGCAGGGGCGACGGGATGGCGGTTAGTAATATTCTTTCCATGTTAAGCAAGCATCTCGTAGCTGAGATTGGACAGAAAACATAATGGATTGCCCAACAAAAAAAGAGACAAAATGATGAGGAGTAAATTGAAACTTTTGGAAGACGAAGGAAGTAAATTGAAACTTTTGGAAGAGGAAGGAAGTAAATTGAAACTTTTGAAAGGAATAACCGAATAACAGATTAGCAAGTGTAGTAGTAATCTTGTTGGCGAGTTGGGTGGATACCGGATCCGGGTCTATAACCCAAAAATAAACGGCTTAAAATCAGAATTTGCCCTAACTTGGCCAGACCATCGCGTATCTCCGCCGCCACCGGCAAACCTCTCACCTTAGTTTCGCCATCGTCGAGATATCTTCCCCTTTCCTCACAGGTACCAGTTAATTGATATGATTCTCGATCTGTAACTTTTTATTTCTCTGTTTATTTTTCATACCGTTCGCATACAACTTGTTATCTATTCATAGATGCTTTTGAATCTGGTTTCTAGGGTTAGTACATAAAATTATCTGGTGTATTTCACTGATCCGACGAACTGCAAGCTTGTGCATGCCTTCATGTTTTGCCCAAATTTGCATGGTGTTGCAAAGTTTGAAACGAGATAATACACCGGGCTGCTTATCTGCGTGCATCAGTTGTTGTTAGAGAGGAGCAATTTTGTTGGCGTTGAGGCCAAAAAGGAATAATAAGTGGTTAAGTCTCTAACTAATAGAACAAATTGCCTCTGTGATTACCTAACTTAGTTCCTATTTATGTCAACTTCCCTAGCATGATCTTGTTTGAAGATATACTTGGTTAAAATTTACCCATCCTCCCACACAGTTAGGGCTTGTGTGGTATGCTGGTTAAAATTTACCCATCCTCCCACACAGTTAGGGCTTGTGTGGTATGCTGGAACTCCTTCCCGGTTGTTAGTTATATTTCGCTCATCTACTTGTTGTTTCTGTGTTCCATCTATAATTTTCAGTGAAAACTTTATAACATGCATGTTGAAGGATTTCCGTATGTTTTGTTTTGTTTTGTTTTGTTTTGTTTTGTTTTGTTTTGTTTTGTTTTGTTTTGTTTGTGTATAACATTGTTGATGCTTGCGCTTTAAGATTTTATTATGTTGAAAGTTGCATTTTCTTCTTATCACTTCCCTTGTTTCCATGGCAACAACAACAAAGCCTTAGTCCCAAAATGATTGAGGATCGCCTAACATAAATTGTCATATGGACTCATCCCTTTGTTTCATTGGCAGAGGTTGCTTATTACTCCCCTCGTTCCACATTAAGTGTCCACGTTTAAAGTCAAACTTTTATATTTGTGTGTTTACACCTTTGTATTATTTATGATTTATGTTGTATATGTAACTTTTTTAGGCAAACCTAATATTCATAGCTAAATTATTGAATGTGGACTCTTTGCGTGGAACACTCAAAAAAGGAATAATGGACTTTTAACGTGATATGTAGGGAGTATTACTATCTATTTATATTGTGCAACACACCTTAGCATTTGACCTGCTTAGGGTTGTATCTTTTTATACAGCGCGCCCAGAGCCTTTAAAATGGACGTTGGTATAAATAGGCAGTCTTGGCAGTTGATCTTCCTTTAATGCCTTCCAATCTCTCTCTTTGTACTGGACTATATTTCCCATTCTCTGTCTTATAGTCATTTAAATGCACAAATTGTTAGTTGAATTTTAGCCATTAAATACATTTTCGGTGAAATTGTTGAGAAATACTTTTATATAAGTTATATGCATAGTTGTTAAAGGCGTAAGGCGAGAGGCGGGCGAGAAGTTCCTAGAAAAGGCGAATGGCGAGGCGGTTGAAAGGCGGACGAAAGGCGAGCAAGGTGGTAAAATAGAACAAAAGGAATAGTAAAATAATATATATGTAAAATATATTAAACAAATCTTAAGCATGTTAATAACAAGAATTTTGCGTTAAATAAAGGTCACAGTTTCACATGTAATAGCAACTTAACACTACTAAAGTACCAAAAAGTGAGAATTCTAAGAAAAAAAAAATGCATTTTATGTTCAAATCAGTAAACAAGTAGTCGTTTAAAAGCGTGAAATAGGTGAATTCAAATATATTATTTTAAATGAATAATTCCATACCTAGAGATGAATATAAGATATACTTAAAACTTTAAATGACAAATGAGACCCAAAGTAAAGCGAAAAAACAAATTAAATTAGTAAACATATTAAAATTTGCAAAGCTCCCTTTAAAAATTTGAATATAGCAAGTTATTTGTAATGTTTTTGTCCCACTCCTTTGTTATTTATCACACTTATTTTCTTTTTATCGCTCGAGAGAAATTATGGATATCTTTCTTTTTCATGTACGCCACAAGCTATCTTTACTCCATATTATCCCAAAACAACGCATTGGGTAAGTTAAATTATTGAAACTAAAATTACAAATGAACTAGTTTAACACTGCACATACGCCTATTATGTCTTTTGACAAAGGCGGACTACTCACGCGCCTCTAACCATAACCAAGAAACGCCTCACCTGGCCTAAAAGACACACAACAACCCGTCATAAAATCAAAAGGCGGTCGACCCCTAAAGGCGCCAAAACGGCGAGGCGGGCGAGAGAGGCGCTAGCCTTTCGCAACTATGGTTATATGTGGATCTCCTTTCAACGTCTGTGTCAAATTGAGACTGTACTAGGATGGAAGGAGTGTAGGAGTGTATTTTATCTATGTTGTTTCTTGTCAATTCATCTACCATCTCTTGCATCTCTGTTTGGGTGTTGTTTTTCGTGTTTCTTACGACTTGTTTCTTTTGACAGTTTGAAATTGTGTGCAAATGAGGGGAAGGAGTTACTCTCCTTCACCACCTCGGGGTTATGGTAGGAGAGGAAGGAGCCCCAGTCCCAGGGATCGCAGCTATAGTGGTAGTCGTGGAAGAGATCTTCCAACGAGTCTCTTGGTTCGTAACCTTCGTCACGACTGCAGGTACATTCTGGCTGACTTTTTTTTGGCAGTAAACATTCCATTAAGCTTTACAGATTGAAGTTTTTACCACTTTCAGATCATAAGTAGATGTTACACATCTGGCATACCCGTGACTTGATAGTATGAACTATGACGATCCACTATATCTTTTTCCTGCTTCTTTGGAGTCTGGGCAGTGTTACTGTAATTATGTTTGCTACATGTTGTAGCATTTGTGGGACACTGTCTTGAGCTTCCTGTCTATCTTTAAGGTTTTTTTGTTTGGCCATTGTGTGTTCTAGATCGCTTTTTTGGTTTCTATTATCCATTTATGTGTTTGAAGTCTTCATACGTTGTTTTATAGCTGTGTTTTCTTTTCATTATGTTATACTCTCTTTTGAGGTATCATATTCTTAGAGTTGTAGTTGATGTTTGTACTCTGTTATGGGTGTATGTGTTTGGTATTAATCATTATCCTCTTAATTCTCTTCAATGGATTATCTGATGCCATAAAGTTTGACCCTGCTGAAATCTTCCTTTATTCGTCTTGAATTTTTGTAGTTTCTTTCATAACATTCTTAGGATAGCTTGTAAAAACAGGCTTACTTCTGTTAATATAATAGTCAAGCTTCTGATAGAATAGGATTATGTTGATGGGGCATGTCATTTTTTGTGGTTTATAACATATTTTAGTTGGAAACTAGTTTTGGATGAAGTTAAGAAACTATTCATGATGTATCGTGCGCCTAGGTTTTGCAAAGAGTTTGTTAGGAATAGACTGTGTCGTCATCGGCTTCATGGTATATAGTGGAAATGGCTTTTTTCTTTAGGATATTTACTTCCAGGCTTAATTCTCCTCATGTAAAGAAAAATATCCTTTGGGATCCTCTAGCTATTGGATCTGCTATTTTTGTTGGAAATCTTAGTTATCATTGATCTCAAGTTGAATGATGAAATATTGGACCTAGTACCTTAGCTTTTGATTGTTGTGGCTCAATGACTTGACTGCGCTCTAGACTTTGTCTTGAAATAGTTCATCTCAGTTTTAGCTTTACAAGTCCCGTATCTGGTTTATATTTTCTGATGTTGTGATGTGCTGTCTTGCAGGCCAGAAGACCTTAGAAGGCCATTTGGGCGATTTGGTCCTCTCAAGGACGTTTATTTGCCTAGAGATTATTACAGTGGGTGAGCATTCATATTCTGAGAATCATAGATCTACAGTTTCTTAATTTAATGCAAATTTTGGTATGTCCTCAATTGACATAATCTTCTTATATCCACTTCTGATTTTGTTCCTTCAATGGATTCTTTTGTACGCTGGATTTTTTAATTTATTTTTCACTTTTGTGTTATATTTTCAAATTGAATTATTCTTAAAGTTTTTGAGATTTAACAGTGAAGTTAACCTTTTGAAGACACCAATCAAGTATTAAGAGTTCTCTTGACACACTCGAGTGAGTAGTAAGAGTTGTTGTGACACCAATCAAATAGTAAGAGTTCTGTTGAAGTGATGTGTATGGTAGTGAAGATTTGAAGGAAATTGGGTTTGATTACATTTTGAAGATCTCGAAGAATTTCAAGTCATATTATACTGACACTTTCAAGGTCAGCGTCTGTGAGCTTGCTTTATGTGCTTATGATGACCTTCCATATTACTGGGAATTACTTTAGTGAATTTACTATGGGGGGGAGGGGCTGTTTCGAAACTTTCTTACAGCAATAGGGTGTGGATCTTGCACGCACTGCACATCTTCATGTCAGGAGACTGACTAAATTTTTGGTCTCGAGTTTCTTGAAACTACTGATTTTAGAACTAATATATACGTATCACAATCACAAATTTGGTTTTTCGAGTTTTCAAACAGCCCGAAAGGTTCATAAGAGAGCAGGTTCTAGTTAGCAGGCCTAATCTTTTTGTGCTACCGACCTCTAATCCTTTAGTTTTCCTGTAACTTTATTGCTTTCTATTGTAGGGAACCTCGGGGTTTTGGTTTTGTCCAATTTGTTGACCCTGATGACGCTGCAGAAGCGAAATATGAGATGGATGGACAGATACTTCTTGGTCGGCAGCTGACAGTTGTATTTGCTGAGGAGAACAGGAAGAAGCCATCTGATATGAGAGTAAGGGAGAGGAGGTATGTAACCTTGACAGATGAAGCTTATATTTTATCATGATTTTTAGTTGTGCATACATCTTTACTATGTTGTGATACATTGTACTTTTCTGTTTTTAGACTTCTATGTCTTTTCAGTTTGGATCTTTCTAGAGGCTGTTTGGTATGAAATTGCATTTCTATTATTCATGGAATTCCTTTACATTTTTGGTCTAGGCCTCTTCATGATAGGAACGTTACACTTGAAGCACATCTGATTAGGGATTTTTTATACCTAGTATTATTTGCGCCAATCTTATGAACTTATCAGTTGCACTTGAGGGAGAATCACATTGCGTGTATTTATGATAGAACGTTACACTTGAAGCACATCTGATTAGGGATTTTTTATACCAAGTATTAGTTGCGCCAATCTTATGAACTTATCAGTTGCACTTGAGGGAGAATCACATTGCGTGTATTTTTTTTTAGTTTCTCATGTATGGGCTTGGTTTTTGGACTTGCCTAATTCATTGTGTTGTTTTGGATGTTGCAGAGGAGGTTCAGGCCGGTCTAGTGATCGAAGGCGTTCAACTTCTCGTTACTCTAGATCTCCGCCCCCGCGGTATGCTAGATCGCGATCCCACAGCCGTGACTACTCTCGTCCAAAGAGAAGGCACCACTCAAGGTATGTTTCATGGTCAGGACCATGTACTCCTCTTTTCCTTGCTTAACCTTTTTTTTTCTTTGAAACTTGAATATAACACATCTGTTGAAGGTACTAGTGCAATAATATGGATCTTATTTATGTGGTCCTCCTTGTGGGGTTTGTTTGGTTATGTGAGCAGGTCCGTGTCACCTCCTCCTAGCGAGAAAAGGTACAGTAGAGAAAGGTCATTCTCGCGTTCGCCAGTGAGGGAGGGGTCTCCACCTTATGATGGTCCAAGGAGCCGCAGTCGAAGTCCTGTTAGTCCGTACAATGGGTCAAGGAGCCGCAGCCCCGTTAGGGAGCGATATCCAATCAGGAGTAGGAGCCCGAGCAGAAGCCGAAGCAGGAGCCCAATTGCCAGAGATTACTCACCTCGCAGAGGAGGTGAGTCACCTAGTCAGTGATGCACTGATAGGCAGAATTTGTAGTTAATGTCCTGGAGTCTGTTTGTAGTATTATTGTAAGTAAGAGATTTTTAGCATGGGATGAATGTTGTGGCAATGATGTTTAAGATTCTGCTTTGAAAGTTGCTTTCTTTATGGCTTAGCTAATTGCTTTCACTCTTGGGATTGTTCTGATATAACTGTTGTCCAATTTAAGTATTACTTCCTCCGTCCCAAAATGTTTGTCCCATTTGACTTTTTTGTTGAACTTTGATCACAAATATATGACAATTTAATTATGTTCATGAAATTCTAAAAATTTCTATTGATTCACCATTAATAATATTATCAATAACAACTTTTAGAATTTCATAAACATGATTAATCTCTTATAAATTTGTGGTCAAAGTTCAACAAAAAAGTCAAATGGGACAAACATTTTGGGACGGAGGGAGTAAAATTTAAGTAATTTCAAAATGAGTGAATAAGTGAAACTTTTTTAACACTAGAACTACAACTAACACCTTTTAATAATCTACACCTTAACATTTGGACTGCATTATTTTCAACACTATCATCGACACTATTTAACACTACAACTTACAATTGTTAACACTACAACTAGCAATTTTTAACACTACCACTAGTCATCTTTTAACAGATGTTAAAAATGTCAGTTTGAATGTTACAATTGTCGATTTGAATGTTTATAAGTGTCATTTTGAATCTGACACTTTATAATATTAAAACCAATAATTATGAAAACCTATTTGTTCACAAGACATGAAACTGTGGAACCGAGGATGGGTCTTCCATTTCCATCCAGTTCTTTACTTGTATTTCATTTCTTTACTTTACTTGGAATATTTTGAAGAAAAGGACGAAACCGTCGCCAATCACTTTTCAACTCCTTTCTTTAATGTCCTAATATTTCTTTTTCGCTTTTTGGATTGGAGGGAAACTCTCTCTCTCTCTCTCTCTCTAAAAAAAAAAAAGAAAAGAACACTACTACAAAGTGTAGTGTAGTCCAGTCCAGTAACAAGTAATTTCATTATTCTCAACACATGGCGACAATCTCAAGGTCTTTCAAACCCCATAAATTTATTCCATTAAAAATAAACAAGAAAGAAATTCCTCTTTTCTATATCAAAAAGACAAATGTATAAAACAATTTATGTGTCAGAGCTGAATGAGAAGCTTTGAGATTTACCAGTAGCTCCCATTACAGGTCTCTCTCTCTCTCTCTCTCTCTCTCTCTCTACATATATATATATATATATATATATATAAACTTTCTTTGTAAAAAAAGCAAAAGAGTGTAGATGTGAATGGAGGAATGGAAATCTGTTTATTAGCATTAATGTAGTTTTAAGGTTGTGGGGTATGTATTTTCTACATACATACAAGATAGATTTGTATTAAATGAAGAGTCTTTGTGTATGTGCGTATGTGGAATAGAAAAGACATAGGAGTACGTTTTTCTGAAATGTTTCTGCTTCTTTAGATTCTTTTCTAAATTTGATGTACTTTTAGGTCATTTTGTTGGGTTTACTCAACTTTCAGGGTTTAGTTAAATCTTTTGAGAGAGGCTTTGGCACAGTGAAGAACAAGCTTCTGGGTTTATCTCCTCAAATCAGGAGGTACTTCACTTCTCTGTGTGTGGTTTCATTGTGCTATGGTTTTGTTTCTTAATATCTGCTCTGGGTTGTACCCAGATTTTCTCTTGTTTCTCTGTACTGCAGAGTGTTTTTGTGTGTGAGTGAGAGAGAGAGAGAGAGAGAGAGAGAGTGAATATGTTCTAAGGGGGGTTTTGGTTTGTGGGTTTCTTGAATTTTAGCTCTATTTAACTTTGGGTCCCTTTTTGTACTCTCTTGATGATAAAGATTGCTGCTTTTTAATTGAATTGAAGAAATGATTGTTTACATTTTTCTTTGAATTATTCCATTCTACTGTTCTGACTTTTGAGCCTTTAAAGCATGATAGATGAAGTGAAATCTCCTCTCTTTCCTGTGCTAAAAAATCTAATTTTCGTTCTCTTGACACCTTTTTTGGGATGAATATCAATGGGTATGGATTGTTTGCCCAGCTGATTGGGTCAAGATTGAGTTGTTGTGTTGTAAAACAGGTTTAATGCTTTACAAATCAGTTGCCTGAAATTTAGCTGTATTTTATCCGAATTTGCATTGCCGGCCTTTAAGATGCACATTTCAGATTTGGGTTTAGATTTTAGAGTAGAGTGTGGTTAATTACTTGGGATAAGCTAGAGACATCCGCTTATCCTCCCCAAATAATGTCATTTGAACTAATATAGCTATGTTTGGAGCTCAAAGTTTCTGGTCATCACTATTTGCCAATTCGTGGCTGCAATTTTTTTTATATATACTCATGATTGCGATTTCGTTGTATTAACAAATATAGCTGCAATTTGTTCTTCTTTTAGTTCCCTATTATGGAACTTATTTTGTGATTGACGGGTGAGGTTTATTTGTCTCTTTTTTCAGTTTTGTGTTTTTTACGCTCTTTTTGGTTCATGTGATTTTGTGGATCTTGCTATGACGAAAACTGAAGTTATTAGCATAATATCGGTTTCTCTCCTTTAAATGGGCTCATTGTTCTTTGTTTATTGGATATCTGGAATGTGCAGGAACTAGTGTTTGGCCTTGGAGTGTAAACTGCAAAGTTTGAGGTTCACTTAAATTGGAACAAATGAGGCTTCAAATATGGCTTGTATGTGTCCTTATATTGAGCAGTTTATCCAATACAATAGGTAATGGAATGAACTTGTACTTGCACTAGTCCATAATTTATTACTCTTCCATCCCTAAACGAGTGTCCATTTTCCAAAGAATTTTGTCCCTTATGAAGGGTCAATTTTCTAGTGAAGTTTCTAAAGTCACCTAATTAACTATTATGTCAGAATTTACACTTGCAAAGACAAATTGTACCACATGGGGTTTTTAATAGATTATGTGCTTCTAAAAATGCATAAAAGTTAACTTCCCTTTTTTTTTTTTTTTTTGTAAAAACTGAAAACGGACACTCATTTAGGGACATAGGATGTACTCTTCCGCTAACCATATTCACATGGAGGTGCCCATCTGAAATTTCTTTTGACCAAAATATGCTATTTATGGTCTCAACTTATTATCGTTATGTTTCATCCTACAATAACCAACACCAAATATGTAAGTATGTAACTTAAATGGTTATCATGCAGGTGCATTTGTGGGGATTAATATTGGCACGGACCTTTCCAACCTACCATCAGCAGCAGATATCGTTGCAACCCTTAAAGCCCATCAAATAACTCATGTACGCCTCTTCAATGCCGATGCCCACTTACTTTGGGCTCTTTCAGATACGGGAATCGAGGTAATGGTCAGTGTTACCAACGAGGAAGTCTTAGGTATTGGAGAATCAGCAGCATCAGCAGCTGCTTGGATCAACAAAAATGTCGCGGCCTACTTACCCTCAACCAATATCACTGCCATTGCTGTTGGCAGTGAAGTCCTTACTACTATCCCCCATGCTGCCCCTATCTTGGTTCCTGCCATGAATTATCTTCATAAAGCCCTAGTTGCTTCAAATCTGAATTACCAAATTAAAGTTTCAACTCCACACGCCATGGATATAATTCCTATGCCTTTTCCCCCTTCCACCGCCACCTTCAACTCTTCTTGGAACTCTACAATTTTTGGGATTTTACAGTTTTTGAGGAACACAAACTCATTCTTCATGTTAAATGCTTATCCTTATTACGGATATGTTGATGGCCAAGGCATTTTCCCGAAAGAGTATGCACTTTTCCAACCACTTACTGAAGTCAAACAGATTGTTGACCCAAACACTCTTTACCACTACAACAGTATGTTTGAGGCCATGGTGGATGCTGCCTACAACTCGATAGCATCTTTCAATTTTTCAGTGATCCCAATTGTCATAACTGAGACTGGGTGGCCGTGGTTTGGTGGGGCCAAAGAACCCGATGCCACTGTGGAAAATGCTGAAACTTTCAATAATAACTTGATCAAGAGGGTGTTGAATAATACTGGATCGCCTAGTCAGTCCACAATCCCAATGAATACATACATTTACGAGCTGTTTAACGAAGATAGGCGACCCGGTCCTGTTTCTGAGAGGAACTGGGGTGTGATTTTCAGCAACGGGAGCTCTGTTTATACTCTTAGCTTGAGTACAAGTGACCTTGCCAATGTTAATGCTTCAGCTGGTTTTTGTGTTGCGAGGTCAGGTGCAGATGTCACTAAATTGCAAAATGGTCTGAATTGGGCTTGTGGGCCGCAAGGCCAGGCGAACTGCTCTGCCATTCAGTCTGGGCAACCGTGTTATTTTCCTGATTCTTTACAAAACCATGCTTCCTATGCTTACAATGACTACTATCAGAGAATGCATAGCATGGGAGCAACCTGTGATTTTGATGGTACTGCCACGACAACTAATGTGGATCCCAGTAAGTGCCGTTTACTCTTTCTGAATCTTCTTTTGCAACTATATGTGCTGAATGATCCATTGATCTTATTGATATTTTATATTTTTCAGTAACACTTAAAAATATGAATTTGTATAAAAAAAAACTTTTTAATAGTAATTATCATCTAAGTTTCGCAAAAAAAAATTAAAAATACATTAAGGGCCCTTTCATTTGACTTCGCCCCGGGCCCTTGAAATGATATGAAAATTTTCCCCATATTGATTGGGAATACCTTCGTTGTTTGTCATTTAACCCACAATTTCTGCATTGTGGCTGTGCTTTTTCAGGCTATGGATCCTGCAGATTTACAGGAAGGTTAGTCTTTCAGCCATTTATGTTATACATTCCTAGCAAAAGAAAAATGATCGGTTTCTTTCCTTTGGTAACCTGATCTCTAACTTGTAAAAACGTTTATTTGACAGTTCAAATTCAAATACGAACGTGACATTTCCTCCTCCAGCATTCGGACCAATAGGCCCTCCATCAAGTCATTCACCCCTGCAAATACCCGAGATTGGTCATTTGTTTTCAGCTTTACTTATATCAGTGTTCTTTCTTGATGGGCATTTCTGTCAACATTGGTGGGGTTGTTTAATTGACTATTGAGATTATCAGTTCAAATTGTAGACAGAGACTGTAGGCAGGCTATTGAAATGCTCATTATTTGTTGGTTATAATGAATTTTGAGATGTATTCTGTATGCATGAGCATATGATGGACTATCTATCTTTCAGCTCTGTGGTTTTTTGGTTTCTCTCTCCTTGATCCAATTATTTGCTTGCTATCTCGGAGCTGGTTTTATGCTCAGCTAGTTTCCTTTATAGGAAAAAAGAGATGTGTCCTGTATAATCCTTTACAAGTGACAGCATTATTGATATAAATTGTCAGTTTTAATATTAAAAGTGACAAATGCAGCCTTAATGTTATAAACTGACAGCTTTTTTAATGTGAATATGAATGGAGGAAGCATGTCTGGAGGTGGAGGAGAGGAGGCCGGTCATGGCTGTCAACGACGTCGTTATCGTTGTCGGGGTAGAGAATACAAAAGGAAAGGGCGGAACCGAACACCAAATATAAGTTCATTTCACTTTTTTTTTATAGATATACTCCCTCTGTCCCATTTCAAGCTTCAAGATGGTGAAGGTGGGACGCAAATTAAAGAAAAAGGTAAGTGGAGAAAGTGTTGTGAGTGTAAAAGTAAAATAGGAGAGAGAATGAGTGGAGGGAATATTAAATTTGAAAAGTGTTGTGAGTATAAAAGTAAAATAGGAGAAAGAATGAGTGGGTGGAATAGTAAAAATTATTTGTCATTTTAGGAAAGGTGAAACTTTTAACGGGACACCCATTTTGGCAAAAGTTGAAGCTTGAAATGGGTCTGAGGGAGTATAGATTCCAAATTTGCAAAGTTTATTTTATTCTCTTATAGTACTTGAAATTGGAAAAGTGACCAAACAGCCCCTGAATATCGTCCATAGGTAACAAGAAAATTAATGTTGGTGTAGGGATAGAGGTAGAATTAGCGGCAGCAATGGAGGCGTTAAGGTTGTGCTCAAGCCGCCCTCTCATGCATCTCCTCCGCTCAAATACCAAATTAAAGCCCTTTGCCTTTGTTCGCTGCTGTTCCACTTCTTCATCTCCTTCCACAACCGCCGCCAGAAACAGAAACCGCCGGTCCCAATCCACTTCTTCCCCCTCTTCAACCTCCGACCGAGACGCAATTCGCGCCATCCGTCTCAAAAAGGTTTGTCCCGTTTGCTTAGGTTTGTCGTCCTCAAGTGTAATTTTGGTTACTTTAATTCTTGCCAAGATTGAATTTTTTATACTTATTGCTTCTCTTTCCCCCGAAAAATGCCGCTACTCCAATTTTGTGTTTCAAAGGGTATCAAGAACTTGTGTTCTGAATTACCCACATTACAAAAGAAATGCAGTCTGGATTAGGAATTGACAAGTTAAGACAATATGTTGGTCTTTTTTGTTTTTGTGTATGGGTGGGTACTTCTGTGCAAATGCTTCCCAGATTTAGATTACCGAATGAGAATTGTTATTCACCCCCGCACATTTACTCAATACCCCCGCAATACAATTTTCAAACAAATGCCATTGATTGAAATGTCTCTATTACCCTCACTAATGTTATACACCCGCAATTGAAGTTTATTTTCTTTTATATTTATATTAAATATAAAATACAAAGTAAAAATGAAAAATCAGATCTTTGTTCATCCATGAACAGTAGAACAAGACCCAAAAAAAACATTTCGCCCAAAGCTATAAATCTCTGCAGAACAGTTTATTTTTTTGGCTTTTCCTTTCTGGGTTTGCTTTGATTTTGTTTTCTCGATGTGGGTTTTGAGTTTCGATATGAATCGATGTTTAGAGACGGGTTTGATTTTTGTTTTAACCAAATTTGGAGTTGGAATGCTTTACGGCAGTCTTGTCTCTTCCATCTCCAAATCTGAGAGTTCACCGGAAGGCGACGGGAAGGGGAAAGGGCGCCGGATGAAGAGTTGGTTGAAAATCTGAGAGTTCACCGGAAGGCGACGGGAAGGGGAAAGGGCGCCGGATGAAGAGTTGGTTGAAAAACTGAAACCGTGTGATTTCATGGTCTCTTCAAGTGTGATTTGACTTTCTTTTTGTCCGGTCTTTACTTTTCTATCCATCCAAAATAGTCCCAATTAATCTGGTCTATGTTTTTTTTGGGTCTTGTTCTACTGTTCATGGATGAACAAAGATCTGATTTTTCATTTTTACTTTGTATTTTATATTTAATATAAATATAAAAGAAAATAAACTTCAATTGCGGGTGTATAACATTAGTGAGGGTAATAGAGACATTTTAATCAATGGCATTTGTTTGAAAATTGTATTGCGGGGGTATTGAGTAAATGTGCGGGGAAAAAAATAAATTATCAGGTGTTTTATTGGAGCTAAATGGATCAGAGAGGAACTTGGACAACTACGAAATCTCGAACGGCAATCCCCCTCTCCTATGAGAAAACTATTGTGTCTGTTGAAATTTGCATTCTTAAACCTCTTGACCAATTTTGTCCGGATGCCACACTGAGAGGCCATAATTGTCTTTTGTGAAACGGACTTACCAACCAGTGAAGACGTTGATTTAAATACTCAGTCTTACTTTAGTACATGTGTTGGTCGCAATGTATATCCATGGAAATTATAGCAAGATTTATGTTTCACAAACAGTAATTGAGATTTTCTTCAGGTGGAAGAGTTGAGGAGCAAGGGCCTTGAACCCTATGCTTACAAGTGGGACAATACTCATTCTGCTAATCAGTTGCAAGAGCTTTACAGGCATCTAAGCAATGGTGAAGAGTCAAACAGCGACAGTGATAATGTATCGATATCAGGGAGAATTGTGGCTCGTAGAGCTTTTGGGAAGCTCGCATTCTTGACTTTGAGGGATGACTCCGGGACTATCCAGGTCTACTGAGCCTTTGGTCTCCTTTCTCCATTCCTTTCTTATTCATTGTTTTCTTACTTGTAGATACAGAAACTATGTATGTACATGGATCCATTGATGGTTAAATTCAAATTCTTGTATCAAAACCACAAGAAGATTGAAATTTGGGAAGTTGTTGCCAAATTACTAGAAAAATTAAAGGATTTCAATGAATTTATGGGATACATGATTTCTTCGAAGTAACTTTACTTTGTTAGCATGTTAAATTATGGGTATGAAACAATTTTTCCATGTTGTCGTCAGTGCTTTTAATATCTTAAGGTTGTACCTTCCGACATGGATATTAAGCTTGTGATTAATGACATATGTTTACTTAGTATACACTTGCATGTTAAATAAATATGAATTGTTGGACAATGTTGACAACTTATTAAGAATAACTCTAGAGAGTTTCACAGATACACTATCATTCCAATTGGTTTATTCATCAATGGTGGTTTCTTTCTAGATTTCAAGAAGTTGTTCATTTTTCTAGGCTGTTCTACTAACATATACTTCAATTGTTATTATGGTCTTAGCTTTACTGTGAGAAGGAAAGGCTTGTAAATGACCAATTTGAGCATTTGAAGGCACTTGTTGATATAGGTGACATACTGGGAGCAAGTGGCTCAATAAAGCGTACAGAGAAAGGCAAGTGCTACATGACCTTCAGTGGACTCCTTTTCATGGATGTATCCATATCAAAATACGCAGACATTACATTGACCACATTTTCTGTTTTCAGAATTCAAAGTAATTGGTGTTGATACCTTTAGTAGAGTGTATGCCATTGCTACAAACGAGTACCCTTTCTTGGACCTAAAAAAAAAAAATTTACTTGGAAGTGGACTATGGACTACCTAACCATCTCTCCATTTGTTTGATAGCTATTTTTGCTTTTGTTAGTAAATTTCTTTTCAGCAGTGAATACAACATCTTATGAGGTTATTTTCCCTTGTATGGTTTCAGGGGAGCTCTCTATTTGCGTGAATTCATTTTCAGTTCTTACAAAATCCTTACTTCCATTGCCTGATAAATATCACGGCCTTACAGATGTAGATAAGCGATACCGCCAACGGTAAGTCTTTCAGCCATATCATTGGAGATGGAAATGTGTTAATTCTGTAGTTACTAATTATAGAAAGGATTTGAATCTTATACTGTACAAATCTTATTGTAGTCCTCTTAAAGAGAAATGCTAATAAGACCTTTTTAATGTGTTTTTGTATAAAGTTTTTGCATCTTTATGACTTGTCACCCCTCCTGCTTTTGCATTTATATTAAGAGATCTCTGATTTCTTCACTTAGATTATAATACAGTCTTGTTATAGTTTAACGTGACTGCAATAGTGGAATACTTTGAAGCTTGTGAAGAAGTCATTAGTCACAGAAGTTAGAACATTTTCTCGTCAAGTATGTAATTGAATATTGTCTCAATTGATCAATCGTGTTTCACAAATTTATGAAGGAAATAGGGACAGACAGACAAGTTCAAATTAAGGCCTTGTTCCTATTTTATTTTTAACCCACTCTTTTTATGTGACTGTGATTCAATGCATGTTTCAGCATCATATATAACTAATTCTGGAAAACCCATAAAAATAGAAAGGAAATGGAATAGAAGTTGGAGTTTTATAGGTTTCATTGTTGTGTTAATTAATAATTAGCCCTACTTGTATCCACACCCCTTGTGGAAGTGTTCTTTCAATAGATTCCTCAAGTAAGCTGTTGCAATTTAGTTTTAGATTTGAGCGTTTCTATTTCTTATTTATACCCAAAAGCATATTGTTATCAATAATGTGCAATTCTGGACTCTATATTCATGTTGTGGCTTGAGTTATTGCTAGTTCTGAATGTATTATGTGTATTATTTTCCTGTTTAGATACATAGATATGATTGCCAATCCAGAGGTAGCAGATACATTCCGCAAAAGGGCAAAGGTGTGTCCAGATTATATCTGTATTGTGGATGTTATCCTCTTATTGACACTCCCTCCGTCCCTAAATGAATGTCGAAAAAAGTTTCAAATTTGCTCTTGACCAAGAGCAAATTTGAAACTTTTTTCGGCATTCATTTAGGGACAGAGGGAGTAAAATTTTTATTGCTCTAGCTTTTCTTTATAATCACTTGCCGATTGATAATAATTATATACATTACCTCTAGTACTACTAGTACTTAGTATTTCATAAGTTTACTTTTGATCTGACAAGGATAAGTTTGTTGAAGGAAAGATAGATTGTACTCTCACAGGGGCCTAATTCTTGTTGTTGCATGTATTTGATTTAGTTATATGCCCAGCAAGCTGGAATATGTTGTTGCATGTGTACCTGGGACTCTGAACGGGCACTTACATTGTACTACTTCAAGAGAAGCTTTGTCAAACATCCTGCACTCCTACTAAACTGTAGTAGAATTAACCTCATGGTCCTTGAGGCTGAATCAAAAAAAAAAAATCCACACAAATAGATGCACACACGTATATATGTGTGTTTGTAGGTGTCGTTTTCATGCCTATATTGGTGTGCTTATGCGTAAATCCTTGCAGTAGATTGTGTCAGAGATTCGCAAGACCGTGGAATCCGTGGGCTTTATTGAAGTAGAAACACCAGTATTACAGGTTTGTAATTTATAAGATATGTGTTGTTATTATTCTATTATTCTGAGTATTGGGAGTTTCAAACTATATGCTTGATTTGATTTATGTGGTGGATATCATTAATACAATGTATAGATGTTTAAGTAGATGCCAAGCATGTACTTACATTTGCGTGATGTATTAGGGAGCAGCTGGTGGAGCAGAAGCTAGACCATTCATTACACACCATAACTCTCTTGGAAGGGATCTATATTTGAGAATTGCAACAGAGCTCCATTTGAAGAGAATGCTGGTGAGGTTTTCATATTTGACATAGGTCTTGTATTATATTCCCTCCTGTCCCATCTGACCTTTCGGCGTTGCCAAGTTTATTCCCTTCAAAATTGTTTCATTGATAAGACTTCTAACTCCAATTGCAGGTTGGGGGATTTGAAAAAGTTTATGAGATTGGCAGAATATTCAGAAATGAAGGCATTTCTACTCGCCATAATCCTGAATTCACCACGATAGAGGTATTGTATTCTTTGCTGTAGTTTGAACTGATATTGTACATATTTTGGATTTTCTCTATTTCGTTGACTTCTGCTTACAGTGGAACGAAACTATGTCATGTATTTCATGTCCGCTTATAACTTTCCATGTTCATTATATCTCAATTATTGGTCTCCGTCGTACCTTAATGTCCAGATATATGAAGCATATTCTGACTACCAAAGCATGATGAACATGGCAGAAGAGATTGTAACTCAATGTGCTCATGCAGTTTGTGGAAAACTTACTATTGACTATCAGGTATGAGAAAAATGTGTGTTATGTTCTTAGTTTTTGTTGGTTTGTGTTAAGTTATTTATTTTTCTCTTCCTTTTTTTTTTGGTGAGTGGGGTGGGTAGGGGAGACGAAAGACATAATAATTGATCAAATTTCCAGACTGATACTTCATAAATAGAAGGTAATGTCAAACCAGTTGAATTGTCTGTCCACACCGGGGTTCACTAAATACTCGTTTTAAGGTTTCTCGAAACAATAACCCAAATTTTATCATCCATAATGCAGAAGTTTGTCACTGTGTTGTCTCTCATGTTGGTGCATGCATCTAAAATTTGTAGCTTTTTGCTCTGTGATGATCAAATCATTCACCTCCGTCCCGGAATGATGTTCCTATTTTCCATTTTGTTTGTCCCAAAATGTTAGTCCCATTACCTAAATTGAAGGATTAAAGCCAATGAATTTCCTAAACCACCCTATGATAAAATTAGGAAACAACTCACTTGTGGCATTTACTCAAGACTAATAGGTTAGCATTAGAAATGAAAAAAGTTCTTAAAATCTTTGAATAGTCAAATGAGAGTATCATTATGGGACGGAGGGAGCATGAACTTCCAAAACTATCCTTGTTATAACTACGCTACTACGAAATTACATGTGCGCCTTATCAAGTAGATATAAGTTGATATGCCACCCAAGATTCACGTTAATAGCATGACAATCAAAGTCATTGTAAGGGCCAAGTCATGAACTGCCGCTGGACAGGCAAGCCTAAAATATACATACTCCAATTATAGAAATGGAACTAACACAAGATCTAGACGGGTGTAATAGTTCCCATTCATAAAGGATTATGTCAATGAGAATATATTGATAACAAGCTTGAATAGTCAGATGCACCTATCTTTGTGGGAGAGAGGGAGAATATTATGAAATGAATATGTTGTTGTCTTTTTCTTCTTTTAGTTGGATCAGTTTTATGCTTTAAAATGTTGATTTACTTGTGCTCAGGGTGTAGAAATTTGTTTGGAAAGACCTTGGCGGAGGGAAACGATGCACAATCTTGTTAAAGAAACGACTGGGATTGATTTCACAGAGTTGGGAGATGATATTGCTGCTGCTAAAGAAGCTACTCTCAGAGCACTCAACATGGGTCCTGGTCATCAATCCACACATTTGATTGAAGCATGTCCCTCTGTTGGTCATGTACTTAATGAGGTTAAACTCCACTTTCTATTGAAAATTTCTCCTTGGTTTTGTAATTCAAGTAAATTATCTAGGGAAATTAAGTATTGATCATTGAATCCGAAGAAATCATCTCTTCCGGGATATGCATCTTTTTGTGAATTCTCCTTTTTAGTACTCCCTCCGTCCCAAAATGAATGTCCGAAAACTTTCTAATTTGCTTTTGTCCAAGAGCAAATTGGAGAGTTTTTCGGACATCCATTTTGGGACAGAGGGAGTATTTTTTTTTTATTATTATTATTATTATTATTATTATTATTATTATTATTATTGTGTTGTAAGATCTCAGTCTTCTGGTGTTCTACAAACTCATTTCATTTGTTTCATGCAGGTTTTTGAGATGGCGGTTGAACCAACACTTATACAGCCCACATTTGTTTTGGACTATCCTGTTGAGATATCGCCTCTGGCTAAGCCCCACAGAAGGTAAGCTCTTTAAAGGTTAGTTTTTCTTATGACATGCAAATTAGAACTATTATTACTCACGTGCTGGGCTGTGTTCTGAACTGAGCTGCTCAACTACTCGGCTCGAATTACTTGGCTTCAGACATGTCTTCTATTGAACCCATAATAAGAGAAGGGAAGGATATATTGTAGCTTATTCCTGTATTCCATCTGAGAGGTTTTTGCTTACTGGTTCAGACTTGCAGGCTTAACAGAGAGATTTGAACTATTTATATGTGGTCGTGAACTGGGAAATGCGTTTTCTGAGCTGACCGATCCTGTGGATCAGGTATTGTCCGGCACAAACAATGTTTAGAACTGACGGTTACAAATGATATCTAGTCTTAATTATCAAAAAGCAGAGGAATCAACCTGTTTGACCCAGAATTCTTGATTTTTAGTTGGATTTCAGTTCAAATTGCAAATCACCAGTCACAATTGCTTGCGTCATTTTGCCTAAAGTGTGATTGGTTCTTCCTGTATCTTTCTGCACGAAAAAATTTCAACGTGTTTTCAGCGTATTCATTTTCTTTGTCTTCATTTGAGCATCCACTTTGAAGAATAGTGATACGTGGATTGTACTTGCTATTTTTAAGAAAAAAAGGAAAAAGGTTGATCCTATTAAACTAATGAACCATGGCAGAGAGGACGCTTGGAAGAGCAAGTGAGGCAACATAATCAAAAGAGGGCGGAAGAGAAGGGAAAGAAGAGTGATGATGAGTACTCGTATGAGGTGACCCTTGATGAGGACTTTCTGACAGCTTTAGAATATGGAATGCCGCCAGCTTCTGGAATGGTACCCTTAATCAACTGCCTCATTTCTAAATTAGTTTTAATACAAGGGAAAAGATAATATGTGTGTGTGTGTGTTTATGTATATGTATATGTACAACTTGAACGTTGAAACTTTGAGCTATTGTCGTTGTTTCTCCCTGCAGACAAACTAATGGAGAGCTTTTACTTTCAGGGTCTGGGGATCGATAGGCTTGTAATGCTTCTTACAAACTCTGCTAGTATCCGAGATGTTATTGCTTTCCCTGTTCTCAAGATTCAGCAATAGCACTGCACGACATTTTTCAAGTTTGATACGGATTTGGATCTGACAGTTTTCCAAGAGAAGACAATGGCAAAATTTTCTAATAATTGAAGTTATTTCATTTTTATCTTTTACAGTGACAACTGGTTTTGCACAATGAATCAACAATTACTTTTCTTAGATAGCCATTTCCCTATTTCATTAACAAAAGTTTTGAAACTTGATGTGTCTTACATGCAACTCCAAGCTGTGTTATAAATATTGCTCTACAATTCCGTAAGTCTTTGAGCAAGAATGGATAGTGGGAATTGGAAGAAGCGACTCTTTTGGTTTTCCTACGGAACAATGGAATCGGAAGTAAAAACAATTGTGCGAGTTCGAGTAAGAGTGTTGTTAGGTGGAAGTGTCGTATGAGTCTTTCCATCCCAAACTCCTTTTGAGTGAGTGTAAGTGTCTACTCGGGTTTCTTGGGTGGGTTGGCTTTTGTATTGTCAGAAACAGGTCTATCGGTGGACACAGAATGCTAATCATGTACAAACATGATATATAAACAACAGTCCCAAGTGGAACAGCATTTGCCAAGGAAGAGAACCAAATACTATCCATGTAGCCGAAGAGGCGAAAGAAAAACCAATCAAATGACAATTAAAATAGTTGTTTTTCCTCTACAAAACCCCACCCAAAAATTAATTCTTCTAAGAAAAAGATAATAAAATATTGAAAAGAACAAGAAAAAAAAGACGAGGATGATTACAGGCTTCCAAACAACAGTTGATGTGCAGCAGTAGATTCCTGTGTCAGCAACTCCATCTCCTCTTTGCAGTAACTCCATCGAGTATTGAGAAAGCAATTTTCCCATTCCACGCTTCCTCTTAACATTGTGCATACTTAAAGAAGCTTACCGGGAACACGCTTTAGCTGAGACTGATTCTGCATCTGCAATTTATAGGAAGTAATCTGGTGTCCTTCGGGTTACATCTGGCTCACCCCTCCTGGGAGCTGGTTCAAACTGCAATCAGGAATTATTTTGGTTCAGTTCGTAAAAAGAAAGAAAAAAAAAGTGTAACATGCTAATAGTGAATTCTCGGTGCGTTTCATAATTTTGGATTTCAGATGATTAATTATGCTGTAGATGAGCATAAATAAGTAAATGCCAGTTAAAAGGGTACAGCAAAAAGTGGTTATTTGTACTTTCTAATTATATGCAACTTGAAAGTGCTCATTACTTGCCTCATTCTAAGTATGTATGTGTGTGCTGTTTTGATAGTCAACAATAGGTTGATCAGATGACGTAGAAAATATCTTCAGGTTTTCTTAAGTGTTCTCTTTTAGGGCCCCATCAGATACCCAGAATTATTGTGGTTCAAATGTCGACTTAAATAGAAGAAACCAAAAATGGAGACTACAAGAAGAGAGAAAGAGGGACCTGAATGAACGTGTGGCCTTTACAGTCATCAACTTCCAGGATGGATGCCATGTTCCCACAACGGTAACAGTAATTGGGTGCACTAAAGATAGTAACAACCTTTTGTTCCTGTTACAAATAATCGCATGGTCACTAAAAAACTCTTTTCCTTGACCCCAATGATAATAAACAAATTATAGTGGTTACGGAAATACATACATGACCCCAGTTAAAGCCTTCCATGACCAGCTGATGTGCTCTAGCAATAAGCTTCAAGTTGTTGGTATGATTAAACTGCTCTGATATGTCCTGTTAATGTTACAGATACTGAAAGAGTTAAGCAATATGTCCAGCATATTTGAAACAATGATACAAATAGGGAGGTCGAATAGGTACTTGGCCAAAGGTATATCCGGCACCTCGGGGTGAGATACCCCAACCACAACGATCATCAGGGTCAGACCATAAAAGATCACACATGGGCCCCTCATGGGGAACTTCTTGAACGCGGTCAAAATTGCGTATGTTATCAAGAGTTTCAATAGAAGGGGACAATCCACCATGAAGACAAAATATTTCCGACTCAACCTAAAAAATAAATAAAACAAAAAAGGTCACAATCAAAAATAAGTAAAATGACAAAACTGTAGATTTCATGGGTGGTTCAATATTTTGACCAACTCAGCTGAAGAAAGGACTTCAAAATCAATCACTATCTCAATTTTCTGTGGTCATAGTTGTGATTGTGGCAACAACATACAACAGTAGCCACAGCCTGGAACCACTCCTTTCCCAGGCCTACATATCAAACATAGAAATATGCAGAGAGCTAAGAAAATTAGGAAATTGAGGCCGCGTCAACTAACCAGAGCTGTAAGCGGGAAATAGTCGAATAGATCAGTGAACGTCTTCCACACGCTGGCATTGCCATATCTGTAAAATAAAGCAGTAGTTAATCAGTAAGGACTTGCAAGGAAGAGCACAAGGAGAAAGAAAATACACAACCACACACACATTTCAAGAAATTCTAATATGTCTCAGAATATTCAGGTAAAGTCTCTGATGCTCGGACTCTTTGGTTTACCCCGCCGCACCCGTATCAGACACTCCTATTTTAGTCTTGTTGACAAGGGTCCGACAGGGTAAAACAAAGAGTCCGAACATCATAGGGTAAAGTTCAACCAGGAGAAAATGATTAAATGTCTTGCCATGTCCTTGAGCCATTGAATAAGGGAATCGATAATAGGGAACCTGATCGAGTTCTTTCCCAGTTGAGGGTCAAATTGAAATGTCCATTGGGGGAGTCTGAGTGTGTGAGAGACCAGGGGGTCAGAGAGATGCTTAGGTAAATGTCCTCTGTAAACTATGGGAGGAGAAGTGGCGGTGGGGCTATTGATGGTTATTAGCCTATGGTTATAAATTTTTTTGTTATAGTGTCTGTTTCCATGGCTGTATCGTAAACCAGCTGCATTTGTGCAGTAATTTAGCTGTATGAAAGGCTGAACACATTATAAATATGAATATTGGACGTGAAAATGCTATATTTCTGCAAGCATGATGCAATCTAGGCATGCAGGGTGAATGTCTTATGCACCATTAGATTATAAGTCGAAAAATTCCTTCAAGTAATAAAATGTAAAGCTATAAGCATCAAATATAAACCATTTATCGATGAACCACTTCTTTCAAATTTGTTAAAATCCAATCGTTAAGTAAAAGCAAAAACAAAATAAAATGATGGGAATACATTCAGGATGAAGAACTCACTTTCTTAGGCATTCATCATAAAACCCATAAACTTGTGTAATCTGCAACACAAAAAATAAGGCATTTCAGCCACAAATAAGTTTGATGCTAATTTCTGAAAACAAAAGAAATAATGACATCAACCTGCATAAAAGGTACAAACAATAATCTGACCAATATAAAACTTTTGAGGATAATTAATTATAGCTAACATCTGGGTGCTACTAATTCTATAGTTTCAACTCAGATACACTTCTAGGTTGATACAGAAAAGGGAGCCACAACAGGCTGTTATAGAGGCAAAGCATGACATATCATATAGTACAGCATTAGATTTATACCTGACGGCTCTCATGGTTTCCTCTTAATATAGTTATCCGTTGAGGATACCGCACTTTGAGGGCCACTAAAAGCTGCAAGGGGGAAGGAACAATGATCAGAACAGGAGCAGCATTTTGGGATTTGGTACAGTCCCAAGCCAATAAAGACACTCGAGTAAAAGCCACTTAATTTTTTCTTATCATAGAGCTTAGCATTATCAAAGGCAAAAAAAATGCTTTAAGCTTACCGATACTGTTTCGACCGAATAATAGCCACGATCAACATAATCCCCCATGAACAAATAATTTGTATCCGGGCACTATCAAAGAGAGGAGGAGAAGAAAATTTAGTTGAACCGCCAACAGAAATAGAACAGATAAAAGTAAATAATAAAAACATAAACTTGAATTCCAAATTTGATGGTTCTACTAGAAGTCAAAACCACAAGCTTGCCTAAAATCTGAGATGAGTATATTAAGCCCACTAGTTAACTACGAGAAAAGATATGAGTGTCCATATTCCCTGAGATGACTTCAGTTTGATAAGATTGGACTTGGCTACATATTCTTCCATGTTAAACAATCTTGATTAGTCATTAGACCTTCGACAAGTAACTGACAAGATAGTAGAAATTTGCTAAACTCGCGCATGGCGTATAACCCCAACACCACCTTTACAAGGCTTGAGAATATGCTCCCTCCATCCCATAATAATGAAGCACTATCCTTTTTGATCCGTCCCAAAATAAATTTCGCGTTCCTAAATGAGGAAATAGACTTGGTGCAATTTAACATTGTACAAGCAATGTACAAACTAGTAAAGCTTTTTCCTTATTTTCGTTGACAAGTCAAAGGCAGCATTTATTTTGGGATGGAGGGAGTAATTTGTGTTCACTACTTCACTTCTTTTAATCGTACTTCCTTGCTCCTAAAAATGAAGGACATAGAAATGTCCAAACCATGGTTGAATTTCACAAACATTTGTGGAATCCAGCGACCACGACACAAGCAAGTTAAATTATTTTCCTAGATTTCATAGAAATATATACTTCAGTTAACATTTTTACTTTTCACTTCTTTCCCAAGACACATATTAATGCACAAAAACCAATTCTACAGAATGAACAGCATGCTCCTTGATTCCGTTCTTTTGTTCTCCTCAAGGGAAGAGCAACGCTAATCGGAATCGCTCCATAAGATCCTATTGCAATCACCACGTCAAAGATGACCCCAAATAAAAAAGATGGACATGCACAATTACCTTCCCTCCGATCCGGAAGAGCTCTGCAAGATCATGGAACTGCCCATGAATATCACCACATATAGTCACAGGGCTTTTTACAGGCTGCATTGGAGAAACAGAATAAAGATAAGATGATGAAACTAGGAAAACCGAGCTTTCAGAGACTTTATGATGACTGTTATTCATGTTTTGTTTCTCCAATCAGAAAAGCACACTTTATATTTGTCACCAGTGAAAATTAAGCCAAAGTGAGTGATCTTTAACGTGCTGGACAAACATATATGACTATACACCAGAATATGATAATAAAGCTTGCCACAGACTTATATTTCCACTTACTAGCTCTTTTTATCTCACTAAAAGCTTGGGGAAGCAACCCAACATCAGCCCAACACCCCCCCCCAATGCAAAAACACATGGGCGCACTAGAACCATCCCCAATCATACTGTTCCAAACCAGTCTCTAATAATACTACATCGCGTATGCATGAGATACACAAATGGGGATTTGGGGGGGGGGGGATTTCCTCGGTGAAATGAAATTTATAAGTATCTTATGTGTAGTGACAGTGTTTCTGTTCATAGGAGCATATGATTGAAGATAAAATCCGCCAAAATATTGTTGATAAGAATACATATCGAATTTAGCGGATTCGACAACCTCAAACACGGTTTTCTGACAACGTCCATGGTCAATATAGAAAAGGAAAAAAATAACATACCTGCACATTGCTCTCTTCCATCAGAATCTCCTTCGCCTTCTCACATAGGCTCCTAACCTACATTGTGAAGACAATTCATAGTTGAAAACCTTGCTTTGATCATGGGGTAAACAGATGCTCAACTCCACAGCTATGAACGAAAACATGTACTATGACTCAAAGAAACTAACAGTTCACTTATCTTGGTATATAAAAGGGCAAACCCCGGTGCGCCAAGCGCTCCCCGCCAAGCGGGGGTTGGGAGAGGGAACCATTTGCTAGAGCCTTCCCCTGACAATTGCCAAGAGGCTGTTCGCCAAGGTTCGAACCCGTGACCTTATGGTCACCAAAGGAGCAACTTAACCGTTGCGCCAAGGCTCGCCCTCCACTTATCTTGGTATATAGATTGAAATAAATGAATTCATGGTGCCAGGGATCATGTCATGATCCTTGAAATGTGTGTTCCCTAATAGATGACTCAAAACTTTGGCAAGAATTTTGTTTCAGTCATTCCATCAGAATGTGCAAGCTTCTTACTTTGACTACTCCCTCTATGCCAAAAAAAAAAAAGTTAAACTTCTTCCCTTTTTAGTTTAAACCAAAAAAATTGTCCCATTTCTAGAGTTCATTAAAAACGAAAACAAAAGAGCAGCATCTGCGCGCCCATGGAAGCCCTTTGTAGATATAGAAAGTCTTCCGTTGACCCTATCTTGGAGCTCATTCATTAGGGAAATGAACGGAGAAGTGGTGGAACGCGCGGAACCACATATTGGAGGCCGTATTTTTTTAGAATCGATCCAGGCGGCGGAATGCCAGTAGGTTTAGAAGAATTGTTATCAGACATGCTTATCCGACATGTCAATACAGAAAAAAACTATAGCTAGCTTCGTTACAAATTTAAGGAAACCCGTGAGTGAAAGATGATGATAAAGCGTTGAATTTTCAAATGGAACTATTCACTTTGATAGGAATATTATTCATGGAATTACAAATATAACCAGAATACCAAAAGTATCAATCGATCAAGTACAGATGCTACAAGAAGGAAAGGGTACTAGTGTGCTACATTTAATATCCATTCCTACTTGACATTACAGAAATCACTAGGAATATTGATTCATCAATCAAGCAAAATAAACTATTAAGTCTTATAAAGGATGTGACTGGAATGTAGAGGATACAGAAACGAAGAGCTGAGATTAATTGATAGTGAATTGGCATAAATATTAAAAGGACAAATAATTTGATATATTCTTCATTTTATGGGTAAATATGTGATATCTAAAAGTAAATGTAGAAAAATAGGGGGGGGCAGGGCTATGCTAACTTCGATTCACGCCTCATAACTAAAAGTCTCTCCATATATGAGCTCTTCTGAGGATGTAAAACGAAAGCATACATCGGAGGACAGGCATGATTTTTTAGGGTTTGGTTAATGGTTAATTGCAGCTAAATCATACTTTCTAACTGTTACCACATCATTCATGTTGACTTTCTAACTGAGGAAGGGGTTTGACAAATTGCTATGTAACTTGTTAATGAAGGGGCTCGACCAGATAATGGTTTAATTATGCTAAAATAAGTTACCTGAAACAGGTGTGTGGATAAAAATGTAAAGGATAAGCATATTAATCATGGAAACAATAATTAACAATAAAAAATTATACACATTAAAAAACATCAACTGTATTTTGTTCAACAAACATCCATCTATTACTTAATTGGTGGCTCTACTCATCCTAATCGAGAAGGTCTAAAAGCAACATATTTCCTACTTGAATCTACCATCACTACTGAACATTTTCTCGTATTCCAATTTCAAACTTCTGAAAGACTTGCAGGAATTTTGCAGTAGATCTGACCAAACTAACAGATCAGATCTGAGGACCACAAGTTCCTGATACCCACCAATCAGATCCAAAAAAAAGCCCTAAACAAATGAATCTGATGCCCAACAAGAAATTGAATCAAAATCAAGAATTGGTAAATGAATGGGGAAGAGAATCAAGAACCTCTTGCTCTGACAGAGGCTTGCACTGCATAAGCTGTGAAATTTGCTCATCGACGTTGCCATGAGCGCCCGAAGAAACTGGATCGAAGGTCATTTTCGAGACCTTTTCATCAAATTAACCCAGAAACGAGGAGAAATCGAATTGAATCGTGAAATGCGAGTTTTTTATTTGGACAGTTTTGGGTGAGAGGGTGGGAGGAGTGAGTGAGAGTGGGTTGGGAGGGGAGTGGTGGTGGAGAAACCAATGGGGGCGGCCGGGCGGGGAAACTCTCTCCTTTCTTCGATCACCACAAACGACCTTTTTCTTTTTTGACGAAATTTTTTGAAAAAATAAAATAAAGCAAGTGACTGTGCGCCGCTTGTGTGTGACAGGGACGCCTTCTTATGTTTTTTTGTATTTCAAATTCGGATAAAATGTCAAAATTTGCAATAGCTACCTATTAATATTATTATTATTATTATTATTATTATTATTATTAGGGGTGTGCTCAATTCGATTTGGTTCGGTTTTAGGCTAAAATCAAAATTGAACCGAAATATATCGGTTTTTGTATTTTAAAACCGTTAAACTTCGATTTTATTCGGTTTCGGTTTGGTTCGGTGTCGTTCGATTTCAACAAGATGAGAAGAACATGTATATATTGATGGTTTATATATATATTAAAATGACACATCATTTTAATAGTATAATTATATATTCTAATAATTTGTTTAAGAATCCCCTTTTGTGTGAGTGTTAGTGCCATGCTGATGAGCCCGGATCTACTGGACCGGATCCGCGCTCGGTCTAGTCCCAGGAACCAGTGACGTAGCCTGGGATCATTTGGAGGGAAGACCGCGGACAAATAGGCCACTTGTGGTCAAGACCGCGTCCCTCCTCGCATCGTCCCCATCGAGGACCATTGGGACCCCGCTCGCTGGAATCCGTGCCCGCATGAGTCACGCACCGCATCAACCGTGCTCGCGTCATATATCTTTGGCCGCAGCACAGCGTTGACCGCGGCACATCTTCCGGTTAATGTCAAGCCTTGCTGAGCAAGTTAGCTTGCGCTCGACAGCCACTGCCGGCTCCCATAACGCATTCAATGCGGCTCGTCCGGCGCCTACTATTCCATTTAATGCTCTAAGCCTGGCCACACGGCTCATGTCCCTTTCGGCCATGTCCCTTGGGCGGTCAATGTTCCCTCCCCGACAGACCGATTAGGCTGCGGACACGTGTAGCCGGGTCAAATACCAAAGTGCCCCCTGTGGCCGATCTCGTGCTTACCTCAACAAGCACCATTGCATCGCCTATAAATAGAAGGCCTTTACCCCCTTGGGCAAGGTAAGTTCCATATACAATTGAGTAGACTCTATTACTCTCTAAACCTAAACACACACACACACTCCAAAGGTATTCAAAGCCTTATTACTCAGTATTCTTACTCTCACACCCGAGGGCCTGAGTTGGAGTAACATCCAACTTTGACCGTAACGGTGCTTGTTTGTGTTGTAATCTAGGTACATCAAACCACCAAATATATCCTAGCCAGGTATCCTTGAACCGCTCCTGACCCTGAAAAGCTTGGCGTCATCAGTGGTTCCATTGCCGGGAAATCGACTTTCTTTCGTTTTCTCGTTAAAAATCTTTTGTTTTCAAGGCACCTCACGTGTCCTAAACAAATTCAGTGCCGAAAGGCTCTTCTTTTTTCCATCATCTTCTTTCCAGAATATGGCTAGAATATTGGAAAATGCTGGTCACTTGACCCTAGAGGAGGATGATCAAGCCTCGCCCTCCGTCATTAGTAAAGGCAAGGCCCCAAACTCAGTTTTCAATAGAATGGGGCACGTTCCCCGGCCACCAAACACCCTCTCTCCCGGTCGAAAGCCTTGCACAAGCTCACGCACCGGATACGTGCCGAAAAGGCACAGCCCTACTAAACAATAGCCCAAAATTCCCCAAGCTCACATAAAAAACACCACTCTAACCACCCCACTTTCCCCGAGCAAATCCCGAGAAGGAAGGAAATCCCGGCCTCCAAGTCCAAACCGGTCGCGGAGGCCGTGGACATCAACGACGCGGAGATGGAAATGTTTGAAATAGAGGCCAATGGAGGGCTACAGCTTCCTCAAGGGTCACAAAGATTCTCCCAACGAGCTCCCGCTAACGCGCTTGCTAGTCAAGTTGTGGGGGAAAACCGGGTTGAACCAGCCCTTGAACGCGGACAGCCGGCCAAGCGGAGCGTGGTACATGTAGAGGAGAGCGAGGAGATTGGGGAAGAGGCACCAAACCACCGTACGAGGTCCAAAGCCGCACTTGGCTCCGGCCAAGGAGAAAGCCGTGACTCCACGAGCTAAGAAGCGAAGGTTGATGATCGTAACCCCGAGTTTGTGGAATTTATGCGAGAAGATGTGGGAGACCCATCGAAGGCCGCCTGAGTGTGGCCGCACCCATGGACGCCTTCAGCGATAAAATTGCGCGGGCACCGATCCGCAGGGGCAAACCCCTGCATGGACACCTATGACGGATCCAAAAATGCCAAGAGTCATATGGGAAGATTTGAGGGCCGATGGCTTTATTCTCCGCGGACGAGTCGATGATGTGCAAAGCTGTCGCGACCTTCACGGCAAGGCCCTATCTTGGATGCTAGCCCTCAAGCCCCGGTGTATCCAAATATTCATTAGCCCGGAGCTCTCTTCCTCAATGCCTTTGCCGGAGCAGGTGTGCCCGCTAGACCAAAGACAGATCTTGTCCGTGTCAAGCGTGCACCAAACGAGCCTACAAAAGATTATATATCCCGGTTCGGGGAAGGTGAGCGAGGAGATTGTGGACTGGAAGAAGGAGATATCAGGACTATGCTTTGAGGGCGGCCTCGCTTCCTCCTTCCTCAAAATGAATTTTGCCTCCAACAAACCTAAATCAAATGAGGAAATGTATGAAAGGGCCTCGGCCATTGCCTCCGCCGAAGTGCCTAGTGTGCCCGCTCCCGATCTTCGCAAAAGAAAGGATAAGCCAAGTCCAGGAGACCACCCTAGAGTCTGCTCACACCAATAATCGGGGCAAAACAGAGGCCGGGGATCGAAAAGCTCAAAAAGGCTATGGCCGAAACAAGCTTACAGAGCTCACCGACCCAAGGGTGGTGATCATGAGAGCCTCGTACTTTCCCCGCTCCTCCCCCATGCTTCGAAAGCCAAATGAGAGGAGTAGACTTAATTCTGTGAGTATCACAACGACCACGAGCACGAAACCGAGGATCGTTTCCACCGAAGCGAGTAATCCAAACAGAAAATCAATAACGGGGAGCTAACCAAGTGGGTTAAGGGGAAACAATACCGCCCCCAATAACAATGATCGGCGGCGGGCACGACACACGCGGGGACCGTAGAGAAATGAAAGAGATAATTATGATGACGATTTAGGGACTATGACATTAACTTCATTGGGGAGGAATATCCTCTAATAAGCAAATGCCCCTCCAAATTCGGACATTAGAAGGTTTTCTCCATCCCCGCGCGGCTCCTGAGGAAGAGCAAGAAATTGGGTTCAAAAGGAGTGAACTTGCCTCCACCCTTTTTCATTCCACTCACCTCTTACCCTCGTAATGAGAATCAACCGGGCAAACATAGCCCGAGTGTTGATAGATACGGAGCCGCCCGCGACATACTCTACTACCATACTTTGGTGGGAATGAGAATGATGAAGCACATCTTACTCCATATGCGGGCATGCTCGAAGGCTTCACTAACCACGCCTGTAAGGGTAAAGGGGACGATTGTGTTTGACGTAACTATTGGGGAAAAACCCATGCGTAAGACGGCCATGATAACTTTCATGGTGGTCGATCTTCCTTCCCAAGACAATGCCATTCTCGGCGAATCGCTCAGCCGAATTGGGAATAGTTGCGTCCGTCCCCACCAAAGGGTGAAATTTAACACCCCGGCGGGGTTGCTACCATCAAGAACCGGCCCAGGGAGATTCCTCCGAGCACCGGAAGAAAAAGGAAAGAAAGCAGAAGGCCGTGCATCCCGCCCGCAAATACAGGGCGAGGACAAAATGATAGAGGGAAAAGGCGAGGACAAGTCAAAAAAGGGGAAAACTCTTGCACTCCCGCCGCCACCCGTACCGATTGGCATGCTTTCTTTCCATTCCACGAAGGTGGAGCTCAAAATGAGCAGAAAATCGAAGCAGTTGGCTGCCCCTGTTGAGGGAGGTTATATTGATCGAGGAATAGAGGGGGAAATTGACCGTGATATCATATATTCTATGGCAACATTAACTGGAGCTCAAGTCAACCCCCCTACCATTGTTATTGACTCCTTGCACAATCGCGAAATCAGCGACCTTCAACCTAACGACGAGCTCGAGGAGGTGGTAATCAATCCCCACTTCCCGAGCAAACAGTTAAGGTGGGGCTGGAAATTCACTGCGAGGAGAGAAGGATACTTATCGAGTTCCTTAGAGCAAATTGTGATGTGTTCGCTTGGAGGGTGGAGGATATGCAAGGCATCAGCGAGGACGTGATCCTCCATAAAATCAACGATGACCCATCCTTCAAAAACATCCATCAAAAATCAAGGTACTTCTCCCCGGAGAAGGAGATCGCGATCAAGGAAGAGGTAGAAAACTCGCTAAAGGCGGGGATAATAAAGGAGATCTCCTACCCCAAATGGCCGCCAATGTGGTCATGGTTAAGAAATCCAATGGTAAATGGAGGATGTGCGTTGATTTCACCGATCTCAACAAGGCATGCCCCAAAGATTGCTTCCTCTTCCTCGCATAGACAGTTGGTGGATTCTATAGCCTGACACGTAGTTCTAAGCTTCATTGATGCATACTCCGGCTACCATCGATCCAGATGGCTACCGAAGATGTCCGCTCTGTAGCTTTCATCGCCTGCGGGCAAGACATACCGCTACACTATGATGCCCTTTGGGCCGAAAAATGCAGGAGCCACATATCGCCGCATGGTCAATCTCGGTCTTTAAAACCAACTAGGCGTAAATCTTGAGGCCTACATTGGCGATACATGGTCATAAAAACTAAGGAAAACTCCCACGAGCTCGATGTGGAGGAAACCTTCAAAAACTTGCGCCACAACAACATGAAGCTAAACCCCTTAAGTGCGCTTTCGGGGTCAAGGCGGGCAAGTTCCTCGGATTCATGGTCAACCAAAGAGGGATAGAGGCTAATCCAGAGAAAATCCAGCCCTATTGGACATGAAACCTCCCGCCCGCGTGAAGGATGTACAAAACTCAATGGTCGCATCACCGCACTTGGCCGCTTCATCTCGCGGTCGCCAGAGAGATGCCTCCCCTTCTTCAAAACTCTCAAAGGGGGAAGAGAGTCGATGAATTTGCATGGAGCACCGAGTGCCATCAAGCTTTCGAAGAAGTCAAGACATACCTCGGGCACCACCTCTACTCAGAAATTTCAGTGCCCGAAGAAGAGCTCTTTTTATATTTAGTTATGCGATCCGGGCAAGAGGCCGCCGTTCTTGTAAGGGAGGAAGATAACTCCCAAAACCAGTTTATTATGTATCCAAGGCACCTTGTCCGCCGTAGAAGGCGTTATCTTAATATAGAAAAGTTAGCTTACGCCTTGCTTGTATCTCGCTTTCGAAAATTAAGAGCCTACTTTTCTCGCACATCCTATAACCGTACTAACCGAGGCCCCGCTTAGAAAGGTTTTACATAAACCGAGTCCTCTGGGAGAATGCTAGCTTGGTCTATAGAGCTCACCGAGTTCCGGATCACCTACTCCCGAGAAAGACAATCAAAGCGCAGGCCTTAGTTGATTTTGTAGTAGAATCATCATTCAAATTAGCGGACAATGACCTCGGAAAAAGAAAGCGAGCGAATCGGAAGATGACCCGAAAGCCCGAGCACGTAAATTGTTCAACCAAGGGAGCGTCCGGAAGAGGTGTGGATTTTATATGTGGACGGCTCCGCGAGCAAGTTAATCGGTGGAGCGGGCATACTTCGATCGCACCCGCGGGGAGAAATTTATGAGGGCCTTGAGATTCAAGTTCGAGGCATCAAACAATCAGCCGAGTATGAAGCGATTATAGCGGGCATGGAATTGGCAAGAGACTTGGGAGTTCGTAATATTGAGATCAATAGTGACTCTCATTTCATAGTTAATCAAATTAGGGGAGTATGATACTATCAACCCAAGACTAGCTCGATCGCGGCCTTGCGAAAACCCTCATCAAAAATTTCACTTACTATGAGCTGAACCAAGTCATGAGAGAGGATAATGTGGAAGCCGACCTCCTCTCAAGAATAGCAGAAGCAAGAAATTGGTGAATTGGAGACGGATTGCAGTTGAATTCACGGAGAGACTGCTATAGATCGAATTCGAGATAAACAATATTGAGGATCAAGTAAGGAATTTGGGTAGATGAGATCAAGGATTACATTGAAAAGCAAACCCTCCCCGGATCCAATGAGGCTAGAGCCATTGGAAAGGTGTCATGAGAAATACCTCGTCCTCGATGGAGTACTTTTCGACGATCATTCACCAAACCTTTGCTCGAGATGCGTCAAAACTCCGCATGGTCACTAACTTACTCTATGAGGTCCGTGAGGGAGTTTGTGGCGGGCACCCCAGTGCTCGCACCTCTCGGACAAGATCAAATTCCGGGGTTTCTTTTGGCCTACGATGAGAAGGGATGCACGGGAGTATGTTAGAAAATGTGATAAGTGCCGAGAGATTTGCGGACATCCACTAGACTACCATCAACAAGCGGACTTTGGTTGTACCATCGTGGCCGTTTGATACGTGGGGGATAGATCTTATTGGACCATTTCCAACTGCTAGAGGAAGCATTAAGTACGCCGTGGTGGCCGTGGATTATTTTACCAAGTGGACGGAAGCAAAGGGCTTAGCCACTATTTCCGAGGATAACACTATCAGTTTTGTCCACGACCACATCTATTGTCGATTCGGGGTTCCCGAGCAATAATTTCGAGATAATGGCACCCAATTCTCCGCAAAATTCAACTGTAGAATGTGTGAGAATGAAGGTCTGCCGTAAGTCCGCAGCTTGATTGCCTATCCTCGGGAAATGGTCAAGGCGAGGCGGCAAGCAAGCTAGTTTCGGCCTTAAAGAAAAATTTGGAAGGACGAGGAGGGCGATGGTTGGACGAGCTACGAGATCGCATTATGGATTGTCCGCGCCACAATTAGAAATTCTACGGGAGAAACTCCTTTCTCGCTCACGTATGGAGTCGAGGCAATGGCTCAGGTTGAGGTAGCCCTACCCTCGTACGTAGTCACATACTTCGACGAGTCTCAAAACGAGGCAAACGAAGGTGTGACTGGACGATCTCGAAGAAGAGAATACGGGCATACGAAAAAATGGTGAACTACAAAGCGAAGGCGAAGAAGCACCGTGACAAGAGGGTAAATAGGAGGAGTTTTTCGGTTGGAGAGCGGGTACTCGAAGCGTAGAGGTCCGAGGGGCCTGACCTGGTTTTTTGTCCCAGAAATGGGAAGGTCCATATGAGGTCACAAGGATAGTCGAAGAGGGCACCTACGTATATTGCGACCAAAAGAGGGAGAAGAGCTTAAGCATACATGGAGCAATGATCACCTTAGAAAGTACTTCTTTTGAGATCTTTGTAATTTTTTAAGGGAGTATAGACCTCATATATATATAAGTGAGAAGTTATCATCATATTTTGATGCAAAATCAATTCCCACCGGCCTCAAAAGCTAGGGTGGATGCCGCGACGGATGCCGATGGGTTCAAGAGCCAACATATGAGCTCCTACTTGCGATGCGCAAAGATCTAAGGATCCGCATGCCTATATATGTCTGAGATCCATTACGATCGGTGCTATGATCGCGGGGAGGATACTCTCTCTGCCGCGTGACACCACCAAAAATAAGTGGATATAGATGAACGTAGGTACAAAGGCCATGATGCCCGTGCCTACGGATTCTAGTGGGGACAATGACACGAAGTCAGGACCCGCTAATTGCGCGAAGGACCTCGTTAGGGCCGTTACTCGCATGCCTGTATGTGACAAAGGCCTACATATAAGCCCGTTCACCGGATCGCCACGAGACCCTCACGAAAAACCACAGGGAGTTTTGAATAAAGGGTCGAATAAGTGAGAACCTCCAATAAGGGGATACGAGATGCCGGGGGTTAAAGGGCCTCTATGCTAAAATATGCTCCTACCTTTACATTGCGCGGACAATAGCCTCACGGCCACCTTACGCATGCCCTATGAAAGTATGCTTGCCTTAGCTACTTTTGACTTACACCACGTCTCGCAATTTGGGAATAAGTGTAAATGGATGAGAGTGATCAAACTAGTTTAACAAAGCCAAACAGACAAACGAGGTTAAGGCCTCAAAGTTTGCCACAAGGCTAAACAAACGCGATCATAGAAGAATAAAGGTGATTCTCACGAAAAGAAAAACCTAAGGGTTTTGAATAAAGAGTTAGGAAAACTCAAAAATGCGGGCGAAAGGGCCTACTAGGCTGCTTTGCCATGAAGGAGAGTATAAAGTTAATTGCAAGTCAAAACGCCGGAAAAAGTAATGAGCCAAGAATGCAAATCTTGAGGTGCTCGAAGATTGCCAAACTACTCAAAATAGCTACGAGACAAGCAATTAAGATAAATAGTAAAGGAGCGAGTGGAGAAAAATTCTTCTATTAATGTTAAGGAAATATTTACAAAGTCCTAAACTATTACAAAAAGAAAAAGCAAAAACCCTATACTAGTGGAGCATTCTCCTTGGGCTCCTCGGTGGCCGCCACCGTGCCGCTTCGAGTCGAGTTGGGAAGCGCGGTTTGGTCCCAGAGGCACCTCGGTAATAGGAGCAGGTTTGTTGCTACGGCGGCGGCGGGAGCGCCCGGCCCACTGGGAAAGCAGATCTCTATGGTGGCCCCTCTGGAAGAACCCGAGCTGTGGCATCCCCCAATGATAAAGGGTTCTCCCGAATCGCGACTCATCCGATTGGGCGATCGAGGCCGAGGCGATCACTTACGCCACGGGAGCGAGAGGCCGCAGCGGAGAGATCCGAGACCCTTGACCTCGTCCTCGGACGGAGGAACTAGCGCATGCCGGGTACGCGCTCACGCGTCGATGGACCGATGAGCCGATCACGGCTTGGCTAGCGCACGGAGAAACATGCATGTTGGCCGCGAAGTTCCGGATGCGTAATGGGACACCGGCCTCATCTTGGAGGCAGGATCTCCGCGTTGAACTCCTCGAAGTTCTTATACTCCTCGATGGCCTCCTTGCGAAGCCGGCCCGGCATCCTCTCCTTCTCCAAGCCAAAGCTGCGTCGAGCGGCAACTTCTCGAAGAGATCATCCGCCTTGGCCTCCAGGATCTCGACTTGCTTTTGGGTGGCATCCAGCTTGACCATGAGCTCGACATTTCTTTGCTCCAGCTGGAGTTTGTGGCCACTTGAGCTCATCCCGCTGACCACTTTGCCTTTTGAGGCTCTTCTCCGGCTCGGTCACCCGATCCTGGAAGCCGCTTCAGATCGGACTCCTTGGTGGCGAACTCTTTCTCCTTGGCATCCGGGAGGGAGCTCGGAAGTCGCCACCTTCTCTGGGCCGGCTCCGGCTCGCGGAGTTTACCCGCCATGTCCTTGGTGTTATTGGCAAGTTCAACGGACAGGCTATCACGGGTTTCCGGAGCCGCATAGCCTTATTGCCCGCTGCGAGGAGGATAGTTAGAGCAAGGAAGGCTAAAAGTGACAAAGGGACGGACGAAAGAGTCGAACCTCGGTGAGGCAATCCCAATGTCTCCCATCAAGGCCGACGGGTTCTCCTTCTCCGCCACGGCATGATAGAAGTCCGGGCGAAGAGCCTATTGATAAGCCCGATCCCAGCAGCGAGTTGTGGGAAGAGCGGGCATACGGGTCCACCCCTTGATGGCGGAGCACAAATCCCACTGTTTCCTCTTCTCCCGAGTCTCCTCGCGGGTGGCCGGGGAGGAGATCGGAAGTAGGCTACCGAGCATATTGTCCCCGCGGTGGAGGGAGCAAAAGAGTGGTAAGCGGTGGCACGGCAGGGGGCTACGAGAAGAAGTATCCACCACTTTACGGGTCTTGGAGGACCTCTCCTATGCGTAAGATCCGCCTCTGCAATCGATCCTTTTCTTGGGCCGCTCCCTGGTTATGCCGGAGGCAATAGTACGGCCAGGAGATGATGCCGGAGAGCATTGGGTGGAGGAGGACCCCGGGGAGGTGGAGGCGAGATTCCGGTGGTTAGAATAGTTTTGGGAGCGAGATAGAGCCTCCCCGGTCTTCTGCTCGCTACTGAGCACGATCTTATCTTTTGTGGGGACCCCTCCCATCTCATTACGCCTCTTACGGGCGGCTTCCTTGTTGGCCTACGGTTCTTGGCCTTCAGGTGAGCGGCACTTAGAGGGGCCATCGAAGTTATACTCTTAGGATCTACTCACGGATGGAAAGAAAAATGGTTAGCGGAAGCGATTCAAAAAATCAAAGGCAAAGTAAATTGGCAACGGTTTTTATAAAGGAATCGAGACCGATTAGTTCGGGAGGATCGCACTCAGCGCCCGGCATACGGGTGCTTACAATCGGCCTCAAGCTGGTAATGTTCGTGCACCCGCCAATCGGGGTCGCGGGGCGAAAGGCTCTATTTCTACTGCGGGGGCATGTGGGGCGCCACTCCCGCACGGAGCCGCCCCGAGTAGATCAATAGGGGCTCATCTTCCACTATGGCGCCCACGTCATATACGGGCTCCTCCCGCTATCCAAATAAAGGGCCGAGATGCCTCTCATGGCGGTGCGCACGGCATCGGGCGAGGACGGGTCCGGATAAGCGCCGGCGGCCGCCTTGTCGGGACGGGGTTTGAAGGTTTGGAAAAGGGCCATCCAATCTTGACTCGATAACCAAAATATCCTTCGATTCCATTGGTCAAATTTGTTTGAGGGAGGAGAGAAAGTCCTGGTAGAGTAGTTCCTAGCCTTCAAGCTCGGGATACCACGGCTAATCTGGTTACGATAGTAGGCATAGAGCCCGTGCCAGTGGTAGGTTCATAACCCGGGGAATGCACGTACGGCTATGAAGGAGACAATGGCCGGATGGCATTGGGAGTCGGAGTGCGTAGAGCGGGCGGGCATTGAACTCCGGGGAAGAAGTAAAAGAAAGGGTCCGAGGGCGGCCTCAATCCATTCTCAAAGCTGGGCCCCATAAAAAACGAGCTCGGTTGTCCCCGCGGACATATGCTATGGTCTCGGCGCAGCTTGTCCTTGTCCTTCAAATGAACATGCCCCGAGGGTGCGGACACGGTAAGCATTGCGGTCCACATTATAAACCTCATAAATCTCCTCCTCCCGATCGATGGTGGCCACCTCCTTGGCCTTCTTGCTACGGCCACGACCAGGATTCACACCCCTAGGCGGCCTCTTGCCTTTGTTCGGGCGGGGGCCACAACCTCCTCCTCCTCGGAGTCGAGCTCTCGAAGTCATCCACAATGTTGGTGGTCTCGGCGGCCTTCTTAGAGGTCCCCGCGGCCCTCCTATCCCCCTCCTCGCGGTCATCCTCTTCGGTCTCCAGAGCTCGAGGAGCCAAAGAGACCGGTGGGGTCACCACGGGCAGGGGCCACCTCCGATTCAGCCTCACCGGCTCCAGTCACCTCGAAATTGAGGGGGTCAAGTTCCTCACTGCTGCTCAGCTCAATTGTCCCCGCCCTAGGGGTCGCGGGCACAACGGGGGAAAGATGGTACTCGGGGCGGAACATCTAAAGGGTCACTCGGGGTCCGCGCTCGGTGCCCGCGAATTGTTTGATTGATCGTAGTCCATTAGTTCACACTTTTCCCGATCACAAACTACTTCGGGGACGCGAATCGCTCTCCTCGCTAATTCAACGGCGTTCGAGCCGAGCCTCTCTCGCGGGAAACACGCACAAAACCCCATTACAAAATTTCTCGGCCCTCTTGGTATCCCCAACACCAAAACATCACCGTTCCTTTTTACCCTTTTATCCTTGGCCTCCCACAACCGGGGTGGGACAAGGCCCCCATTGGGATTTTTCACGAAGTATTGGAAGCACTCGAGGGATAACCTAAGCCACCCATGGCCTACCTTCCTAAATATCCCCCCTGTCCGTTTACAAACGGCAAACAGATCTGGAGTGCTCCCATCTCCTAACTCTATGGGACGGCGGGGTCCAAACTCTCGAGTGGTCATTATTCAGAAACCAGAAAAAAGAAAAACAGAAGGAGATGAAGAAGAAAACACCCAACAGTTACTTACGAGAGAAAGATTGAGAGATGGATTCGGAAAACAGTAGCACGGAGTTCGCAGCAAGAAATTTCTCTCTCAAGGGCTCTGTGAAGGTTTGGAAACGGTAAAAAGGGTTTGAGGTTTAAGGGTTTGGTATTTATAAGGCCTACCTATACGGGTTAACCCGTTAATCCGTATTATTTAGCCCACAAATCCAACCTCGGACACTGAACCGTCTCCAACGTTTGAAAATTCGAAAATTAAATACCTTTTGCATTTATTGCCCCCTTGGATGAGCCCGACACGTACCCCATACGTACCACTGATTCGTCTTTTCATCCTGCCGGGGGTCCACCTGTTGGCGGGAGGGACGCCATGCTGAGGGGACACGTGTCTCTCATCGGTGCTTCCCGAACGGTGCAATAAGTCCATAAGGCTTAACAAAAACACCAACACTGGTGCTCGCTCGAGGAACAATTGGAGCAAACCGAGCTTCTAGTAGCTCCTCACTCAGACCATAAATAATCACACTTGGAGCTAGGGGCCATTGATAAGCCCGGATCTCTTTGGACCGGGCCCGCGCTCGGTCTAGTCCGGGAACCAGGTGACGTAGCGGTTCCTAGACATTTGGAGGGAAGACCGCGGACAAATAGGCCCTTGTGGTCAAGACCGCGTCCCTCCTCGCATCGTCCCCAGCGAGGACCATTGGGACCCTGCTCATTTGGATCCGTGCCCGCATGAGTCATGACCATCCATCAGCCGTGCTCGCGTCATATATCTTTGGCCGCGAGCACAATGCGTTAACCGCGGGCACATCTTTCTTCCGGTTAATGTCAAGCCTTGCGAGCAAGTTAGCTTACGCTCGACGGGCCACTTGCCGGCTCCCCATAACGCATTCAATGCGGCTCGATCCGCGCCTACTATTCCATTTAATGCTCTAAGCCGGCTACACGGCTCATGTCCCTTTCAGCCATGTCCACTTGGACGGATCAGTGTTCCCTCCCGACGGGACCAATTAGGCTGCGGACACGTGTAGCTGGTCAAATACCAAAGTGCCCCCTAGGGCTGATCTCATTGCTTACCTCAACAAGCACCATTGCATCGCCTATAAATAGAAGGCCTTTACCCCCTTGGGCAAGGTAAGTTCCATATACAATTGAGTAGACTCTATTACTCTCTAAACCTAAACACACACACACACTCCAAAGGTATTCAAAGCCTTATTACTCAGTATTCTTACTCTCACACCCGAGGGCCTGAGTTGGAGTAACATCCAACTTTGACCGTAACGGTGCTTGTTTGTGTTGTGATCTAGGTACATCAAACCACCAAATATATCCTAGCCAGGTATCCTTGAACCGCTCCTGACCCTGAAAAGCTTGGCGTCATCACATGCATTGTAGGATGAAGCTCAGTCACTTTAATTGTCTTGAATCTCTTGATTTTCGATTGAATTGCCACTCTACTTGAGCTTAAAAATGGCAAACAGTTCAAACTTCTGACTCGTGGTACTTGGAGAGCTCTCAAATGAAGGAAAGATGCAATAATCATTTAACAGTTAAACTACCGTAAGCATAATTTTAACTCTATAGCAAGATGAGAAGATGAAATTTATATATATATTAAAATGATACGTCGTTTTAATAATATCGGTTCGGTTCGATTTTATAGGCTCGGATTTTCATTTGAAACCAAAACCGAAACCGAAAGTTTCGGTTTTTAAATGGTTAAAACCATTAATATTTCGATTTTGTCGATTTCGATTTTTTCGGTCCGATTTTCTCGGTTTCGATCCGATTTTTTCGATTTTTCGATTTTGTTGCACACCCCTACCTATTATGTTATCTTCTTGTGCTATCTTCCTCCCCAAAACCATATACTCCCTCCATACAAAAAAAAATTGTTAAACCTCCGTCCTACTTCATTTGAATCACTTTCCTTTTTAGAATGATCCACTTTAAATGAGTCATTCCATAAATAGAAAAAAATGAACAGTGTATCCGACATTTATACCCTCATAAATAGAAAAGAAATGAACAGTGTTTGAGACATTAAAATTAGGAATATATACCAGTCAATAAGAAAATGTACAGTTACTTATAACCATTACAATACAATGAATAATGTATACATTATTACATGCACTTACAAATCTTCATAAGTAAACTTTATAAATATTATCACATATACTATGTAAACAGTATAAGTGAACATTTTGAGGTAAATTTATTTGTTGGAGTGAGTAGGTAGTGTCTGACAGTTGAAATTCTTTCAACATTAATTAACAACATGAAGTTGGAAGACCTTTCACATATTGAACTGCCACAACTGTTCATCTGCTTAGCCTCCTCTTTTTTCGCTTCAGTTGAACCTATTATTTTATTTATACTGATGTATTATGACTGTTTAATTGAACTTCTTGAAAGTTTCTTGCTATTTATATCGTCTCTACATTCACTCTGGGGTAAGTTGCATATATCAATTACAATTACCTGACTAATCTTCTCCAGAAAACAATCTTTATTGGCTTCACAAGTACTATGCATTGATCGATTCCATAAAGGAAGATGCGATAAGAGATTCGTGGCTCGTGTTGATCGTATTTGGGAATCCTACCAACACTAAGAAAGAGAGAGAAGTAATCAGTAAGGAGCAAATTTATTTCAGATTTTGAAGGATTGTTTGTTGAAGGTGGCTTTTACAGCATAAAGAATGTCACTATCGACTACAGGAAACCTGAGTTTCGAGTGATGCATAGAGATTACTATATTCTACTTGATGCATCCACACATGTGGAGGAGATTGTCAGGAAACAACCTCCTATTCCCAGGCATGTCTTCCATGTGGTTCCATTTAATATGCTACTAAGCACAAGTGATAATAAAAAAAATCTTTGTGGTACGTTTCTATCTTATATTTGTAATATTTCCTTCGATTTCTCATGGAAAAATTTGTAAAATTTTCCTCCATTTGCAGATGTCATAGGATTGGTGGTATGTGTTTCAGAAGTTAGGGAACGTGTGAGTAACTTTAAGGTCGTATCAATGCAGTATGTTGATCTGAAGGACACTAGGCATGTTCTCTTTTCTATATTGATTATTGGTTGGCCATATAAGGGAGTATTGACAAAGGTTGTTAACAAAGAACAACACCACAACAGATAAAACACCTAGCAACAGCAATCCTACTCCATTCCATTTGATGCATCTTGTTACTCTTCCTTTGGCCTCCTAGCATCCGTAGTAATCAAGAAGTGATATTGTCTAAGCTCGGTCAACTTGTCGGGATACTTAGGTGCAAAGTGTTCCCGATCCGCACGTTCTATCCTGGGAGACAAGCGTCCCAACAAAGCTCAAGCACACTCGGTGAGGGGAAGAATATGTCTTAAGGAGACAATGATTTTCATTGAGATCGTGCAACATCAACAACCATCCTTTTGTTTGTATTTTCAGTTTATTAATTTATGTATTTTACATTATTTCTGTAATCTTTTCCTCTGCAAGTTTGTAACATGAGAGAGGAAGAGGACGGAGATAGATACGAAGAGGGATATAATAAGAAGGTGATAGTTAATGTGAAAACCTTTGTCAGAACACATGGCACGCTATGATTGGCTCGTCGTTGAGATGAGACTATTTTAGGATAGAAGGATGTTGTTGAACATTTATAGAGTATGCAGTAGATAAGCATGCCAACCGCCATTTAATGTATCGTGACAAGTTTGAGCATGTTGTTAGAATGGTACGAATAAGGAGTCCGCAAGTGGGATCTCGGGGGCTATGACACAGTGGGGAGGTTAAGTCAGGAGCTCACGGTCTGGTACGCGAAACGATCATGGGACGGTTCGTCTGGTTGCAATGTACTTGTACCCGGTCAGTAGGGTTTGAGTTCATAGGTCCTATTGATTAAAAAAGTATTATAAAAATTTCAAATGAAAGTATGTAAATTTATAAGACAACTTTTTGAATAAAAAAATATAATTTCAAATAAGAGAAAGAAGTATATGATGAGGTAAAAAACATAAATTTTACACGTATCTATCTGATTCTTAAAATTACATACTCCCTTCGTCCCGGTAAAATATGCAAAAAAAAATACTTGGCACAAGAATTAAGGTAAAAGGTGAAAAAGTTGATGTGTTGTGACTTGTGAGTGTAGATGATTGGGTAGGAGAGAGAAAGTGAAGTTACTGAATAATTGTTGTGAGTATAAGGCTCCGTTTGTTTCGGGGAAAATGACTTTCGGAAAATGATTTTCTGGAAAATGTTTTTCGAAAAAGGAAAACGTTTTTCGAAAATGTGGAAAACGTTTTCCAAAAAATGAGGAAGATGTTTTTCTGGAAAACAACTTCCTTAGGAAAATGGGAAAACGTTTTCTGGAAAATGAAGATGTTTTTCGGAAAATTATTATTATTATTATTATTACTATTATTTTATTATTATTATTTATTTATTTATTTTAATTATTTATTTTAATTATTTATTTTAATTATTATTATTATTATTTTTATTTTATTTTATTATTATTATTATTTTATTATTATTTTATGATTATTATTTTTTATTATTATTTTTTTATTATTATCATTATTATTTTATTATTATTTTATTATTATTTTATTATTATTTTTATTATTTTTTTTATTATTATTATTATTATTATTAAAATATTATCCATCCACTTTTTTTACACCATTTTCCGAAAAACAACCTCCTTAGGAAAAATCCGGAAAACAACTTCCTTAGAAACGGCGAAAAATGTTTTTTGAAAAACATTTTCTCCATTTTCCGGAAAACTACCAAACACCGAAAAATGGGAAAAACGTTTTTCGAAAAACAAACATGTTTCGGGGAAAATGGGAAAAACGTTTTCCGAAAAATTACCAAACACCGAAAAATGGGGAAAACGTTTTCCCCTCATTTTCCTGGAAACAAATGAGGCCTAAGAAGTGGTTCCATTTTCATTTTGAGACTTTGCATATTATTATGAAACGCTCAAAAAGTGTATTTTTGCATATTATTATGAGAGTATTGATCTTTCTAGTTTTTTTTTTTTTGAAGATAGTTCAATAATTTTATTTGTAAACACTCGTTAGTCATTTCTATCTTTCTCCACACACCAAATAACTTCCCTCTCTCTCTCTCTCTCTCTCTCAGAATTTAGATATTTTCCCGTCATCCCCTCCTCCGACGATCGAGCTCAACGCACTTTCCCCTCCGCTATTCTTAGGGTTTGTCTTCTCCATTCTCCCTCCAATCCCTCTCCCTGTGCATTGCAATTTTTTATTTCATCTTGTTTTTCACATCATTCGCTTGTTAGTTACGGTTATCGAATATGATTTTTTTGCTACATTTCGTACATACATTGATCTTTCCTGTTTGTATTATTGATTTGTTGTATTGGCATTTAAATCACGGTTTCATGCTCGTTTTACATTTGTAATTTTTTGGGTGAGAGAATTGAAAGGTGGCTTGTGTTTACATTTCTGTTGTTGCTGTAGATAATTTCCCAGTCGAATTGAACATCTGAGACGGATTTGAGGAATATTTTTGTGGTCTGATAGGGCGTTTAAGAGGATATTTTGAAAATAGGCGAGGAATTGGGGGGAGATAAGGTATAATTGTACTATGCCAACTGCATGGAATGAACCTGCTCATGCAGCTGATAGGTCAGCTGCTGGCCAGAATATTTCTCGACCTGCTTATGTACCTCCACATCTCCGCAACAGGCCTCCCGTTGCCGATCCTCCAGCTCCGGCGTCCAGTGGTTCGACTTCTGGTAATTCGTCCGTGAGCCGTTGGCCCGGTCCTCGGAATGAATTTAAATCTGGTTATAATGGTGGTGCACGCGGTGGAGGTGGCGGCCTTGGGGGTGGTGGTGGCTGGAACAACAAAAGTGGTGGTTGGGATCGTGGGAGGGATCGTGAGGTTAATCCTTTTGAAGAAGATGATGATGATCTAGCCCAAGGATTTGACGTACAAGATAATACTGGGATTAACTTTGATGCCTATGAGGATATCCCTGTGGAGACTAGTGGAGATAATGTGCCACCTCCAGTGAATACTTTTGCGGAGATTGACTTGGGTGAAGCACTAAATAAAAATATTAAGAGGTGCAAGTATGTGAGGCCAACGCCCGTGCAGCGATATGCCATACCAATCTCCCTTGCTGGGCGGGACTTAATGGCATGTGCCCAGACTGGGTCTGGAAAGACAGCTGCTTTTTGCTTTCCTATTATCAGTGGAATTATGACTGGCCAGTTTGCGCAAAGAACTCTACGCATGCCTCGTACAGCATGTCCACTCGCTCTTATCCTGTCTCCGACAAGGGAGTTATCTTGCCAGGTGGGTTTATGATACTCGAGTATGTTATGTCTTTGTTTGATTATTTTCAATCATTTCACATGCAAGCAATAAAATCTGGTAACTTGGTTCACAGATACACGATGAAGCGAAGAAATTCGCTTATCAAACTGGCGTGAAGGTTGTCGTTGCCTATGGCGGTGCACCTATCAACCAGCAGGTAGTATTTCTATTGTTCATCTCTCTCTCTCTCTCTATATATATCCATACATATAGGAATAATAAAAATGTTGCACTTACAATTGCGTGTTCTATACAGCTAGTAATAAGTCTCAAGATTTTTGTTTTCAAAAGAAGCTCATACTTCACCTAAAATTTAACAACTATAGAAAAAAGGTTTAACAATTGCCCCTGTGGCATCGAATCCTGATATAGAAAACCATGAACCAAGACATTGGTTATGCTGTCAATGCATTGGTAAATGTTTTTCAAGGCAAAGCATGTGGATCTGCATTATTAACAAGTGGCCACAGGGGCACTTGTTATCCAAGATAACTATGTGAATATTTACCTTTGCACTTTTCCTTGTTAAGCTTTCGTGTCATCTACGATGTTATTTTGTTTTTAGACAAAGAGAGAGCATTAGTCCTCGTAAGCCTAAACAATATATGAGTGAACGTCACACATTGAAAACATTTTGTCTCACTGCGTTATATAAAAGCGAAGAAAGTTTTTCCGCAGAATATATAATTAAATGAAGCAAATGCCTCACAGAAAAATATTTGTTGTAATTTGGAAAGTTATTGAGTCTTATTACTAGTTTGACACTAACTGAAAAAGGTATTTGTCTGTATCTGATGTATATATCATTGGGATTTCCTTTTGCATCAAAATATTTGTAATGTTGTATAGCATGAAAATGATTTCGGTGAATAAATATGTTTAATTTTCGTTAACTAATCAATGTGTATGCACCCACACGCTTTTTAAGATTTAAAGGATTTATATTTTTTCAACTGACGGTGTGTTATACTTGGTCAGCTCCGAGAACTTGAGAGAGGGGTTGACATACTTGTTGCTACCCCTGGGCGACTGGTCGATTTGCTTGAGCGGGCACGAGTCTCGCTGCAGATGATTACGTACCTGGCATTGGATGAGGCCGACCGAATGCTGGATATGGGTTTCGAACCTCAAATACGAAAAATTGTGCAACAAATGGACATGCCTCCACAAGGTGTAAGACAGACAATGCTTTTCAGTGCAACTTTTCCAAAGGAGATACAGGTTAATATTCCATTTGTAAAGTTTTATAGTTTTTATTCTTTTTGTTGTCTGACATTTAAAATAAAGTGCGTGCCTCTGCTGATAGAGCTTTGCATGCTTATGGGCGAACCCTGCATGTCACTTGTTGCAAACAAGTTTCCTAGGTTATTCTTGAGTTATTTCTTATGTTTGTTTCACCTATTTCAAATGGTGGAAGCTCATACACTTTTGCTGGTTAAACGAGTAATGTCACTAACCATGGCTCACAGAAGATCTTTCCAACCCCGGCTTACCAATTGATGTGACATTATTGTGGTTTAGTAGTCCGTATCCCCAAAGGTGGTGGTAAATTAACCAATCATAATCCTACACATTACTAAAGTATAATGCTTATACATCTCAATGTTCATTGTTATGTTTGAGGTTTATTATTTTGTCTAAACATGACATACACTTCGTGACATATATCTGTAGTTTGATTTATCCCCTTATAACTTTATGTGTGTTTGTATACATATATCATAGTCCTACTGAACCCCCCTCCCCAACCAAAATAGAAAAAAAGGGAAAAAAAACTCAGATGGTAAGAATTGATTTTAGCAGCAATTTCGCTCCTCGTTTAAGACATAGTGTGTCTATAATACTATCCCTTTGCTGCTTTGTTGAAGATAGTGCATGTTTATTTCAGTTGCAGCTTTGTAACCCATTTACAACTTGTGGTTGACATGCAGCGACTGGCCTCTGATTTCCTTGCAAGCTACATATTTCTGGCTGTTGGAAGAGTTGGCTCAAGTACGGATCTGATTGTCCAAAGAGTAGAATTTGTTCAGGAGAGTGACAAGAGAAGCCACCTCATGGACCTCCTTCATGCACAAAGGGCAAATGGTGCTCATGGCAAGGTAAATTAAAGATAAGCATCTGTCGTGAGTGTGTATCTTCTCTGAGCCTTATAGTTAGTTACGAAGATGAAATTTAAATGAAATGTTCTCACTCTTCTACTGTTTTTTTGATGATCAAAGCTGCTCAATGCCTACTTTGATGCATAAAGAAGTGGATTAGATATTTGGTTTTTGAGGAATATGTGCTGGTCCAGGTCTGAGGTGGGGTTGGGATTGGGGTAGGAAAGAAATTTCTAGATAAGCGATTATATTATCTTGATATGAGGATTTGGTTCAGAATTACCTAAAATGATATGTCGGAGCAACATATTTAAGCTTTGAAAGATGTCTATGTTGAAGTGAAGTATTTATTACCACGGCATGTCTTGCTTACCTATGTGCAGAAGAGGACTAACATGGTTCCAGTAAGCATTGACCTTTTCTCAAGAGGACTACGCCACACATGCTTGCTTTCCAGATAACACCCTTGATTCTGCTTCCACTCATTGTTACTTTCTTTTGATCTGTTCAGACAGCAAGTTTATAGCCCATGACTTTCCTGAAGGACTTGCAATTTAGTTTCCGTACCTGTTACTTGACTTAAAAGTCATGAACTCTTGTTTGGCTTCTATTTACATGCTTTTTAATTTCATGATCTCCGCAGCAACCGCTTACTCTAGTTTTTGTGGAGACAAAGAAGGGAGCAGATTCACTGGAATATTGGTTGTGTTCTAATGGTTTTCCTGCTACTACTATTCATGGTGATAGAACACAACAGGTAAATTTTATGTATTGAGCGTGTTGTAAGCTTTTTCAGTATTGTTTACTTGTGGATAAATATCAATATTTTCATCCTGCTTGACTTGCATAACACTTATGTTTCATGATTTCGTTGTATTCTTTTTTTGATGGGATCTGCAATGCCTGTCTCCTTGTCGTGTGTATGCAGATGATTATTATAAGTTGGCTTAAAATGAAACCTTTTGGAAAAGTTTAGATTAGTTCGAATATGTTTATTTATCCACTCTTGAGGAGGAGGTATAAGAATGTAAGTTCTGAAGTTTGCTTCAAGGCTGCGTGAAGGTGTTTGGTTTGAAAGAATGTTTCGGCTTTTAGGAGAAATTGCTTTTCTATTGATCTCAGATTGGTGATCTTTATCCATGCTTTGTTCAAATTGTTGGTTTTTCATTCTCATCTGTCAAAATGGTAATATCATGCAGATAGAGGGCTAAACGTATTTACCATTGTGATTTCTCTTCCCTGGCTAAAAGGTACAATATAGAAAACACTGGAGCCGGAAGACTCTTCAAATCACTTATCTTGCTTATGTCTCTTAGAGATACTATAAGCAAGATTGCATAGTCATGCAGCCCATGCTTGCCTCTCTACCACTAATGGTACAGTATACAAAGGTTTGAAGTCTCATTGGGGTCTGTTAATATCTGAAAGCTCATAAAGTGACTTGGAATTCACTGAAACCGCAACAGGTTTCGTGTATTCATAATTCGATTAATTTAGATCAGTCGTCACTTGTCATTATTGCTTTTTGTTTGGTAAACACAGTTGCAGCAGTATTGGATGGTTAGGCAGCAAGAGTCCTTGATGCATTCAGCTACAATTTGAGAAGTATCATGGTTCTGCTTATGCTCATTGTGTAATATATTATGCAGGAAAGAGAGCAGGCTCTGAGTTCATTCAAAACAGGAAACACCCCAATTTTGGTTGCAACAGATGTAGCAGCACGTGGTCTTGATATACCCCACGTTGGTCATGTAGTCAACTTTGACCTTCCAAATGACATTGACGATTACGTGCATCGTATAGGACGAACAGGGCGAGCTGGAAAGTCTGGCTTAGCTACCGCCTTCTTTAACGACAACAATTCATCAATGGCGAGGTCGTTAGCAGATCTGATGCAAGAAGCGAATCAAGAAGTACCTGCTTGGCTATTTCGCTATGCAGCTCGTTCTTCACAAGGGAAAGGTCGTCGTGGAGGAGGAGGTAGGTTCGGTGGTCGTGATTTCCGAAGGGATTCAGGTTTCAATAAGGGCTGTTCAGATTCTTACGGTGGGGGTTACATGAACAGTGCACCTGGCATTGCTCCAGCTGGTGGGTACAGTGGAGGATATGGTCCTGGGGTTGCGAGTGCTTGGGATTGACACACATTTGGGTTTTGAAATATAGCGCGTAGTAGACAATAGAATAGGGGGAGAATGGTTTTAGGTTTTCGTATCAAAGTCTTTCTACCTACGTTACGTAAACTGGACTGGATGTATATTTTCAAGAAGTTAGTGCCAATGACGAGGGCAAATGTGTAAAACTAGGAGTATTCGGAGATTGATTAGTTAGTTTTTTTTTTATACCCAGAGGTTCTCAGCTTTGTCGGACTAAATCCTGGACCACTAGCCACCGGTCCCTCAGTGACCGGCGGAGGCAAACCGCGAGATATGTCCAAGGTAGTCAGGGTAGTAGCACTCCTTATACTCCTGGTCCCAAGGGCATGATGCTTACATCACTCTTACCTCACCAATTAATTCAAACTCTCCACGCTGAAATTGTAAGCCCAACAATATTGCTTCATTTACCACTCGGCATTGATTAGTTAGTTGAGGGTATTAGTAGTGGTTGAATTGCATTTATCAAACCCTTTTCTTTAATTTGACAAAAAGGGGTTTTTTTGGTAGGTCCCTTAACCATGTTGCATTAATAATGGTGGTGGATTAGTTGGCACGCCAGGGAATTCATGAACAACTAAAATCTATAACATCTCCCCAAACCCCACCCACTCTTTATTTTATTTTGCTTTGTTTTTTCTTTTCTATAACTATCAAAGTAAACTACCGATTACGATTCACTACTGAGTTTGACAGAAAAGGAGAAACCTTTTTAACCCATAAAAATCTGTATAAACATAAGTCATACTTTTTTTTTTTTTTTTAATCTGAACACCACATTGAATTGATTGAATGACGATTAATCTGATTCGAGTAATGTAAAATTATAAGGGTAACAAAATTCTTTCAACAAGGATTTAACAATACTGTATTTTCAAAGGTCAAAACGAAAATCGATATTTATCTTGGTAGTAGGTAATCTAAGCGTTTGTTTGTTGGTAGATAAGTCATAACATTCAAATGCATCCTCCCTCCTTCCCATTCCAAGCGTCACTTTTTACCCAAAAGGGTGTCCCGTTTGAAGCGTCACCCTTTCCTAAAAAGGAAATGTTTTATTAATATTCTATTATCCCATCCACTATTCCCTCCACTAATTCTCTCTCCTCTACACTCACAACACTTTTTAAATTTACTATTTCCTCCACTAATTATCTCTCCTATTTTCAAATTACACTCACAACATTTTTTCTTCCCACCTATTTCCTTAATTTGCATGCCGGACTAAAAATGGCGACGCTCTTGGTGGGACGGAGGGAGTATATTAAACCAAATCGGCAAGTATAAACAACGACGAGGCTGGAGACCAAAACAATTTGATATCTAATGATAAAAAATAAGTAATTAATCATGTGATGAGAGAGATTTAAGAAAGTCTAAGTCACATTAAGAGATATATAATGACACACTAATAGTAGTCTCATAATATATTTAATACCATTAATTTAGTACCCTTAACTAGATGCGGCCGGCTAGAAATCTACAAATTCTATCTTCAACTATAATTATTTAAAGACATCACGACAATGCGTGACGATTTTCTGTTATTCATATCGCAACGACCTGAGCCCGCTACGTAGACATAACACGCTGACCCATAAAACATTTTCTCATTTGGGTTAATCACAACCCATCACACGCTTCTGCCTCTAAGACTACCCACAACGGTGACCTTCCGTTGTGGGTCATCGAAAAAAAAAAAAAGAGAGAAAGTCACGAAAATTAACCAACCTAGGGCGGTCAGCCAACCGAAAAAACCCAAGGTTGGGTCACCAAATTGTTCCATATTTTGTACACATGTCACCCTTTCATTTGGTGACATGTGTTTATATAAATATATTTTTAAAATTAGTATATTTTATATAATTATATAAAATAAAAAAAAATAAAAAATATATCAAAATTTATAATTTTTTTTTATAATTGTAAGGGTAATTATTTTTAATAATTGTACAGGTAATTTTAGAAATATTATTACTAATACATTATTTAAAAAATAAAATAATAAGTATTTTAGGTAAGTTGAAGTAAAGAAAAATAAATATTTTATTAAAAGATTGGGTTAGGTTGGGTCACTGATGAGAGTATAAATTATACGGAGTATAAGGTTGGGAGCTGTGTATATGAAAGTGAGAAAAATTAATATTTTATTTGAGGTTGGGTTGGGTCACTGATGGAGATAGTCTAAAAGTTCAATAAATGATTTGATAATTAGTATCTCATCAAATTTCCACATATTTTCGATGTAGAATTGGGATATCACACATAAATCATATTTTTTTTTTCAAAATTATAATAAGTATGAGTACTTTTATTTTTTTAAATACTCCCTCCGTCCCGTTCGAAGCTTCACCTTTTACCTAAATGAGTGTCCCGGTAGAAGCTTCACCTTTCCTAAAATGGAAAAGGTTTATTAGTATTCTATTATACCCACTTACTTTTCACTCTCATACATTTAAATTATGGGTTCCACTTGTCATATCCACTCACTTCTTTCCTCTCACAGCACTTCTCCCACTTCCATTATTTTTTAATATTCCCTCTGTCCCAATAAAAGCTTCACTTTATCCAAAATGGCGTCCCGTTAGAAGCTTCACCTTTCCTTTTTTGGCAAAGAATTTTTACTAATTACTCCACTCATTCTATCTCCTAATTCACTATTACACTCACAACACTTTTCAAATTTACTATTTCCTCCACTAATTCTCTCTCCTATTTTTAAATTACACTCACAACATTTTTTCTTCGTAAAATCTAAGGAGAAACTTTATCCTTACTGTATGGAGAAACGGGTTTTTTAATATCCAGAAACCTTCAAAATGAATATCCAGAAACCTTCAAAATGAATATTCAGAAACCTTCAAAATGAATATCCAAAAACCTTCAAAATGAATATCCAGAAACTATTAAATGAATATCCAGAACTACCAAATTGAATATCCAGAAACACACAATTGACCATGTCCAGAAACTATAAAATGAGTATCCAAAAACCTTCAAATGTATATCCAGAAACCATCAAATGAATATCCAGAAACATTCAAAATGAGTATCCAGAAACATTCAAAATGAGTTTCTGAATATTCATTTTGAAGGTTTCTGGATATTAAAAAGCCCGTTTCTTCGTACAGTATTGGAGAAATGCGTTTTTCGCCAGACCAACTCTTTTTTCTTTCCACCAATTTCTTTAATATGCGTGCCGGGCCAAAAAGATGAAGCAATTGTTGGGACGGAGGGAGTATATATATATTGCTTTCTTAATTTGCGTACTTCATCAAAATGGTGAAACATGGATTGGGACGGAGGGAGTATGTTTTTTGTATCATTGGAACATCTTTTAATTTGTTTTAAAGCTTAAAAAGCAGTTTTTCTTACTAATAAAAAAATTAGTTTAAAAATTTAGTGAATTTGCACAAAGTTTCACCTAACTAGGATTAGTTGGACGATCGACCAGAAATTTGCACAGACCTAACGACCCGTATTATATACCAGTTACTCGGTACCTACTCCCTCCCATATTACCTTATTCATTTTGCTATTTTTGATGTCTCATTTTAATGTTATACTTTTCTATAAAAGAAATTTTTTTAATACTTCTTTATTTATGGGACCCATTTATCATACTCACAACACTTTTCAAATTTACTATTATCTCCACTCATTTTCTCTCTTACCCACTCACAACTTCTACTTTAATAACATTATTTCTTATTTTCCGTTTTCAACAATAAGTAAGTAGGCTATTATGAAACAAAGAAAGTACTCCCTCCGTCCCACCGATCTTAAGAAAAGTTTCTATTTTGGGCGTCCCGCTAATCTTAAGAAATCCCAAAATAGAAAGTTTTTATTATTTTTATACTCTTTCTACCCCACTCATTCTCTCCTATTTTCTTTTACTCACAACATTCTCTCTCCTAACTATTCATCCCACTCATTCTCTCTCCTATTTAATTTTTCACACTCACAACACTTCTTCCACTCATTCTCTCTCCTAATACTATAATAATATTCCTTAATTCCCGTGCCATTTCAAAATTTCCAAAGATCACTGGGACGGAGGGAGTATTAATTAATGCTCTCTCTCTCCTACCACTAAACAAGCTTTCGTAAGATATTTGTCCGTTGGTAGACTTCTCTCCCCCTCCCCCACCACTTATTATACTCCTTTTCTTTCTTTCAGTTCCACAATTATTAAGAAAAAATAAATATAGTAAATATAAAAATAAGTGATATTATTTTGTTATCGTAAGTAAGTAAGTGTAGCAAATGAGTCTTAATATTTATTTTAAAAATAAAATAAACTAAAAATTTGATTATGATACCGATTAAAAGAAAGGGACTGATAATTTCTCACAAACAATTTATTTGCAATAAATTAGTTACCGTATCAATCACCGCTCTTAATTGGGTTATATTTTGATTTTGATCAAATCATCACTGAAAATTAGAAGTCCAGCTGTAATCTTCAGTTACATCTATCGACTTCTTCCCTCTTCATTAAACAGAGAGGAACCTCAAGTTCTTGCTGCAATTATTCTCTAACTCCCAAGCAATTTTTTCAATTTTTCTTTGCTTGCTGTTTGTTAGCATTCGCAGAGGTTAAAAAGTTCATCTTTGGATTCGGGTTCTATTTTTTTTTCTTTTTCAAATGTTCTAATTTGTAGATCAGAATTCTTGATCTAGGTTTTTTTGGAGAAGCCATTTGTGTTTGGATTGGTGGGTTTGAGCTGGAATTTGGTTTATGAGTGTGCAATTGTGAAGTCAAATGGAGCAGCGGTCTTCAAATGCGCATGGGGGTTTTCGAATTCAGGCTCCACTGGTAAGTCAAAATTTGCTTAGCTACAGATACCCAGTTGACTTTCTGGTGGAATTATTGTTTTTTTTTTTTTCATGATTTTCTATGGTCGGTTTTTGTTTCTCACAATTTGGACAATCCTTGTTTTATGAGATTTCGGAGTTGCCCAAATCATATTCTGGTTAAAGATACAATCTTTCAAAGGAATATGTTGTTCTTGCATCCTGCTTGATATATACGTACTGAGTTTGACCTTAAAATTTCTGGGTTAGAATTATTACAGTAGCATTTTGAGGTTGTATCTTTATACTTATGTTGACACTTGAGATCTGTTTTTTGTTTTTCATATCATGGTTTAGTTTTTACTGAGCTTGACCTTAAAACAATAAGCTTCTGCTATATATGCATTTCTTCTTGTTTTCTTAACGCATTTCTTGACTTTGTATTTGGGGTCTTGATTATAGTCTGCCTACCATGGAATTGTTTTCTCCAGGTTGATTCAGTATCATGCTATTGCAGAGTTGATTCAGGCTTAAAAACCGTCGCTGGGGCAAGAAAATTTGTTCCGGGTTCAAAAATTTGCATTCAACCCGATATCAATCCTCGTGCACATAGAACAAAGAACTCCCGTCGGGAGAAGACCAGGGTTCAGCCACCCCTCCTGCCCGGCCTTCCCGATGACTTGGCCATTGCTTGTTTGATTCGAGTGCCACGTGCTGAACACAACAAGCTCCGCTTTGTTTGCAAGAGATGGTTCCGCCTTCTTGCTGGAAACTTCTTTTATTCACTCAGGAAGAGTCTGGGGATGGCGGAAGAGTGGGTTTATGTCATCAAAAGAGACCGAGATGGGAGGATTTCATGGCACGCGTTTGACCCTACCTACCAATTGTGGCAGCCTCTTCCGCCGGTCCCACTAGAGTATAGCGATGCCCTTGGATTTGGCTGTGCTGTTCTAAGTGGTTGCCACTTGTATTTATTTGGAGGGAAGGACCCGCTCAAAGGATCCATGAGACGTGTCATTTTCTATAGTGCTCGGACAAATAAATGGCATCGCGCACCAGATATGCTTCGGAAACGGCATTTCTTTGGCTCGTGTGTCATAAACAACTGCCTTTATGTGGCCGGTGGTGAATGTGAAGGAATCCACAGGACTCTCCGATCCGCTGAAGTTTACGACCCTAATAGAAACCGTTGGAGCTTCATTTCAGATATGAGCACTGCAATGGTGCCCTTTATTGGGGTTATTTTTAATGGAAAGTGGTTCCTAAAAGGACTTGGGACCCACCGGGAGGTCTTGAGTGAAGCTTATGTTCCGGAAACTAACTCTTGGACATCAATCAATGATGGAATGATTGCTGGCTGGCGGAATCCTAGCATATCTATGAACGGAAAGCTCTATGCTTTGGATTGTCGTGACGGGTGCAAGCTTAGGGTCTATGAAGAGGCGACAGATTCATGGAAAAAGTTTATTGACAGCAAGGTTCATCTAGGGAGCTCTCGTGCTTTGGAGGCAGCTGCATTGGTCCCTCTAAATGGGAAGCTCTGCATTATACGTCACAATATGAGTATCAGTATGGTGGATGTTTCAAGCCCTGATAAGCGGATAGAAACTAATCCGCAGGTATGGGAAAATATTGCCGGGAAGGGTCAGTTCAAAACTCTCTTCACTAATATTTGGTCAAGTATATCGGGCAGAAATGGGCCCAAGAGTCATATAGTGCATTGTCAGGTGCTTCTAGCATGAAGATTGTCAACCCAGGGAGATGGAATCTGCAACAATGAAATTGAAGATGGCATGTATGGATATGCATGAGAAGAGATTTCACGGAAATATCATCAACTCATTAGACCACTTATTGACATTCACGAAGATAGCTTCAAACTCCACATTTTTTTGTCATTGGCAAGTTGTCTATTCAAGTTGTGGTCCAGAGATATATTAGAAAATTTATTCATTGCAATTGTAATATGGAGCAGAAAAATTGAAATCAGAAAATGATAATGAAATTATATGAAATTGTAGTCAGGTTGATGGATCATTTCCTGGGAATGACTCTTGATGCTGAATCCTGAGATGATTTCTCAAGAAATCTTCTGCTTGCTTGTTTATATCAGCCTTTTCCACACATCTTTTTACTACTCTTTGTGGCATTCGTTGAAATCATACTTTTTGCTAAACTCTCCTTGGATGTTTTTACACCTATATACTGTATGTCTTAGACATATATAGGTAGGTGTATGTGACAATTCAGTCATAAATATAAGAATATGGGCAATGATATAGTGTGTCGAAAAGCTATGAAATATTGTCCATACACCCATAAACATAAAAATGTAATTTTATATTGATTTGAAATGAAATATTATTATGTACTCCTTCCCTCCCATTAATAACTTCACCTTTTGTCATTTTGGGTGTTCCATTTAAAGCTTCACCTTTCCTTTTTTGACAAAGAATCTTTATTATTTTCTCCACTCATTCTCTCTCCTATTTCACTATTACACTCACAATACTTTTCAAATTTACTATTTCCTCCGCCCATTCTCTCTCCTATTTTACTATTACACTTCGAACATTTTCTCCACCCTTAATTTGCGTGCCGAGCCAAAATGATGAACTAAATAATGGGACGGAGGGAGTATTAGTTTTGCATCACCCTTTATTTTATTAAAATTAAAAAATTCAAATAAGAACCGCGACTAAAAATTTTGCTTTGGGCCCCAAATTTCATAACGTATTGCTGATTTAGTTTAGTTACCCCAACGAGACCAATTTAGATTTTTTTGAAGTTTTTCATCTAATTTAACTTGAGACATGTGCCTTGGCTACTTCTATGATGCTCGGACTCGGATACGGGTGTCGGATACGGATACGAATCCAAGTGTCGGATCCTTCAAAACTCAAATTTAAGGAGTCGGGGACACGTTTTAGAAGGGTCCGAATTTCAAATCTAGACTCGGCATATCACAATACATATGATAAATACTACTAATAAGTTTTATATGTAAAAAAATTAAACATTTATATTAATTCTATTATTTCTAAAAATAAAAATATTTTCTTTATATTTAATGTGTAGTATAATTTTAAAATTTATCCAAAAATAAAATAAAATTCAACCTATATTTATCTGATTTTAGTTATTATTAATTGTGAAGACAAAATTAATTCAATTTGTAGCTTCCATTTTAGAAAAACTGTGCACTATTCAAATTACTTAAGTTAGATTTTTGATATCCAATATACAGAATTTTTTCTCAAATAATCCCGTTTTACTTTTTTATTTCCCAAAATGACTCACTGTTCAAAGTATTGCCCGGAATGTCCTCTTTTTTGAAACTCGCTACACCGTGTAGCGAGTTTGACTAGGGTTGGTCAAAACTCGCCATTCACCGGTGTAGCGAGTCTTGGATAATTAATTGAGGGCGGTTGGAAAATTAATTACGGTGGTTAATTACTCTAAATTCGCTACACTGTGTAGCGAGTTTTGACCGAAGTCAAACTCGCTACACCGTGTAGCGAGTCTAATTATAATCCCTTGCAGTTCCCAGTTCACGCATTCAACATTTCAAAATCAAAAAAACTCTTTCTTTCTTCTCAGACTCCATAGCTGCCCCAACCAAGAATTCTACCAAGGAAGAAGAAGAAGAACTTCGAGCCAAGCCAAGAAATTTGCCAAAAATTCATCCTTCTTCTTAATTGTAAGTTTAAACCTTCTTTTCTTTTCTATATTTTACTTATAATTTATGATTTTTTTTTTTAATTCCGAATTTATATTGCCAAGAAGAAGAACATTGCAATTTAGGATTTTTTTTTGGTTGATTTGTTGTTGAAATATTGTTATTCCCATTTGGAACGATTATTCCCATTTAAAACTATTGGTTCATTTTGGAACGGTTGTTTTCTAAGAAATATAATTTATGATTTTTTTTTTTTAATTCCGAATTTATATTGCCAAGAAGAAGAACATTGCAATTTAGGTTTTTTTTTTTGGTTGATTTGTTGTTGAAATATTGTTATTCCCATTTATGTGACTAATTTTTATTTAATTCCGAATTTTTATTTAGTTTTTTTGGTTGATTTGTTGTTGAAATATTATTATTTCGAATTTATGTGACAAATTTCTATATGCCAATAATTTTTTTTTAGTATTTGTATGATTTTTTTTGGTTGATTTGTTGTTGAAATATTATTATTCCGATTTTTTTTTTTTTTAGCTTCTACATGCAAGAATGGGTATTCAAAATAAATAGCAAATTTGAAAAAAATTTTGAATATTTTTTTTTGGGACGGAGGGAGTACAAAGTTTAACTTGTGTGAGATTATAGCAAATTTGATTACCGAGATAGGAACGTGAGCTTGTCCGAACAAGGTCCAAGTGGATTGTGCCCTAATGACTCTTATAAGTTATAGGTAATTAGAACGGAATCCTTAATTCGTGAAAGGTGTACATAAGGTGAAGCATGACGTCGAAGGAATTAATTAGGCGTCATATCAATCATATTCTAAACCCTAAACCCTAATTTTTCGTCACGAAACCCTAAACCCTTAATAGGAATTAATATACATATAAGAACGTCCCAAATCTCATATACTTATATCCCAAACCCTAAACCCTTAAAATATGATTTATTGTTCAAACATTTTATTAAAAAAAAAACTTCATCCTATTATTCAAAACCACATGAGGATCACTCTTGAAGTATTACTTAGTATATAGGCTGGAAACCAAGAACTTCCCCACGTGCACTTCTTGGAAGTGTGGGATAACTTTGGATTACAATGCCACGTACTAGTAATTACACTTATGTATTCTCTTATTTATTTTTCTTGCCTTATAGAACAATAACCAACCTTCATATTGAAATAAATAGATGGAATCGTTCATTGATCCCGGGCCTATTGATACATACATTACGACCGGCATGCGGAGCATAGGGCTAGGTATATTTGGTCCGGGTGGCCATATTGTAGTCCCCTCGTTTTCGTCATGGTGCCGCCTTGCCACCTGTATTAGCTCCGTGATTATGATGAGAGGCTGGAGAGTGCGGATTCATTGGAGTTCACTATATAGCCTGGGACACAAGTATGATTTTGCACCGCTGGAGGCTTTGATCGAGCGATGGCGTCAGGAGACCCATACGTTCCATCTCCCGGTTGGTGAGATGACGATCACCCTACGGGATATCGGCATGATTTGCGGGTTGCCCGATTGATGGGGATCTTTATTACCGATGATGGGTTTCGATACATATAGGCTTGGCGGTGAGTGTCGGGAGTATTTAGGGGCCGCCCGCGACGCATATATAGATGGGAGGGGGTGGGATGGGGGAGTGGCCGAGCGGACCCTTCCCTCCACCATCCACTATGGGCTTCTGCGCTTATGCGAGCGGGAGCAGCCGAGGACTCTATGTCACATGCAGGTACCATGGTTTCTCCGATCCGGCTCGAGATGACCCCGAGCAACAAAGCCTACAAGAACGAGATGCTTAGAAGAGGGTCTCGGCTCCGTAATCCGCCTCATCCCTACACCCCGTCTGCCTATGATAATAGGTAGAGAGTTCACTTTTTTTTATTATTATTACGTAATGAAACTTTGTTGTATTGGTTTAGTTTTTATTTGAATGTTTTTTATTTGTATTGAAACCTTGTACTATTAGTGTAGTTTTTATTTTAATATTTTTTATTTGTATTGAAACTTTGTAACTTTATACCTCAAGTTAGTTTAGCTTTTATTTTAATGTTTGCATTTTATTGTTATTTGGATGTTTTATATTTGTTATGTTTAATTTGATTGTTTACAACAGGTTTTATGGTTTGTAGTTTCAAGCAGATTTTTATTTGATTGTTTGGTTTTGGTTTTGGTTTTGGATCTGCCCGGATGGGCGGTCGCCCACACAGTTATAACATTCGCCCAAGTAAATAGAGAGATTGCCAAGGGACGTAATAATTCTTTTGAAATCGCTAGACCGTGAAGCGATTATCACTAAAATCGCTACACGGTGTAGCGAGTTTAGTGAAAATCGCTTCACGGTGTAGCGATTTTAAATGCCAGCACAATTCTCGGGACGGCTCGATTTTGGGCCCAATTAATACAATTTTTTGATTCGTCCCGCAATATTACACAGTAGCACATTTGTACTTTTTTTTTTCGAATTATGCCAAACATAAATTGAAACTTAAAACTTAAATGGAAAATGAACTTTTTTTTTATTACTCCCTAATATAATAAATATCATCAATTATAATTTATAAATATTCATTAAAATAACTAAAGTCATTTTTAGAAATTGGAAAATTACATTCAACTCAAATATAAATTACATTGGACTTTTCAAGTTTAATGAAAACAACATAAAATAAAACTGCAACTGAAACTGAATCCAATTCAAGCCAAACATAAATTACATGAAAAACATTATGCTACTCCCTAAGGTTCGGGCATCTACGACGATTGTGCCCTTCCTGATGGCATGATGAACACATACTCTTCCGTTTATCTGCTTGAAAGTCCATAGAATTACGAAAGCGTCTTGATCTAGGTCGTCCGGACTTCGCAGAACGTCGAAGTAGGGGATTAGGGAAGAAACTAGGCACCAAACCATCCACGCCCCAATAGTCCTCATGCTCGATTGGTTCGAATGTCCCCTTCCATGTCTTGTAGTATTCCCCGACGGTGTAATATTCAGAAACGAAATCTCGACCATCAACATTTTGTGCAGAACAACAAGCAAGGAGATGGGAACAAGGCATGCGATAGGCAACCCATTTACCACATGTGCAGGTGCGCTCATTAAGTCGGACAATCTGTATATTTCCTCCGTGATCACCCTGACGTGCGGTTGTCACTTGATACACCCCCATTTCGTGATTGTTGAACCTCGACGTGATGTGTTGCCGCTTTTGGTGTTCTTCAAGTAGTGATAACCGACTTTACGGCTGAATTGGTGTCTGGGATTGATGTTAGGGTTATCGGGATTACCTCCTAAGGCATTGATTGCAAATCCATGCCTTACTTGAAAGTACTCCACACAACGGTAGAAGGCAGTTTCAACAATTGCTGTAATTGGCATCCCACGAGCTCCCTTCATCACACCATTGAAAACCTCAGACATGTTGGTAGTCACGATGCCATACACGTAACCACCATCGTGTGCCGATGTCCATTTTCTAGCATCCAAATGCCGAAACCATGCAATTGCCTCGGGCTTAATTCCACGAATACTCTCTAAGATAGATTTCAATTTTCTATCTTGAGTTGCTCTACCCGCTCTCCAGTGAATACTTCAACCCTTCCCCTACATGCTTTTCCAAGAAATTTGCTCGCAAATGTCTCAAGCAATATCGATGATGCACGTTTGGCCACCACGTATCTTCGGTGATCTTCGAATGCCCCAATGACGGTCGGATATCAAGCATACTTCACGACTCGATAATATGCTTGCAAACCAGGTATAAGAACCAACGCCCGGTTCGGCCAGTCCTCCTTTTCAACAACGGCAAAGGCAAGCGGAAGTATCTTTGTCTTGGGCGTCAACACCCATGGCAATCAGTATTACCCCTTTATATCTACCATGCATAAATGTTCCATCAACAGAAATGACTGGCCGACAATGAGAGAAAGCTTCAATGCAAGGCCCAAATGCCCAGAATACCTGTCGAAACACGGAGGCCTCACCGACTGGAGGAGGAGGTGTGCAATAATGACTCCAACCTTGACATCTGAATCGGCCTTAATAACACCAACGACTTCCCGACCGATAAACTTGGCATCTAGATTGGGGTGATCTTGACTTGCTCCAGAATATAAGCAGCAGTGAGGAGCCTTATACTTGGTCACTTCCCAATAGCCAAACTTCTTCCTACTCACACGAACATAAAAATGACATGGATAATTTTTGAACAGACACTCAATTACCCATGTGTTCGGTGTGCTCTTTCTTACCCTGAACCTGCGATTGTTTTTAATATGGAACCTTTTTATATCAAATTGTGCCTCGTTCTTGCCAGGAAAGCGTATCCCTTTAGCAATCGCCTGTTGTTCCGGATCCCAAACCGGAAAACTATGCGCATGATCGTAATCAATCAACCCTTGTTCTTGTCGAGCAGATGTACCAATATCACTGTAAAAGGGATAACTCGCTCTCTCATAGCTTCGATTTTGCGGCACTTCATAGTGAACAAGAGGTCCTTCCACATCATCATCAATCGGCCCATCATCACCGGCTCCCAAATCGACATCGTAATCACTACTACCCTCCTCATATTCATCATCGTCATCCTCTAGCATTGCATCTACATCGGTGTGCACTTCCTCTTCTTCATAGTCATCATCATAATCATCATTAACATGATCATTATGCCCAAATGCCCGATCATCATCATTAGCATGATCATTATGCCCAAACGGCCCATCATCATAATTTGGTGTTTGAGTTGATACAAGAGTTTGGGAACTTGGACCAACCCCATCATCACGGTTACCAGTTGGAGAAAACCTGAAAGTACTCTCTGTGTGCTGTGTTTCAAACTCTGGATTGGATCGATTTTCAATTAATTTTACAACCACATACACCGCAAATTTCCAATCCCCCAAATTTAGCAACCGATCGAACATTACATCCATACACGCATCATCTTCAATATGGAAAGGAAAGTACTCACCAATCCCGCTATCAAAAGAATGAGGGCATCTGTAAATGACTTTCAAATCAAATTGAGACCGATCTAAGTTCGCCTTTTTATATAGCTCATCAATCAAATCATTGTATTTCCATTGGCAATTACCCCTTATTGCGCATTTTGGCCCCTTTTTGAAATGAGGACCATCAAACGGTTGTTCATCATCACCTCCCCAATAACACATAAAAATGATTGGACCCCCGTTCATCTTTAACCCTACATTACGAAATCAAAGTGTTAAAACCTACATAACAAAACTCTTACATTTATTATATCTACAACATAATAAAACACAGTTAAATCATTAAATTTTATATCTAAACATAAGTCAAAATAATAATTAAGATGATGTTAAAACCTACATAACAAAACTCTTACATTTATTATATCTACAATATAATAAAACACAGTTAAATCATTAAATTTTATATCTAAACATAAGTCAAAATAATAATTAAGATGATGTTAAAACCTACATAACAAAACTCTTACATTTATTATATCTACAATGTAATAAAACACAGTTAAATCATTAACTTACCTTGATTCTTGTTGATCTTCAACAATTCGGATGAAATAAAATAACGTGAAGAAATTTTATTTTGAATTCAGCTGTATTAGAAAATGGTGATTGAGAGAATTGATTGAGAGAAAGAGAGAAAGCAAAAGTTGAGAGAAGAAGAGACAGTTGAGAGAAAAAGAGAAAGCTGAGTTCTGTTCTTTATAGAATCTCTCCTGCACATAGCAGGAATTAAATGACATTTGAAAGTCACGGGTGTGTTCAAAACTGGCTGGAAAGTGTTTTGGTTTATTATAACTCGCTATTAACTGTGTGGCGAGTTTCAATAAAGCTGACTTAAACTCGCTACACCGTGTAGCGATTTCAGCTTTATTGAAACTCGCTACACAGTGTAGCGAGTTACAGCCAGAGTTTGTCCCCCCTAAAGATTCGTTTCAAAAACTGTTAAATTCTTTTTTTTTTTTTTCGCTCGCGAAGCTGTTTTGAGCAATAATTATAGGTTAATGTAGATATCATAATAAATATCTAAAAATTGTCACTTGAAGTACATATAATGGTGTAACATTAACAACTTTTAAATTTGAATTTGGACAATTAAATCAGCTTCAAATTATTGCTCAAAATAGGCTCGTAGTAACATCAAAAAAAATTTTTCGTTCGCGAAGCTGTTTTGAGCAATAATTATAGGTTAATGTAGATATCATAATAAATATCTAAAAATTGTCACTTGAAGTACATATAATGGTGTAATATTAACAACTTTTAAATTTGAATTTGGACAATTAAATCAGCTTCAAATTATTGCTCAAAATAGGCTCGTAGTAACATCAAAAAAAAATTTTCGTTCGCGAAGCTGTTTTGAGCAATAATTATAGGTTAATGTAGATATCATAATAAATATCTAAAAATTGTTACTTGAAGTACATATAATGGTGTAACATTAACAACTTTTAAATTTTAATTTGGACAATTAAATCAGCTTCAAATTGTTGCTCAAAAAAGCTTCGTACTAACAAAAAAAAAAAATTAAATGTGTTAAAAAAATAATGACATGTGGCTGAATTTTTTTTTAAATAATTTTTTTTCATGTTTTAAAACAAATGATGACATGTTGTTGAATAAAGTTTTTGTTTCAATTTTTTTTTTTTGCAACAAAACAAAACACAAACTGTACAAAATAATTTAAAAAAATCTAAAATAACATCACAAAAAACAAAAATATTTTTAAGTTAGTGGCCACATCCCGGCCACATAGGAAATCTTACATAAAATCACAAAAAGTAAATATTTTTAAGTTAGTGGCCACATCCCTACCACATAGAAATCTTACATAAAATCACAAAAAATAAATATTGTCAAGTTAGTGCCACATCCCTACCACATAGGAAATCTTACATAAAATCACAAAAAATAAATATTGCGAAGTTAGTGGCCACATCCCGGCCACATAGGAAATCTTACATAAAATCACAAAAAATAAATATTGTCAAGTTAAGTGGCCACATCCCTACCACATAGAAAATATTACATAAATTCATAACATATTAAATGCGACGTAAATTCAAATATTACATGTCCAATAACACAAATTAACAATCCTTGGGAAACACCTTAGAAACATTAGAAGGAACAATGTTAAGTAGTGTTTTTGAGCGTGAGATGGCCCAAACAACGCAATAATAGATCAACAAAACAAAACATTTAGAACAAAATGTTAAGGATATATTTAGGGAGTGTAATGTTAAGGAAAATATTTCATACCTTAGTAAGTATCGTAACAACACCTTCACCTATGTCACTTCCAAATTCGGTGTGCTTCAACACTTTGTCACCTAAGTAAGCTTCAATTGTGTCCGTCGGATCCTTCAAAATCACGTGAACATTGCCATTCTCGGTTCGTGTGAACTTCTTGACCACAACCACAACCTAAGACAACAAAAATATAATGATCAATTATTTATAAATTTCAACCTTAACTATAATTAAAATAAAATAATATACCCGTTCCACCCGCTCATATTTTTAAGGTTCTCCTTGATCATTCTCGAGGGATAATAAGTACCCTCTGCCAGTTAGATACTCCATAGCAAAGCAAGCCAAGCTTTGCCACGAAAATAATCATCTTCTTAGGCTCGGCAAGTTTTTTACGTATGGCCTCTTGGGTCGACCGAGCGGGAGGTCCCCGAGATACATGAGCTTTTCCGTCCGATGCCGACGCATGGCTATCTCAGTACTTCACCAGCGGGACCAGGTATGATATGACGGGGTGGAGATTCTCTCTCGTTCGATTTGAGGCGGAGTCGGATCAAGCGATTTAAAAGTTGGGAGAGACTAGCGGGGTTACCAGGAAGTGGTTCTCGTCCAAGATACCAGCGGGGTTGATTTGGATCCATTTTGATATGTATAAATTTTGGATTGAGAAAGATAAGGGATGGACTAAGAAAGAAAGAAAAGGGAGAAATGGATTGAGGAGGAAGGAAGAGAATGGTTTGTAGGGAGAAGGGTTTGTAGGGAGAAGGGAGAAGGGTTTGTTTGGTTGGGACTGACGGGGGGTTTTGTAGGGGTTTGAAACTTTAATTAGACTCGCTACACGGTGTAGCGAGTTTGACTTCGGTCAAAACTCGCTACACAGTGTAGCGAATTTAGAGTAATTAACCACCGTAATTAATTTTCCAACCGCCCTCAATTAATTATCCAAGACTCGCTACACGGTGTAGCGAGTTTTGACCAACCCTAGTCAAACTCGCTACACGGTGTAGCGAGTTTCAAAAAAGAGGACATTCCGGGCAATACTTTGAACAGTGAGTCATTTTGGGAAATAAAAAAGTAAAACGGAATTATTTGAGAAAAAATTCCCAATATACAGCTGTACGGTACCCCATTTGCTTCCAACCATGCCCAAGAAGAATCTTTAATTATCAACAGTTTCCAAAGCCAAAAAATCGTCAATTTCAACAGAATCCTTTCTTCTAATTCTCAACATCAGTCTCCAGCACAAACACCACCACCACTTCCGATCCTTAATTCCGGTAAGTTCCGCTCCACCGCTTCGTCCAAGCCTCATATCCGACCTCCACCTAGTTCAAAGACGTTCTATTTCGGTTGAAACAAACCTTTTTAATTTCTGGTTTTCTTCTTCTTCCTCTTTTGTTTGATTTGTACAACACATTAGATCTGTAAGATGGAAGAGTAAAAAAATTGATTTTCAATCAAACGAATTTGAAAATTGCGGCGTCCGTTTTCACCCTCGCAAGTCCGACGCATATCCCGTGTCGGCACCCGTGTCGTGTCGTGTCGACACACGGGTACTCTGGGGTACTATGCCGAGTCAGAGCATCACAGGGCTACTTTAGCCTCAATTTAGATTTATATGCAAGATTAGTCCATTCTCGAAATTAATATCTAATTTAACGTATTGCGGAGGAGATGAAAAACCCTAAATTATCAATATGTCGACATGTGCCTTGGCTACTTTAGAGTACAAATTTGGAGATGATCAATATGTCGACATGTGCCTTTGTCTTTGTCAAAAACAACAGCTCAATATGTCCTCTAAATTGGTTGAGACATTTGACAAAAACAACAGTATAATATGTCCTCTAAACATGTGACAAAAATAGCAGTTCAATATGTCCTCTAAATTGGTCGCTTTTCTATTTAACGTATTGCGGAGCAGATGAAAAACCGTAAACCCTACTTCGTTCGAGAGAGATGGAACGAGACAAAAGGAAGGGGAAGATGATCGATATGCCGCGAGAAGGTGAAGTTTTGAAGAAAATCAAGCTAGACGAGAGGAGGATTGTTCTAGTAGAAGGCGCACCCAGTAGAAATCCAAATCCAATTGCCGCTATGCTCGAGAAGGGCCTCTATGCAGTCTTTGAGGAGCTTCACTCCTTTTTGGGGGCACCCAGAGATGAATATTTCATCTACAAGTTCCCATCTCAAGCAGCAGCAGCTCAATATGAACAAATTTTTGAAAATCCATTAAGGGTTTTCCAAACACAACTGTGTGGATTAGCAATGCATTCGACCATTTTTTCAATGGGCTCGAGACTTTATTTGTGTGGAGGGGTGGAAATGTTGGGGGCCATTATTGTTAACCGCTCAAAGAGGACATATATGATCGATGTTGCCAACGACGATGTTCCATTGGTTTCGATTACTGATTGTACAGGTTCTTTTGATTACTCTCATGTCTTTGGGCCAGTTGAGGGCATATTTTACATATTCAGTCATCCTCGTATGCACATTTTTAATTCAAATGATCATAGCTGGGTTTCACAGCGTCCTCCGATACCCCGATTTTCTACCGAGTATGCATATTTGCACTCCTATGCCCATTTGGACCCCAGGATCATGCTTTTCTCGTACGAGTCCCATGTACTCGACCGCTCAGTAGGAGTATTTAATACCACAAGACGAGCTTTTGATCGTTACAAACCTCCTCAACAGGACCCGATTGGAAAACAGGTAACCATTCCAATCTTCATGGGGAGCGAAATCGGATATTTTTTTTTAGCACAGACATATAGAGCTCATAATGGTGATCGTCCCCGGGTATACATGTGTAGACGTCACACCGATGAATGGTGGAATGGTGATGAGCCAATTCATTTTGAGGATTTAGGTGATGTAGTGGATTTGGATAACCATATAAGGCTTACTGAGTTATTAACAACTGATTCTATTCGTTGGAATCTATTTCCGCTCGCTCCCAATGTTATATGCCTTGTTAGATCGTGTATTGTCCCACGTGACACGCCCACCATCATTACCATTATTACTCTTGCTTTGGAGGTGGAGGGAGCTAGGCCAACAGTGAGGGCCACACAGTCACACACATTTCTGTTCCGCAACGATTGAGGACTGATACCAAAACATTTTTTCGCCTTTCCTTGATACAAGTAAGTGTGTTGTGTTTTTTTTTCTATTTTGTGGTCTGTAAATTGATTTTTTCTTTTTCCAGCATTGCAAAAAAGTTCTACATCCCACATGCTAGCAACAATAGGCCCTCTCCCTTTAAAGATATACTCCCTCTGTCCCAGCAAAATTGAGACTTTTAGTCAAATTGAAAAAACTTTGACCAATAATTTATATAAAAAATAATGATTCTAATAAAAATTTAAAAATTATTATTGTATCACGATTGATAATACTTTCAATAATGATTTTTAGATTTTTATTAGGATCATTATTTTTTATATAAATTATTGGTCAAAGTTACACCCTTTTGACTAAAAGTATCAATTTTGCTGGGATGGAAGGAGTATGTTATATTTAAAGAGTATAATAAGTAATTGTAGAGATTTGGAGCATGTGTGTGTGTGTGTTTTGGTTTAATTTGGTAATTAATTAGACTATTAAGTATTCTTGGGTTTTTGATTCCTCTTTTATAGCATTTGAGTTATGTTTGATCAATCAAGTTCATAACTATGAAGCTTGTAGTTGATATTGATGCTGTCAATTTCTTGTTGCTTTGATTGAAAATATGGGTCCTAGAGTTATTATTTTATTTTTGTCATTTATCTTTCAATTTTTGCCTACAAGACACCACTCTCATTGACTATCATTGAAATCTTTTTCATTTATCTTCCAATTTTTTCCATGTATTCGTGTTTGTTGAATCTACGTTAAGAAAGAGTAATTGAGAGGTCAGATTTTAAAGGGGGGGAGGAAGATGGTGGGTGGCTGAAGGATGATTACAGAGAAAGGTGTATCTACAGATCTGACTAAGATTGAGAGCATGTTGAAGTGACCTAGACCCAAAACAATTAAGGTGTTGCGAGGATTCCTTGGATGGGTTACTATCGAAAATTGGTGGCGAGATATGGTTCTATTAGCAAGCCGCTCACCAACTTGCTGAAGAAAGGGAGTTTCAATTGGACCGAACAGGCCGAGGAAGCTTTTATTCAGCTCAAGCATGCAATGTATTCAACATCGGTGTTAGCATTACCTGACTTTTCCAAGCCATTCATAGTTGAGACCGATGCATGTGATGCCGGGATTGGAGCTGTGTTAATGCAAGATGGCCAGCCAATAGCTTATTTCAGTAAAGCTCTTGGTCCTAGAACTATAGGCCTATCCACTTACGTGAAGGAACTATTGACAGTGGTGAAGGCTATCAAGAAATGGGAACCGTACTTGGCAAATAATCATTTCATTATCAAAACAGACCACCAAAGCTTGAAATACCTTTTAGAGCAGAAAATGAGCTCTATCTTGCAACAGAAATGGGTGTCAAGCTGTTGGGATATGATTATGAAATTACATACAAAAAAGGAAAAGAGAATAAGAGCGGCGGATGCTCTCTCTAACGTTAGCTGCAATGCCATCACACAGGTGACTCCCTTGTTGATGACTGAATTAGTACAATCATATGAAGATGATCAGTATGTACCACCTATTATCTGTCAGCTATTGTAGGATGGTGGTAGCCATGTGGGGTACCAATTAACTAACAGAAGGGGTGGTGAGAGTCAGTGGAAATGGTATGTGGGAAATAAAGGAAATGTGAGACAGAAAATTCTTGAAGAACTTCATCAGAGTGGGCTAGGGGGGGCATTCTGGAGTCCAAGCAACCTTTAAGAGGGTAGAGCAAAATTTCTTTTGGCCTCAAATGAGACGGGACATTATACAATTGGTTGCTTCTTGTGATGTATGCCAGCGAAATAAGTTTGAAACTATACCAAGTCTCGGACTACTGCAACCCTTACCAATTCCACAACTGGCTTGGCAAGCAATTTCTATGGATTTTATAGAGGCGTTACCTAAAATAGAAGGAAAGGATACAATCATGGTGGTGGTGGACATGTAACAAGTGTGGCTTCGCCAGTGGGCAGTGGCCACCAGCAGCCCATAATCATCCTTCAGCCACCCACCATCTTCCCCCCCCCCTTTAAAATCTGACCTCTCAATTACTCTTTCTTAACGTAGATTCAACAAACACGAATACATGGAAAAAATTGAAAGATAAATGAAAAAGATTTCAATGATAGTCAATGAGAGTGGTGTCTTGTAGGCAAAAATTGAAAGATAAATGACAAAAATAAAATAATAACTCTAGGATCCATATTTTCAATCAAAGCAACAAGAAATTGACAACATCAATATCAACTAAAAGCTTCATAGCTATTAACTTGATTGATCAAACATAACTCAAATGCTATAAAAGAGGAATCAAAAACCCAAGAATACTTAATAGTCTAATTAATTACCAAATTAAACCAAAACACACTCACACATGCTCCAAATCTCTACAATTACTTATTATACTCTTTAAATACTCCCTCCGTCCCACCTCACTTGACACTTATTTCCATTTTGGGCCGTCCCAGCTCACTTGACACTTCCCAAAATAGCCTACTTTTTATAATTTTATATTCACTCTACCCCACCACTCATTCTCTTTCTTCATTTTCCACCACTCAATTTATTCAACCAACACTACTATTTACACCACTCATTCTCTCTCTTCATTTTCTACCACACATTTTTTTTTATTTTATTCTTTTTTCTTAGTTCCCGTGCCCACCTCAAGGGTGTCAAGTGAGGTGGGACGGAGGGAGTATAACATATATCTTTAAAGGGAGGGGGCCTATTGTTGCTAGCATGTGGGATGTAGAACTTTTTTGCAATGCTGGAAAAAGAAAAAATCAAATTACAGACCACAAAATAGAAAAAAAAAACACAACACGCTTACTTGTATCAAGGAATGGTGAAAAAATGTTTTGGTATCAGTCCTCTATCGTTGCGGAACAGAAATGTGTGTGACTGTGTGGCCCTCACTGTTGGCCTAGCTCCCTCCACCTCCAAAGCAAGAGTAATAATGGTAATGATGGTGGGCGTGTCGCGTGGGACAATACACGATCTAACAAGGCATATAACATTGGGGGCGAGCGGAAATAGATTCCAACGAATAGAATCAGCTGTTAATAACTCAGTAAGCCTTATATGGTTATCCAAATCCACTACTTCACTTAAATCCTCAAAATGAATTGGCTCATCACCATTCCACCATTCATCGGTGTGACGTCTACACATGTATGTATACCCGGGGACGATCACCATTATGAGCTCTATATGTCTGTGCTAAAAAAAATATCCGATTTCGCTCCCCATGAAGATTGGAATGGTTACCTGTTTTCCAATCGGGTCCTGTTGAGGAGGTTTGTAACGATCAAAAGCTCGTCTTGTGGTATTAAATACTCCTAATGAGCGGTCGAGTACATGGGACTCGTACGAGAAAAGCATGATCCTGGGGTCCAAATGGGCATAGGAGTGCAAATATGCATACTCGGTAGAAAATCGGGGTATCGGAGGACGCTGTGAAACCCAGCTATGATCATTTGAATTAAAAAAGTGCATACGAGGATGACTAAATATGTAAAATATGCCCTCAACTGGCCCAAAGACATGAGAGTAATCAAAAGAACCTGTACAATCAGTAATCGGAACCAATGGAACATCGTCGTTGGCAACATCGATCATATATGTCCTCTTTGAGCGGTTAACAATAATGGCCCCCGACATTTCCACCCCTCCACACAAATAAAGTCTCGAGCCCATTGAAAAAATGGTCGAATGCATTGCCAATCCACCCAGTTGTGATTGGAAAACCCTTAATGGATTTTCAAAAATTTGTTCATATTGAGCTGCTGCTGCTTGAGATGGGAACTTGTAGATGAAATATTCATCTCTGGGTGCCCCTAAAAAGGAGTGACGCTCCTCAAAGACTGCATAGAGGCCCTTCTCGAGCATAGCGGCAATTGGATTTGGATTTCTACTGGGTGCGCCTTCTACTAGAACAATCCTCCTCTCGTCTAGCTTGATTTTCTTCAAAACTTCACCTTCTCGCGACATATCGATCATCTTCCCCTTCCCTTTGTCTCGTTCCATCTCTCTCGAACGAAGTAGGGTTTAGGGTTTTTCATCTCCTCCGCAATACGTTAAATAGAAAAGCGACCAATTTAGAGGAAATATTGAGCTGCTGTTTTTGTCACATGTTTAGAGGACATATTGAGCTGCTGTTTTTGTCAAATGTCTCAACCAATTTAGAGGACATATTGAGCTGCTGTTTTTGGCAAAGACATAGGCACATGTCGACATATTGATCATCTCCAAATTTATACTCTAAAGTAGCCAAGGCACATGTCGACATATTGATAATTTAGGGTTTTTCATCTCCTCCGCAATACGTTAAATTAGATATTAATTTCGAGAATGGACTAATCTTGCATATAAATCTAAATTGAGGCTAAAGTAGCCCTGTGATGCTCAAACTCGGCATAGTACCCCAAAGTACCCGTGTCGACACGACACGACACGAGTGCCGACACGGGATATGCGTCGGACTTGCGAGGGTGAAAACAGACGCCGCAATTTTCAAATTCGTTTGATTGAAAATCAATTTTTTTACTCTTCCAACTTACAGATCTAATGTGTTGTGCAAATCAAACAAAAGAGGAAGAAGAAGAAAACCAGAAATTAAAAAGGTTTGTTTCAACCGAAATAGAAAGTCTTTGAACTAGGTGGAGGTCGGATATGAGGCTTGGACGAAGCGGTGGAGCGGAACTTACCGGAATTAAGGATCGGAAGTGGTGGTGGTGTTTGAAGTTTTAGAGAAATGTTGGGGATTTTCATGTTAGAAAGTTGTAGGGTTTTGATATACATGTACTTATGCTTGGTTGGTTATCCTTGTCAAACCTTTTTGCACTGCTTTATATAGACATACTCTAGATATGATATTTCTTCTCTGATGTTCAATCTTGATATGAGAACTTTTTAAGTCTTACTTTCAGAGATAACTTTTCCTGCAGTTACTTCGGAGACACCGCAGAATAAATGTAAATCAGGCTACTCTTTGCCATGCAGAGGTAACAAAACTTTAACAATTTTTCTTCTAGCAATCTGCTAATATTTCCTTAGTACTGTATAAACTTGGAATCATTGGTTCACTGTGATTGCTCGCTGTACAAGCACATTGTTATTATTATCTATTCGATTTGATTGCTGACTAAACATTTAGAGATTTTACAAGATTCAATAAGAAAAAGTGTCTTGAATTATAAGATCCTCATAGTACTAATTTGATATTGACGCTCTTTTTCGTAATCCCTTGGAAAAAGGAAAAAGAAAATACTAGTTCTGGTGTGGATTCATAGCCTCCATTGGTTCCCTGTACTTCACTGTACTGGTTTCTGAATTTCTTCCCTCTGCTTCTTGGGGAAGTTCCTTTTCTAGTATGGTATATTAAGCACCTATATTTTTAATAACCTTGAAAAAGAAAAAATTGAGATGAATGTCAAATCATCTTTTATATACTTCAATTGAGTTTTCAAAAGCTAATATCGTTTGATTTCTTTTAGCAATTTCTATCACACCCATCTGATTAAAGTGTTGGTCCGCCACTGTTACACAAGCCTCTATTGTGCACTCCACTTTGGTAGCAACTAACAACACCAGTGGGTTAATATATTTGAGCCCTTACGTTTCTGGGAACTATAAGTTCATTTTTCTTTAATTTATTCAAGTTCTTGCAACTATTGTGCTATCAATTTTCATAGAAAAAAATCATCAACAAGTTGCTATCTAAATGGAGATAAAGAATAATATTGTTTCAAAAGTGATATGTTATCTCAATACTTTGTTCCGGACATGGAAGATAAGATTACATGCACCTACATGTAGCCTCAACTTTATGTTTCTCATACGTTTCATTACTCATCCAGGCAAATAACTTGCGAGTAATGCTCTTGGGCATGGTTGATGATCCACGTGTGGTACTCATAAAGCTAGCAGACCGTCTTCACAATATGAGAACCATGTATGAATTCTATCATTATCTACTTTCAAAGAATAACTTGGCTTATTACCCATTGCATTTCAGTTCCGGCATCTGTATGTTGATTGTCTTGTTATTGCATTAGAATTTGAGAAGTTTTGAAATATGTTACTTCCGCTCTCCCTAACTTATGTTCTTTCTAAGTCTCTTCTTATATTAAATTGTTTCTCATATGTCAAGAACACTGTTCATGATTTTTGGAAAAAAATAGTATTAATCAAGTTACATGTTCATGTTTAACTTCTATGTTGGCATGTAAGATTTTCATGCGATTATTATCTACTGCTAGTTTTAAAGATTAAAAAGCTCTGTGCAGTTATGCTTTACCTTCAACCAAGGCTAAGGCTTTTGCACAGGAGACTTTGGTTATTTGGTGCTCCCTTGCCTCCAGATTGGGACTCTGGGCTTTAAAAGCTGAACTTGAAGATCTTTACTTTGCTGTTCTTCAGGTATTTTTCTGTCATCATTAGCATGCATATAGATAGTGGTGGAAGTCGAATGCATGTTTCTGGAGGTTGAAAGGTTACATGGGATAGTCAATTTAGATAGAGCAACAAGTCAAAGTCTGTAGCATTAGTCTGTAGCACTAGCTGCCATAATGTGATTGAACACTTGCTCATTTCGCTTTCATCTTGATTGCACGATTCCAATTTCTCCTGTGTTATTATATGCTTCTGCTAGACCATTTAACTTGCCATGATGGGTTTACTCAAAATTTTATCGACACAGATCCACATCTTATGCCTTCATCCCTTCTGTCTGTCAGTCCAAATCTCACACAGATATGTAAAAAAAGCATTATCTTCCACAGACGAAGGCCACAGAAAGGAAATATGTCCAGTGTGGCAAAGAAATTCTGTCAATTATCAAGTGTCCTTTTATTTTTTTAAACACTAGTACCCTGGATTAGAAGTGATGTAAACCTAGTACCTTTTCTCCAGTCGAAAATATCTCTGGTGGTCTTGAAATAGGCAAATAAGCTTAATGAACTGCAAGAAATAGGCATGATTGGGGCAAAACAAATTCCTTCTTGGAATGCGAAATAGATCAATTTAATCATTGCAAGTCCTTAAGTTGCTGAAACATGATAGGTTAAAATTGAATATATATGTTCATTATAGCATGCTTCTTGGGGTGGATGGGTAGATGGGGGAGTGTCATAGGTCCAAAAGCGAACTTGATTAGGATGGAAGAGTTAAAGTTATTCGGCTATGCAGGGGGTATACTGAATTGAGACTATGTTCATTTTAATGTACATTAGAATGTTTTTTCCGATTTGTTCTGTGTCTTTAGGTCTTCCTTTTCATCATTTTCTCAAGCAAATATGCACTTACTGTTTGAATCATATTATCTTTAAAAGACACAATATGATTTGAGATATTTCAAGTTTACAGCCTCAGATATTCCGTCAAATGCGAGCTGACCTGGCTTCCATGTGGAGTCCCAGTAGCAAGATAAGTCATCTGAGAAGAGTATCTGCCAGAAACAGCTCAGACACACATATAAGTAGAAAAGGTCTAACTCCCAATGACGAAGGATGGTCAACAATGGGTGCGGACGACACCAGCATAAATGTAAGGATACTGTCTGTATCTTTGTACATTCAACGCATCTTTACTTATTCAATGAACAATGTCATGTTCATTTTGGTGAGGGAAAGGATTTAAGGAAGGAATTTTAGTTCTTACCTAACCATATCTTGCAGCTTTTTCTCCAATCTGGATTCTGGACACTATTAATTGTTTGTTGACTATAGTATGATGTTCTTCGATCATAAGGAGACATGAGGAGGCATGGATGCAATTAATGTGTGTTCAATATTGGTAGAAGAAGAGGAAACATTTGTTAAGGATTACGTTAGCTTTGAGTGCATTCTTTGGTGTATATGGCGTTTTGATTGTCAGGAAACATGTCAATGATGTTTTCATCTCTATTTCATTCATCTATTTTCTGTGTCATTTTTGGTCATGATGTAAAACGTGTATGCTTGACCTCATGCTTTCTCTTTTCTTCTTCTTTTTGTTGTTGTTGTTGTTGTTGGTGTGCGTGTGTGTGTAACCTTCCTTGACATTTTCATTTAAGTCAGGACTCTGATTTGTTGCTTGAACACTCACAGATTGTTTTTTTTTTCAATCTCTAGGTTCTATTGCAGGCCGTACTTCCATTTGATCTACTGGATCGAAGAAAGTGCATTAATTATATTAAAGATATTGCGGCATGCTCAAAGATCCAAACAAAACCCAAGGTTGTGAGGGACGCTGGGGTTGCCTTAGCATCTCTTGTTGTTTGTGAAGAAGCGCTCGAGCGCGAGCTATTTATATCAACCTCGTAAGTGCCTCTGAGAGAGATTCTCCTCATTCAGCTTTCAGTTCTTCTACTCCGCCACAACTTTAATAACCTGTTTTATGTTTCCAGCTATGTTCCTGGGATGGAAGTAACCTTATCTAGTCGCCTAAAAAGCTTATATAGCATCTACAGCAAGGTATCACATTCATATATCTTATATCATCATTTAGAAATTGGATAACTTATGGGGATGGGTAAATTGATGAAATCTTTTAAGTTCCTTGAGGTTTAGGGTTAATATCATTATAAGAATAATAATGCTAGGGATGCCAAAAGGTAAAATGTTAGTAGCCGTTTAAGCAATGATTATGCATATACTCTCCCAAATGAGAAATTAGGCACTCATGTAAGTAATAACTACGTCATTTTACCTGGCATCAAAGTTTCTTTATGATGATCAAAATTCTTGATGACGCATTACTGTAATTGTGACTAGAGAATTGAGCTTCTCTTACGTTATGAAAATTTTACACTTTGGCAGATGTGTAGCTTCAGATCTTGTTACATTCTTGTTCCTGAACTTTCTATTTCCTTTATTCTTAAGTTCAAATGTAGGTTCTACCATACCACTGTTTGCTGTTAACTTTGATGTTCATATGATTCATATGTTCAAGTCAACGTATCTTGTTGGATCACATTTGTTGACTGATTTGTAAGGATTGTTTTGCCTTATAAATAATGATTATATTCTCTCTAATCACAAATGAATCGTAAAGATGTCAGTATCAACAAAGTGTATGATGCACGAGTTAAGAACCGTGTATGTGAAGGAGAGAAAATGTATTTACTTGATCTTTTACAAGTAAATACATACACGGTTCTTAACTCGTGCATCATACACTTTGTTGATACTGACATCTTTACGATTCATTTGTGATTAGAGAGAATATAATCATTATTTATAAGGCAGAACAATCCTTACAAATCAGTCAACAAATGTGATCCAACAAGATACGTTGACTTGAACATATGAATCATATGAACATCAAAGTTAACAGCAAACAGATCAAGTAAATACATCAATGTGAAGGATAGAAAATGTATTTACTTGATCTTTTACAAAGCATCAATCCCTAATTATATACAAGCTAGAGTATTACTTGGAGAAGGAGTCAATCCTTCCATACTTATCTCCTATAATCATGCTACACAATCAATCTTCCTAACCTACAATGAGTGAAATAGGGAAATGATACAATTACATCCTAACTACAGGCTAAGGAGATATTGACGATATCTCACAATCTCAACACCCTCAAGTCGAGAGCCAGATCACACACACCCAACTTGCCAAGTAAAATGAGAAATTGACGGCTCTCCAAAGCTTTAGTGAGTACATCCGCCAATTGTGCCGAAGTATGAACCTTCCTTGTTGTGATGACACCTATTTGAACAGCATCGCGCACAAGATGGCAGTCAACTTCAATATGCTTCGTGCGTTCGTGATGAACAGGATTTTGAGCCATATGCAAGGCTGCTTGACTGTCACATAAGACGGTCATAGGAGCTGTGTGAGAAATGCCGAAGGATCCAAGCAAGCTGTGAAGCCATTTGAGCTCACATGTAGCACTGGCCATAGAACGATATTCGGCCTCAGCCGATGAACGGGATATGGTGGTTTGCTTCTTAGTCTTCCAAGATATCGGAGACCCACCCAGGAAAGCAATATAGGCAGTAAGGGAACGACGAGTAATCGGACAACTAGCCCAATCCGAGTCACAATAAGCCCGTAGCCGAAGGTCAGAATCAGCTCGAAGGAGAATACCTTGTCCAGGATGCCCTTTAAGATAGCGTACAACACGCAGAACAGCCGTCCAATGAGCCACCTTGGGGCTGGTCATGACTCATGAATTGTGCAAGAGTATGCACACTATAGGAAAGTTTCGGCCGTGTGATAGTGAGATAAATGAGGCGACCTATGAGACGCCTATAAGGCTCAGGATCACGCAATTCCTTATCTTCGGTCAAAGCTAGTCGATGATTTTGCTCAATGGGAGTAAGAGCTGGACGAGCCCCACGAAGCCCTGTTTCAGAAAGTTATCGAGTGTATACTTACGCCGAGAAAGAAAAATACCCTCTGGATGCCGTGACACCTCAAGACCCAAAAAATATTTGAGTCGGCCAAGGTCCTTCATGTGAAAACACTTACTAAGATAGGCCTTGAAGCAAGAAATAGCATTAGGTTCATTGCCACCAATAACCAAATCATCAACATATACCAGTACATGTATTTCAACAGCGGAAGCCTTGTAGGAGAATAAAGAATAATCCGAACATGACTAGAGAAAACCGTACTTTTTCAAGGCCATAGAGAGTTTTGCAAACCAACATCGAGGTGCCTGACGGAGACCGTATAGAGACTTTTTGAGTTTGCAAACTTTACCGGAGGAAGATGCAGGATGTCCCAAAGGAACTTTCATATATACATCTTCACTTAGATCACCATGAAGGAACGCATTGTGTACGTCCATTTGATATAGTTCCCAGCCGCGAATGGAAGCAACGGAAAGAAATATTCTCACGGTAACCATCTTGATTGTTGGGGCAAAGGTCTCTTTAAAATCCACACCATCAACCTGTCGGTTCCCCAAGATCACCAAACGGGCTTTGTATCTTTCAACGGATCCGTCTGCATTATATTTTATTTTATACACCCATTTGTTGCCGATGACTTTCTTGTTAATGGGAGCTTCCACAAGATCCCACGTGCCATTCTGATCAAGGGCTGCAAGCTCTTTGTTCATGGCCTCACACCATTAAGGAGATTGGACTGCCTCTCCATAGTGCTTAGGCTCAACACCCGAATCAATAGCTGCCAAAAAACAACGATGTGCTATAGGGAATTTAGTGCAATTGACAAAGTGTGCTAAAGAATACCGAGTACCTGAGGAGTTGTGTTGGGAGGATGAAGATGATGGGGGGCTGACTTGAGCAGTTAGCACATAATCTGTTGATGAATATCTCGTCGAGGAAACCTTAGCACGCTATCCTAGACCCAAAGTTTCAACAGTTTCAGGTAGAACATCATCTGCAATAACCTGAGCAGCTGGTTGTTCAGTCTCTTGTGCAACTAGTTGGCTCGACATCTGGTCCGTCTCAACACTGTCTGCCACTTGATCAGTCGGTTGTTCAACCACTTGTGCAGACAACTGGTCTGTCAACTATGCAGGTACATGAGTATCTATACTAATATCAATTTCATCCCCAATGTCCATATCAGCCGTAGGACAAAGAAACATATCCGAGTCTGTATAAACCGGATCTGTACTAGTCCTCATATTGGCAAAAGGAAACTCCTTTTCAACAAAAACAACATCCCTTGACACAAGCATCTTGTTCTCATCAAGATCATAGACCAACCATCCTTTCTTTCCATACGGATACCCCAAGAAAACACATCTCCTGCTGCGACTAACAAACTTATCATTGTCTTTTCTGGAATAATGCACATAACATAAAGACCCAAAAACCTTAATGTTTTCATAAGGAGGTGGTTTTTCAAAAATAATTTCATAAGGAGTTTTTCCATGTAACAATTTAGAGGGTGTACGATTTATTAAGTAACCGGCAGCTAACACACACTCCCCCCAAAACATTATGGGTAACTTGGCTTGAAACATCAAGGCACGTGACACATTCAAGAGATGACGGTGTTTACGCTCAACCCTCCCATTTTGTTGTGACGTGCGAACACAAGTAGTGTGATGTTCAATACCAAGTTCAAAAAAGTATTTTGCCAAACACATAAACTCCTGGCCATTATCACTCCTAATCTTCTTAACTTGCTTATTGAACTGTCGTTCAATCATAGTAAATAAATTTTTCAAAATCCGAGAAACATCACTTTTGTGGTGAAGTAGATAGACCCAAACGGCCCTAGAGCAGTCATCTACAATGGTAAAAAAATATGTGGCACCACGCATAGCAGGCTTTCGATAATTACCCCAAATGTCGCAATGAATTAAATCAAAAATCTCAACAGAGTTATTATCACTAGACAGAAACTTATCTCTACTCTGCTTTGCTTGACAGCAAATTCCACACATCTTTATTGATACTATGACGACTAATAAAAGGTAATAAACTGACGACTTTACTCGAGGGATGTCCAAGCCTTTGATGCCAAAGATGATAATTCCCAGCATCCTTGATGTTGCAAACCCGTGTTCCTGTTGATCTTATCAGATAGTACAACCCCTCATCTTGTTCACCCGCACCAGTCAACGTCTTCGATGCTCGGTCCTGTATTACACAAAGTTTGTCAGAAAATTGCACTAGAGTATTTGAATCACTAAGCAGCTGAGAAACAGATAATAAATTGCAATTAAAGGACGGAGCATATAACACATTTTTTAAAACCAATTCTCTCCCAATCTCAGCATCCCCTTCTTTCGTGGCCACAATGTATTTTTCGTTAGGTAAACCTATACGATTTGCCACCATATTTCGAGTACGCTTTAGCAGAGAAATATTCCGTGTTATGTGTCGATTAGCTCCACTATCAACAAGCCAAGGTGCATTATTTATCTTACCACTCATATGGTCAGTTGTGCGGTCAGATGGCTGCACATATGTCTGAACAAGATTTTTGAAGTGACTCCATTGTTCCGTTGTAAGGCCCAGCATATGAGCCCGATCTGCGTCCGTCATTCCATCATCAGACTGCACCGTGTTAGCCTTTGCAGCAAACTTTCTCTGTTCCGTGGAAGATTGTCCTCCACTATTTCCTTTCATGTTTTTCGGAGACTGCTCGCCCCATCATTCTGGATAACCCACCAGCCTGTAACATGTCTCCACTCTGTAACCCTTCTTCTTACAGTGAGAGCAAACAGAATTGTTCGCTTCTGTCTTTTCCCCCTTTAAACCATATGTGCCCATAGTTGTCTGACCAGTTGTGCCAACAACTGTTTGAGCAACAAAACTAACAAGTGCAGGGTATTCATCACGCACAGTACCCCGTACCCTTTCTTCTCGTACGATCATAGAGTATGCCTTATTAACATTTGGCAGTGGTTCGGTGTTCAGGATGGAAGATTTCACGTTCTCAAACTTCGGTGTTTCAAGGCCCATAACAAACTGATGAACCCTTTCTTCTTCACGCCTTTGAACTAATTTTGTGTTAACATGACATTTGCAGCCTGCACATGAACAGGTTGGGAGTGCATCAAAATCGTTCAGATCATCCCACAACTTCTTCACACGCCCATAATAGGCTGCCACACTTTCACCCTTTTGCTGCTTGCAATTCGCCAAATCTGATTTCAATTGTTGAACCCTCGGTCCATTCCCAACTGAAAACCTTTCCTTCAGATCGTCCCAAAGCGTCTTTGCTTCATCCGTATACGTCATCGTAGATCGCAAAGCTCGCTCGATAGTGTTGAAAATCCATGAGACTACCATGGAGTTCACAATCCTCCATTGATCAATCTCCTCATCCTCCTCGGGCTGTTCAATGGTTCCATCAACGAAACCAAGCTTTGATTTGGCTCGAAGAGAACCTTTGAACACTCGTCCCCATTCCTCATAATTCTCCCCCTTCAATTGAACATGGGTGAGAATCATTCCTGGGCTATCACTTGTCGACAGAAAGTATGGTGAACGCCTCTCATCCACCGCTTTCTTCTTCTCGTCACTAACATCACCCGTGGACATGGTGCTTCAATCCGGATCTTGGTTGCTCCGATACCAAGTTAAGAACCGTGTATGTGAAGGAGAGAAAATGTATTTACTTCCTTGATCTTTTACAAAGCATCAATCCCTAATTATATACAAGCTAGAGTATTACTTGGAGAAGGAGTCAATCCTTCCATACTTATCTCCTATAATCATGCTACAAAATCAACCTTCCTAACTTACAATGAGTGAAATAGGGAAATGATACAATTACATCCTAACTACATGCTAAGGAGATATTGGCGATATCTCGTCAAATCTCAACAGCACGTGCACTGAGGGTAATTGTTGGAGATAAGATTGGAACTTTACATGGACAGGCAGTACGAGGTTGTTACAATCTTCTCAACACTGTACACATGTAAATGAACTTTAAGATTCTTTTCATGTCTTAAGGCTCTAGAATGGTTTTGTTTTAATATGGGTTATATGAATGGCGTTTCTGTTACTTTCCCGCTGATAAGATATGCAATATATTGGATATGGCCCTGGACAATGGTTCATTTTGGTAAACTAGTATGACACTGTATAAGAAGACATTCACCAAGAGTGCCTATACAAATATTTATTCTGTGCGGCCTAATGTTTCCTTTCTTTTTACAGGCTTTGGACCCCTATTGATGGTGAATTTGATGATTACATCATAAATCCAAAGCCAAGTGGTTGCCAGGTAAGATTTCTTTGTCCATATTTGTATTCATTTGAATTCGTTTAATTTAGTGTGGTAGATTCTTTCGTTGTTACGTTGTGGGATCTTATTGGTTCATATAAAGACGTGGATCTTAGTCCCAAAATAATTTGGGGTCGGCTAACATGAATCCTCATATGTCATCGTGTAAAAAGGTTGTTGAAAAAAAAATTAATAATAATAAATAAAATAAAATAATAATAAAAAATAAATAAAAAATAAAAATAAAAATAAAAAATAAAAAATAAAAAATAAAAAATAAAAAATATAAAATAAAATCAGCCCCCCACATGAATTTTTACCCTCCACTCCGGCCTCTTCAACACCATACTTTCATCCACTCCAAGTAAACTCATATCATTTTCAATCACTCTAATTCAAGTTTGTTTAGGTCTTCCCCTACCCCTCGCCATTTTATCATTTCTCCACTGTTCCGACTTCCTAACCGATGCATCACTCGGTCTCCTTCTCACATGTCCAAACCACCTTAGACGATTTTCCCTCATCTATCCTCAATGGGCGCAACTCCTACTTTACCTCTGATCACCTCATTTCCCAATCGATCCTTTCTTGTATGACCGCACATCCATCGAAGCATATGCATCTCCGCCACATTCATCTTATGCACATGACACTGTTTCACAGCCCAACATTCGGTGCCGTAAAGCAATGCCGGCCTAATTGCCGTGCGGTAGAATTTTCCTTTTAATCTATTGGGCATGCCGCGATCACATAGAAACCCTGTGGCACTCTTCCACTTCAACCAACCTGCTTTAATCCTATGAGCCACATCTCCATCTAATTCTCCATCCTTTTGGATAATGGATCCAAGATAGCGAAAAAACTCAGAAGCTTGGACAATATTTCCATCCAATGTGACCGCCCTGCCTCCTTATTTCCAACTCTACTAAACTTACATTGCAAATATTCAGTCTTGCTTCTGCTTAGTCGAAAACCTCGAGATTCCAAAGTGTGTCTCCACAACTCCAATTTACTTTCCACACCCTCTCTTGTCTCATCAATCAGCACAATATCATCTGCGAACAACATACACCTTGGTATATCCTCTTGGACTGACCTCGTCGATTCGTCCATTATCAAAGCAAAAAGGAAGGGGCTAAGTGCGGAACCTTGATGCACTCCAATCTTATAGGGAACTCTTCAGTCTTCCCAACACTAGTCTGCACACAAGTACTAACTCCATTATACATGTCCTTGATAATATAAATATATTTCTTTGAAACACCCTTCTTTGCTAATGCCCACCAAAGTACCTCTCTTGGCACTTTATCATACGCCTTCTCCAAATCAATGAAAACCATATGCAAATCTTTCTTTTGATCCCGATATTTCTCCATGGTTTGTCTCATAAGATATATTGCCTCCATAGTCGATCTTCCCGGCATAAACCCAAATTGGTTATCCGAAATATCCACAATTTTTCTCAGCCTTTTTGCAATCACTCTTTCCCAAAGTTTCATAGTATGGCTCATTAGTTTGATCCCCCGATAGTTGGCACAATCTTGGACATCACCTTTGTTATTATACAAAGGGATCAGAGTACTCTTCCGCCACTCCAATGGCATTGTGTTAATTCTCCATATCTTGTTAAATAGCGTTGTTAACCAATCTATTCCCCTCTCCCCGAAACATCTCCAAACCTCAATTGGTATACCATCCAGTCCTACAGCTTTCTTCAATCTCATCTTTTTCATTGCCATTTCCACTTTACTCTTTTGAATTCTCCGCATAAAATCTCGATTAACCATACTCGAAGAGATATTTAAATCTCCAATATCCTGCTCTTTACCGCCATTGAACAAGGTATCAAAGTACGAACTCCATCTATCTTTTATCTCTTTATCCCCGACTAGAACTCTTTGATCTACATCCTTCACACATTTAACCGTCCAAATATCTCGTGTCCTCTTATCCCTCATACGAGTGAGTCTATAGATGTCCTTTTCCTCTTCTTTTTTATCCAACTTATCATAAAGTTTCTGATTCACCTTTGCTCTTGCGTCTCTTACTGCTTTCTTAGCATCTCTTCTAGCTTTCTTATACTTTTCATAGTTCTCGTCGCTCCTACATTTTCCCAATAATTTGTAGCATTCTCGCTTGCCCTTTATTGCTTGTTTTACTTCCTCGTTCCACCATGATGTGTCCTTACTTAGTAGCCCGTTTCCTCTAGATTCTCCAAGGACTTCTTTCCCCACCTCCTTTATGGTATGTTCCATCTTAGTCCATGTCGAATCTAAATCCATATCCTCCATATTATCCGACCAAATACCGGTATCGACCATCTTAGCTACAAATTTCTGTTGATTCTCCCCTTGAAGTCTCCACCACTTGATTCTAGGGTCTACTTGTAGTTTTCTCTTCATCGAAATTCTCTTACTTCGAAAATCAAGTACCACCAGTCTATGTTGAGTTGATGTGCTCTCACCCGGAATAACCTTGCAATCTGTATAACTCTTTCTACAAGCATTTCTTACTAAGAAGAAGTCAATCTGACTCGCATTACCTCCACTCCTATAGGACACCAAGTGAGATTCTCTCTTCTTGAACCAAGTGTTCATTATACTCAAGTCATATGCCAACGCAAAGTCCAGGATACTATTTCCTGCTTCATTCCTCTCCCCAAAACCAAAACCTCCATGTATGCTCTCAAAGCCATGTCGACTAGACCCCACATGCCCGTTCAGATCACCACCAATCACTAATTTCTCACCACTAGGTACTCGTTGCACTACCTCCTCCAAATCTTTCCAGAACACTTGTTTAATAGATGCAGCCAACTCTACTTGTGGTGCATATGCGGAAATAATAGTTATAATCTCATCACGTATCACCAGTTTAATGCCCATAATTCGATCACTCTTCCTGTACACTTCCACCACATCATTAATATACTCCTTATCAATAATGATACCCACTCCATTTCTACCCTTATCCTTTCCTGAGTACCAAAGCTTAAAACCCCAAGGCGATATTTCTTTTGCTTTCTCTCCAACCCACTTAGTTTCCTGTAGACACATTATGTGAATCTTCCTCCTCCTCATAACTTCCACCACCTCTGCTGATCTCCCTGTCAAGGATCCAATGTTCCAAGTTCCAAAGCGCATCCCACTATCCTTACACCTATCATGGACTAGCTTCTTTACCCGCACTCGTCCGCAATGCGGGAACCCTTGCATATTTGACACCACCCCGGGCGAAGAGATGGCGCGTCGCTTCCTGGCGACGACCTAGCAACCTTTGTATACTTATCACTACACCCAGGTCTTTGAAGTGTAGTGCGTCGCTGTTGAGGAAACGCCCCAACGATATTCATATTTAGATTCATGTCATGATAATGTGACAAAATTTTTACGCTGGCTGTCACATGCCTACCGCAACCCTCACCCTTTTTCCTGATTTGGGACAGGCAAGGATAAATCCTTGGTGGGTTTGGATTCGGGTATAGCTAGTCAGAAAAATATTTTACAATTGAAAATTAACTTGCCTCTTGTTAGAACAATATGTAGGGAATTGTGATGGATATGGCAAAAACTTGATGTATCTTCTAGGCGTGGATCACACTTTCCTAAAAGTAATATTTCGCCCCTACTTAGAGCATCGGGTTACCACGAAATTACTTTTGAGATACAACAAAGACTCAACTATAATTGATGCTCTTTCAATTATAGTCACTTAGGAATTTGTAGAATGTGTTTGGTGTATTTTGCAAAGAGAAAATCTGCAGAATTTTCTTATTACAAGACTTGTAAATCATTTTTATGGATATCCCAAATGAGTGGAAGTCACTCCTATTTATAGAAAGAATTTCACCTCTTTGAATGACGAGGTACCTTTTCCAAAAGACACATTTTCAAATGTTACATCCTTTCAAAAGGATGTGTCTTTCACTTTCAAATAAGTGACTTTTGCAAACGACATTATTTGAGAAGTCACGTCATTTCAAATAATGTGTCTTTTAACTTTAATTTTTCTATAAATATTTATTTAATAATTATGATACACCTTACCCTAATCATAATTATTTAATAAATTTATTTGGATATTTATACACTTATAATTTACTCTAAATGTTCAACACCTCTTGTATAAACCAGTTGAATTACTACCTCATTCCCATTCATATAAAGATGTGGATTCGGGTATAGCTAGTCAGAAAAATATTTTACAATTGAAAATTAACTTGCCTCTTGTATAAACCAGTTGAATTACTACCTCATTCCCATTCTGCTATCCAAAGTACAAATACTGACTTTATCTCCTTATCTTAGTCTCTACACACAGCTGTACAAGGTCCAGATAACTCCCCTTTGGAGGTTCAAATAAGAACACAGGTAAAACAACCAAATATGTCAATCATGTTGAACTTGATGGGTAAAATTTAAATAGCCATAATTAACTTCTTCTCCATTTTAGAGGATGCATGAATATGTAGAGCATGGAGTCGCTGCACATTGGCTTTACAAAGAATCTTACAGTAAGGTGCCTTCCAAGTGCAACTTCGTAGGCTCTGAAATAAATGCATCTTCATATCTCTCAAAAGATATGGACGATCAAAGTCCAACTGATGGTCAGATGTTTCATAAATATAGTTCCCTAAAAGCAGGACATCCAGTCTTTAGAGTGGAAGGAAGTCACTTGCTTGCCGCGGTTATTGTCAGGTATACTTTGTCTTTGAATAATTTGCACTGCATGAAACACGTTCACTTCAGTAGCTTACTCTGTGTGTGTGTGTGTGTGTGCGCGCTTCTCTGCAACTTCCAGAGTAGATGAGGGTGGAAGAGATTTGCTCTTTGCTGTGAGTTTTGTGCTAGCAGCTTCTGAAGCAGTTGCTGAAAGAAGATCTTCTTATAAAATGAAGCGATGGGAAGCCTATGCAAGATTGTACAAAAAGGTTAAGTTTCAAGTCGCTCAAAAAATGTTCAGCTCTTCCATAGTTTGTAGAATCCTCATATGAATTGCTATTTAGTTAAGGTTTCTATGCTATTCTGATTAAAGGAATATTCTCAGCTGTAGTGCATCTGCATCTATTCGTAAATTCTAAATGTTGTACTCCTTCCATCCTGAATTTTTTTTTTCTTTCCTTTTCGATTTGTCCTTTAAAGAAATTGTTTCATTTCCAAATATATATATATATATATATATATACTCCCTCCGTCCCACAATTATATGCACAAAAGAGGAGTGCACGGGAATTAAGGAGAAAAGTGAAAAATGTGATATGTTGTGAGTGTAGATGGTTGGGTAGGAGAGAGAAATTGGGGTGAGTGGGTAATTGTTGCGAGTATGACAAGTTTGTCCCTTTTCCATTTTGGGACTTTGTTAATTATTGTGGGACACTCAAAAAGGTATCTTTTTACAGATTATTATGGGACAGAAGGAGTGTATATATACTCCCTCCGTTCCACTAATAAGTTCACCAATTACCCAATTGGATGTCCCATTAATAAGTTCACCTTTCCTAAAATCAAAATGGCACCCGCTTGTCATACAACAGTTACCCACTTACTCCACTTTCTCTCTTCTACCCAACCATCTACACTCACAACACATCACCTTTTCACTCTTTTTCTTATACTTGTGCCAAACCAAATGGTGAACTTATTAATGGGACGGAGCGAGTATATGTTTTATGTTTGAGTGCAATTTCAAGAAGTTACTATCAAGTGAAATCACATCTAAATTTTGACTTGTCAAATGGGACTATGTTTTTGAGGTTAAAGGAGTATATACAATTGATTTTCACATGAACTTCTATAGAAGCTGGCATCAACCACAAGGTATGTTAGCATCCAAAATCATTTATGTTAATTTCCAATAAATTTAACTCATGTCAAACCTATCTTCATCATCATAATATGGTTGCTAGTTCTAGTTTTCTCTAAAAGAAAGTGTATCGACATTATGAACCATCGTACTTTGCTCAAGCTACAGTTTTAACCATTGATGTATTTTTTTGAACAGTTGTAACCAGTGTACTTTGGATGCGCACTCACTACCCCAAAACTAGAGATATTTAGTGCATATTTTTAGAAATTTTAACCATCCTACTTTTATCTTTTGGGGGTTAATGAGTGCGTATCGAAAGTACAATGGTTAAAACTGTTAAAAAAAAATATAGAATGGTTAAACCGGAGCTTGAGCAAAGTACGATGGTTCAAAATGTCAATAGGCCTAGGAATTATTATTCTTTTCCATAATACTCCATCTGCCCCATGATAAATGTAGTACTTTCCCCTTTTCGTATGTCCCAAAATAAGTGTCGCGTTTCTGAACGAGGAAAGAGTCTTAGCGTAATTTTAACTTTGTACAAGTAATATAAACAACTAAAGCACATCCATTACAAACGTAGACAAGTCAAATGCAACATTTATCATGGGACGAAGGGAGTATAATATTTATTTGCACTCTCATGACATGTGTGTTGTATTGAATCCATCCCCTTCCCCCTCCCCCACAAAAAAAAAAAAAAAAAAAACCAAATTAGGATTTCCCGTTGACTGTCAAATCTTAACTCAACTTTCATATGGTAGGTGCGTCTGCTAAGGGCAATGCTTCAGTGGGAGGAGCAGCTCCGTTCCGAAGCAGGTTTTCAACAACAAAAAATTAATAATGCAAATCAATACAGAAATGCAGAATCAATCTCTCTTGAGGAAGTTGTAGTTGTATGTTGGCCAGAGTAGGCCTTGAGGGAAAGTTGGTCTCTGTAAATGGCCAGGTTTGTTTACCCAGCACTGAACTCAAAGACGGTGATGTTATTGAAGTCAAGAATTAGATGAAGATCTTGTAAATTCCGCACGCAATTAGAGTAGGTGAAAATTATTCGAAAATATATAGTAGAAAAAAAAACCGAATCAGTTGTCATTTCATTACCTGTTGGAAGTAATTACTATTACCTGAAAATAGTCACAATTAAGTTGCTCCCACAACTTAAGCTGCTTATACTTTGATATCTGCTGTACATCTTAAAGAGTATAAGGAACTGGGGTGGGCCTGGTGGTGGAAAGAATGGGATCAGGGACACAATCAATGCAGTGATTGATCTCTTGGCATTTCCTTTTGTTGCTGTACAAAGTGCACCGGGCTTGCCATCTGCTGCAGCTTCAGCAATAGTGGATTTCTTCTTAGTATGGGTTCACCTGGGGGGAAGGTTTGTGCAGAAGAAGGATATGGTGAGAGCAATTGAAGCAAGCATGGGAAAGTACATTCAAATCCTTATAGAGGTCAATACCATCTTTCTTTCTATGTTTCTCTTCTTGTGCTTTGGGTGGTCACTTTTCTGTTTTAACTTTAATTCCGGTTCTCTTCTTAGACTTTTGTGGAATTTTGTTTTGGAAATGACATCTTTGGTAAGTTTGAAGCTACTTACTCCCTCCGTCCCCAAATGAATGACCAAAAAAATTTCAAAATTGCTTCATTAATTTGGGAATTAATACTTTGACCACTAATTTGAAGAATAGAATTAATTGAGGCCGTAATAGAAATCAGTTAAAGCTAGGTTTATTTTGTTCTTGAGTTCTTAATTAGTTATTTGCGTATTTTGTGGCCATAATAGAAAACATTATACTACAATAACCAATTGATTGTTATCCGGCCACCTAACCGTCTCAATCATTACTTTTGTGAACAAGCCCTAGAACGAGATTGACATATTTATAAGAATAGCATAGAGTGATAGTATTCAGGGGCGGATCCACCTTATGGCCAAAGTGGGCCATGGCCCACACTCAAATTTCCAAAAAAAAAAAAAAAAAATTTTTTTTGAAAGTATGGATAACTAGACTTAGTTAATGCATTTCAACTCTAATATTTGATTGCCCAAACGGAAGGTTGTTTACCATTTTTCCTTCATGTCCTGGGTACGACTTCTATACTCCCCATTCCGTCATTTGTATTATCTATTTTTGAATGTTTAAAAAACAAAATTGTTTGCAAAGTAATTAATAAATTAATAAAAATAGCATCAATTGTTTAAACATTGGGAAAAATAGCATCATTAGAAAAAACAATTTTTTTGGCCCACACTGAATTTTTTTTCTGGATCCGCCACTGATAGTATTATGATATCCAACCTGTGAATCTTTCTTAATTTGGTTAAACCCTTGCTTTGATTTGCGTTGCTCTTGTTAATTTAGTTTCATTTAATTTTTGTTTAGTAGTTAATTAAAATCAATAAAAAATCACCCTCATTTGTTACTGTTTGCACCTGTTAAATTTGCTTGTTAATCACACAAGTTTCTGTAGGATCGATTCTTACTTTTGTACATTGCTACTTCGGTGACTTGTACACTTGCAAGGTTATTACACAGTGGAATTTTATCCATCACGTATCTCGCGCGAGACACCTTGTCCCGCGCGGGACAGTGCCTCTGTAAATTGCATAAAACTAGGGTGATGCCCGTGCTCCGCACGGGATCTGACATGAATGTTTATTAATTAGCTAATTAAATAGACTAATGCATATAAAATATGATTGCAAGTGATTAGCACATTTATCATCTATAAATGAAATATGACTTAAACTCTTCATATTTTCAAAACAACTTATAATGATATTAGATATTAGTTACGTAAGACAGTACAATTCGATAAAAAATACGCAAAATATCAAATCATAAATATTAATTTTTATGAAATGTTATTGTTAAATAATGAAGCTAATTATTTCCACAAAATAAATAAACATCACTTTTTTTTAATATTATTATGAAACTAAAATCTATGAAAATGTATTTCATTATTAAATATTGGTATTGAAATTTTGTTTTTAATATCTTTGAAAATTAAACTATTTTGAATCTAGTCATCATTAGTGAGGTTAAACAATAATGAATGTGATTCAATGAACATTACATTCTTTAAATCAAACACAAACATTCAAATTCTATAACTCCATCTAAATTATAAGCATTATGTTACGTAAATTTATTCTCATTAATTAAATGTATGCATGCATCAAATTAATGACTATGAACTTGCCCAATCTTTCCTATTCTACCATCTATTATTGTAAATTGATTAGTACTTCTTTATTTCAAAATAAATGATGATTTTAGTGAAATTGTGTTTCAAAGTGAATTAATAAAAAAACACTATACCAATATTTTCTTTTTCATTTTTTCATATTTTATTATATAATTGCAAAGCTAAAAGTTTGAAAATGGATAGCAATATATTTATGCATTTTCTAACAGTCAACCTTTTTAAAACATTTCTCAAATGAAAAACGACTCAAAGTTTGAATATATAGATATTATTTATTACTATGTCTCTTAATGATTGTTATTGTAGAAGATTAATTTTATCCCAAAATATATTTAGTGTCCCTATTACTAAGAAATTATTATCTTTTAATACCAATTATACTTTTAGAATTGTGATCGAATATCAATTGTATAAATCACGCAAGTATTTAATATGAAGATGGTGCTACACACTTGAGTTTCAATATATGTCAATTATATTTAACTTTTATTATTTCACTAAGTATTGTAAATTGTCTATACAATTGTAAAAGTAGTTAATGAAAGTAATTAATTTAAAAATTTAAGAAATAAAATTACAATGCAATAACAAATACTCCATTAAGGGGACAATCATATACGTTCCATCTAAACGTTTTTCCCTTATCTACTTTTTTTTTTCCACCTTTCTCTTCTTCATTTTTGCTAGGTCAATGTCGTTGGGGATTATTTTGAGATTGCTAAAGTTTGATGATGAAATATTGTGACATACTTGATGCAAAATCTGCAACACTGAATACATAGAAGATATTAAAGTGTACGTAATATAATCATTACAATAAATAAATAAAAATAAAATCAAAGAAATACAAAAAATTTAATAAAAAAAATCGATTCAATTAAATAGAAAAAATATTATATTTGCAATGGTAGAAATATTTATATACACATATACACTTTATTATGTCTCATATTGAGTCTTTATTATTATTCTTCCTCTACTGCCTTCTAGCTTTCGCTGCAACGGACGATTATTTTTTACATTGAAGTTGCTTTGACAATGAAGGATTACAAAGCTCAAAATCTATACCTGCATTGAGAGTAAAGAAAACAATAACATTAATGAAACAAAAGTGCACAAATTAATCATAAGCAAAGAATAACATAATTTCTACACACATCCAAAAAAAAATGAAAACATCATTCAAGATTAAAGAATTTATACAATAATTAATATTAATAGCCAATCCAAAATTAACAACATACATCCTCTGCCTACGTAAAACAAACACCCTTCTTATGTGTTCGATTTGATTAAACTTTAATTAAAGAAAAAACTAATGACTGAAATAAAATTTTAAAACTTATTATTGATACACCCATTGAAAGTATTATTTTCTTTGTCCCAATATAAATGTCTAAACAACTTTCAATTTTACTTATAATTGATCAAGAGTAAATTTGAAAAAAAAATGAACTTTTTTTTTTTGGGACAAGGGAGTACCATAAAATAAATTAACTTAAAATATTGCTCAAAGTTTAATCAAATTTATTTCTAAATAAATGTGAATATTGTTTTATGGGTTGGAATGAGTAAAAAAACAAAAAAAATGACAATATGAAAAATACAATAATAAGAAATGAATACTTACCTAATGTTCCATGGTATAAATCTCAAAATTCCAGTAGCGTGACCAACTATTGATCCGCTAAGATGCTCAATTGTATGCTTTCTTTTTCCATCTTTCATATCACCTCCAATTACCAAATTAACAACGTTTTTAATATTCTCTAAGAGTATACGTATAAAAAAATCATAAACATGGAGAGAGGAATTAGGATAAGAGGGGGAACCTAAACAAATAATTAATGAATGAAGAAGATAAATAAATAAATTAAAAATTTGCAGCTTGATTCTTGATCAAAGAAGATTCATCAAAACAAATGTACTTTCCCCTTTCGCTTTGTTTGTTGTCTCTCTGGTTGACTGTCAATAATATAAGTATGCTATATGAAAAATCATTACCATCAAGCCAACATTAATTATGCAGTTTATTTTAATATCATAATAATTCACTTGATTTTTGCAATCACACCTTCAAACACCATCCTCACAACATGTATAAAAACATAAACATTTCATGATATATAAAAAAGTAGAAAAATGAAAGCATAAACATGTAATGTTATATATATATATATAAAGTAGAAAATGAGAAGAACTTACCTTGAAAACACGTACGAAATGCTAGATTATGTAGTAACTTGCCTCAAGTTCAATTCCATGAAACTGTTATATGCATACAAAATACAAACTAAACTCATTTGATAAAGATTATCAAGAATTCTAATCAACAAACAGATCGACTACTACAAATAAAGTAGAAAATTCTTATAATTTGGAAAATCTTACCTTGATCAAGTTTGAGGGGATCAAGTTTGAGGGGGAGGGGGTTTCTTGAAGGTTTTTAATATTTTAACTTAAATTAGTAATTGCTAGCAAGAGTGAATTTACTTTGGTGTGTCTTTTGAATTTTCATATGCATGTTACTAATGAACATAATGATGAACTAATGTAATGATTCTACATATTCTTAACGTTTGTAGTATATCAAATATTGAATATATCAACAATCTTCCGTTCATGAATCCCTAAAGACTATCTTGATGATTTGTAGTAAATGTTGAATTTAATTGTGAGCCTTATCTAGTGTCAACCTCTAGTATATATATTATCTCTATCTATGTTATATACTTCTTCTTTTCATATGTAGTGATCATCAAATGAAAATCATCATACTTCTTCCTAGTAATATGTAAACATTCAAATATTTAAAGTTAATATCTATTACTTTTAACTAATCACTTTTACTTAGTATTAACACATTAGAAATATTAGACTTCTTTAAATTAACTATTACTAATCTCCTTAATATAGTACCCATTCACATACCTTTTAAGGACTATGAATATTATTAGCTATTAGGGCGGATACGAATCATCACATAGAAATCAAAGGTTGGATGAGTTGGAAGCATGAGAATGCAAGAATCACATTTTGAGTCTTATGTGGCAACACCTAATGGAGTTTGGCCTACTTTAATATACTATAGTATAGATTTGTGCACAAAAGGTCAATCTAACCCCGATTTGCCAAAACAAATCTCGAAACATGCAGATACATTCACCATATACAGTATATACACCATAACCCTCTCAGCTACATATCCAAAAATTTGACCAAATTTGATCATTGCATCACTCGTGGAAACATCACAAAAGTCGAGAAAGTTAAAAATAAACTAACTAGAACTAGGTTAGTAAATTAGGAAAACTATTGTTGTGCTATCTATGTGCTGACAGGTACCAAAAAAAAAGGAAAAATAGAAAGAAAAGTTGTTTGGGCCACCCGAGCCAATATGTACAAATATCATAAAGATTCAAATGGGGGACAGAGGGGAGACCTATGCTATCATATCTCCCGAGCTACCGGCACCGCCATCACCACCACCGGGGCTACCACTCCTCCTCGCCCTCTTGGTTCCGCATGTGGGGGTCTCCGCCGCCGCTACCGTCGATGCCGCCGAGGCTGCCTTATGAAATATCTTCTCAGAAAGGTCAGACACCAGGGCCATCAACCCGGCCATCCTGCTAGCCCCGCGATTGTAGTCTGTCGCCGACATGGTAATCTGTTGAATAAAGGGAGATGCTCAGAAATAACAGACATATACACACATATGGACGGTACAAAGAAAGAAATAAATGATCATACCGTGGAAACATTGGGCGGAAGACAATAACCCTCAGGAATCTGATCCATAACCGGGATGGAGCCCATCATCTCCATATTCCTCATCATATATGTATAGCTCGGAGGACCATAATCCGGCATAAAGGGCACTGGACCTGCATACTGGGAAGAAGAGCCAGGGGGTTGACGAACCAGAACCTGAGGCAGAAGCCGAAGCATGAGTGCGAGGCTGCCTGCCACCCGCCACGAGAGGACTCATCAGACGAGGCAAGAAATCCTCATAAGAAGCTCCGTGCACCACACACACCTCCACCACATAGCCATTCACGAAGCCGGCATATGCAGCCGCCGGGATAGAAGAAGTAGAATGCATCTCAGTAGGTGGATCCATGGGCACCATCCTGTTATGAGAACCTCTGCCATGCTGAGGGAAGACTCTCTCACCCAAATATATGATGTCACCCTCATGCGACACCAAGATCCTCTGAGTATCGGTGGCAGTCCAGGCACTATGCACCGCATCCTCCAAAAGAGTCCATGGATAAAGGCCATGGTGCTCAAAGTTGAACTGATCCAATAAAGCCTGTGCCTCCTCAACGGCTAAGGTCCAGTCCTCTCCCTCCTCCTCATCCACAGTAAGGTTGAAGTGGCTCCATCTCTGGATATCAAGAAATTGGGCTCCACGCTCATCAACCTCAAACTTATGCAACGAAAATACTCCATACCCCCAAATCTGTACAAGAAAACAGAGAAAGTTCAGTATAAGGCATGAATGTATTGAAAGAGAGATTCGAAATGTGAAATAATGAAATGGAGTCAGGAAACTACCTCCCAAGCATGAGAATACCCGCACATGGTATTCTTGGTGTGCCTACACGCCTAATCCATGGCATGATTGGAGAAAGCCAGGCCAGCAGAACCTCAATTATAGGTGCTCACGGCATCAAGATCCTCCAGAACCCCCAACAAAGCGGTACGGGTAGTGGAAGAATGATTAGAAAAATGGTCTCCGACAAAATGTACAAGAGGGATCCCCTCACAATACGGTCCAAGACCGCATTAGCCCTATCGGCATAAGCCTCAATCTGACCTCGAAGAGGGTCCAGCTCAGTAGCAAATCCCTTGGTCTTGCCGGGGACAAAACCAATCAACTCTCTCCACCCAGCTGTGTCACCGGCTTGTAACCCGTCATCGCCGGAAGAAGGTTACCACTACTTTCCAGCCCAGTGATAGCCAGAAAGTCAGTTGGAGTCATAGTCGCCTCCCTGAAATGCAAATGTACTGTGTGGGTAGTATCCCACCACCTCTCCCTGATAGCTTGAAGGACCTGAGGAGTCCGTCGCATCCCACGGATGTTATCAACGAAAGTTAAAAGCCCCGTCTGCTGTACCCTCTCACGGACTCTTGATTGACCGATATGACTGCAAAACAGAGGAAGGACAAAGATATTGTTAAAATCAAGTCGAGAAAGGTGAAGAATATCATTTTCTGGAAATTCAACCAAAATTGAAATAAAATCATCCCAAAGCATGGTATCAAGAAAACATGGACTTCACATTCATATACGAGCATGATGGCATTGATTCATGGCGAAAGTTTCAAGAAATTAATAGAAAAATTTCATTGGGGCATTTCATCAAACACTTGACGTGCATGGCAGAAAACATGTATGAAAATGATCCTTTGGCTACCCAATCGGATTCTCCTACTGTTCGAGACATGTAGGGCACATGTACATTCACAAATGTATCACTAATTTAACGACAAAAGCCTAGAAAATCTAGCATGCATCGTGTTAAAACCATGTTTTTTCACGAAAGAAGAAAAAAGAGGAAAATGGTTGGTTTTTTGATGAATCGATAGATAAATCAAGAGAAATAACTCCATGCAATCATGGAAACGAGTTTGGATTAGTGATTCTTACCAATCCTTCGTGAACGGCACGAGAACTGTTCCTATGTCGATCGAAAGTGAGGTCCTCGTGAGGATAGTTCTTCAAGCACAAATAACTATTTAAAGTGGGATTTCTATGTTCTTGGGCCATGGATTATGTGTTCGAGGGAGGAATTAAGTTGATTGAGAGCAAGGAATCAACAAAGAAACGAAGGAATTTCAAGAGAGAAGTTGCTTTGGCTCAAACTTGAGAAGAAAATTTGAAAATGAATGAGAAAAATGAACACAAACTTTGTTTTATTGCCTCGACAGTGCTTGTCCCGCGCGATACAAGATGTCCCGCGTGAGACTAACCTTCTGGATAAAGACAAAATTGCCCTTGGTAAAAAGCATCTACACAATATCAAAATTCAAAATTATTTTGACACATTTACCCTCGAAAGTGAAATTCTAACAAGGATACGTGGAAAAATTGGCACCGCAAGTCACGGAACGAGCCAAACGTGGCGTACTCATGATTATCCGTTACGACACCGTATTGCACAAAATGATTGGTCCAATGATCGAGTCACCCGGCATAATTTGGAACCCAAATAGGCAAATTATCTTGTGGTTTGATCACACGAAAAGACAAGCTCCAGGTCACATGGACCGTCATCCTTTGAAAAGCCCGATTCAGCGCCCTTACTTACCGGTGAATCGTCAACCAAAAAGCCCGATTCAGCGCTCTTACAGGTGAATCGTCAATCAAAAAGTCCGATTCAGTGCCCTTACAGGTGAATCGTCAAAGAAAAAGCCCGATTCAGCGCCCTTACAGGTGGATCGTCACACGAAAAGCCCGGCTCCATGCCACATGGACCGTCATCCTTTCAAAATCCCGATTCAGCGCCCTTACAAGTGAATCGTCAATCAAAAGCCCGATCCAGCGCTCTTACAGGTGGATCGTCACACGAAAAGCCCGGCTCCATGCCACATGGACCGTCATCCTCTCAAAAAGCCCGATTCGGTACCCTTACAGAGAATCGTCAAACACCAGAATACGGGGGACCGGACAGGTAGACCTTTGTTTTCTAATACTTTCCCCGCAGGTTCGGAGCCAAGAGGCGAATCTTCAGACAGACAGGTATATTCAGAATTGGGTCATGACTTGATTCATGAGACGGGTCATTTTCTATAGTGCTCGAACAAATAAATGGCATCGCGCACCAGATATGCTTCGAAAACGCCATTTCTTTGGCTCATGTGTTATAAACAACTGCCTTTATGTGGCTGGTGGTGAATGTGAAGGAATCCACAGAACTCTCCGATCCGCTGAAGTTTATGACCCTAATAGAAACCGTTGGAGCTTCATTTCAGACATGAGCACTGCAATGGTGCCCTTTATTGGGGTCATTTTTAATGGAAAATGGTTCCTAAAAGGACTTGGGACCCACCGGGAGGTCTTGAGTGAAGCTTATGTTCCAGAAACTAATTCTTGGACATCAATAAATGATGGAATGATTGCTGGCTGGCGGAACCCTAGCATATCGATGAATGGAAAGCTATATGCTTTGGATTGTCGGGACGGATGCAAGCTTAGGGTCTATGAAGAGGCCACAGATTCATGGAAAAAGTTTATTGACAGCAAGGTTCATCTAGGGAGCTCTCGTGCTTTGGAGGCAGCTGCGTTGGTCCCTCTAAATGGGAAGCTCTGCATTATACGTCACAATATGAGTATCAGTATGGTGGATGTTTCAAGCCCTGATAAGCGGATAGAAACTAATCCGCAGGTATGGGAAAATATTGCCGGGAAGGGTCAGTTCAAAACTCTCTTCACTAATATTTGGTCAAGTATATCGGGCAGAAATGGGCCCAAGAGTCATATCGTGCATTGTCAGGTGCTTCTAGCATGAAGATTGTCAACCCAGGGAGATGGAATACATTGCAAACAGCGACCACTGGATTGCAACAATGAGGCTCAATGAAATTGAAGATATGCATTCAAACAAAGAGAAGAGATTTCACGGAAATATCAATTCATTAGACCACTTATTGACATTGACGAAGAGCAAGAAGATAGCTTCAAACTCCACATTTTTTGTCATTGACGGTACGCAAGTTGTCTATTCAAGTTGTGGTGCAGAGATATGTTAGAAAATTTGTGGTGCTTACACACAATGTCAAAATATCACAAGACATTGTATTTATTCATTGCAAGTGTAATATGGAGTACACAAATTGAAATCAGATAATGATAATGAAATTATATGAAATTGTAGTCAGTTTGGTCCCTCGATGGATCATTTCCTGGAAGCGCTTGAATGACTCTTGACGCTGTATCCTGAGATGATTTCTCATGTTGTTGATAAAATCTTCTGCCTGCTTGTTTATGTCAGCCTTTTCCACACATCTTTTTACTACTCTTTGTGACCTATGGCATTCGTTGAAATCATACTTTTTGCTACCAGATGAGGATCTCTCCTTAGATTTGTCCATTATGTGTCTATAGAGTAGAGAGAGAGAGAGAGAGAGAGAGAGGAGCAACACATTGATTGGGACGGACTAAAGATAAGTTGGGTTTTGGTCATATGCATGTCATTGGTGCCTTTTATGCTTATGATGTTATATAGTATGCACTGGAAACTGAACCTTTGAAAATATGTAGCAACAGCAAGAATGATCATTGTTCAAATGTTGCTACTGATAGGTAAAAAAGTATTTCACTTTGCAGAGTCAATGCTTTACTGTGTGCGTGTGTGGATTTAGGCTCGGGTCCACTGGATACACTGCAATGACTTGAATCACGTTCATGACGTTCGGAGAACATTGTCATTAACATAAAATATCCGCGTAACATTGGTAGTCAACCAAGACTCAGTTGCACACAGTTACACACACACACACACAAGGAGAAATGTCTGCATAACAATGTCACTAAGAGAAGACCATTGGTAATTCATAACTGATAAACCATAGTTCGAGTCTCAAGACTCTCAAACATAATATTACAGAGTAAGAGCTGGGTCGAGGGGATAACAGAGTAGAACATCCAGTGGCATATTACAGAGTAAGAACTTATATACATTTATAAACCATAGCTCAGAGTCTCATAAGACTCTCGCACAGCATATGTAACTGAACCTGACTTAATGGTTCGGATTTTTTAAATACATTTATAAACCATAGCTCAGAGTCTCATAAGACTCTCGCACAGCATATGTAACTGAACCTGACTTAATGGTTCGGATTTTTTAAATACTTGTACATAATGATATAGATACCCCATCATACTTCCATTCCATTTGTGTACTTGTAACAGAACCACGAGAAATTTACTCTGTAATCAGTAGTTCGACTTCATCCAAGGCACTTGGACGCTGCAAAATGCCAAAACAAAAAGATGTCAACTAAACTTCTATGAAAGGACAGGATTTTTTTTTTTTCCAAAAAATTTAACCAAGGTGGTAAATGAAACAATTTGTTCAGTACAATGTGTGTCATTCAACGAGTCATAAGCAGCATCTACTCTGTTTCAGAGGATATGGTTAAATACAGGGAAAGAAAAATACAGGGAACGAAATATTCCAACGCTGCCCTTACCCGTCTCGTGTAAGAATACACGAGACACATCTCGTGTGAACTCACACGAGATGTGTCTCGTGTGAGTTTACACGAGACAATCAAAAGGCAGTCAATTTGGTTTTCCAGGAAGGGGGTGTGCATAACACCCCTATTTGCGTTAAGAGGACAATCAAAAGGCAGTCAATTTGGTTTTCCCTCCGACGATCTCAGACATGGCTGAACCCACATCAACAATCGCTGCCACCGTTTATGGAGCTTCCGACGACGACTTATCTCGTCCATCAGCTTCCGTATATGTGGATTTCAATTTAGGTTTTTCCGTTCGACGGCGGCGATAGGAGCAAACTAACTTTAACTCTTTTTGTTCTTGATACTTCAAATAATTTAAGATTGAGACTGGTAATTGTTTCTTGATTCAATTTAGGTTTTTCCGTTCGACGGCGGAGATAGGAGCAAACTAACTTTAACTCTTTTTTTTCTTGATACTTCAAATAATTTAAGATTGAGACTGGTAATTGTTTCTTGATTTTTTAGGTCGGATGCGACTCGGCTAGACGAGTCCGATCTGTGCGTTGGTGGTGAATGGTGACGACGGCAGCGATAGGAGAAAGGAGGGAAGAGCGAGAGAGAAGAAGGGAGGGGAAGGAGGGAAAAAAATTAGGTATATAAAAGGTTATTTTGGTAATTTACTTACTTCCCTGTATTTTTAGTTCCCTGTATTTAGTATTTACCCTTCAGATGAGAATTGCCAAACTACTTGGACTTGTTACATGTGATTGGACTTTCTTAAATTCTTTCCTAACTGATGCAAGTCCTGAATTGTATGTGTATCTCAATCAAGGGTAACGACTTACCTTATAAGAACTTTGCTGATCATGTTAGCAATACACCAGAAACCCCCCCTAATATATGCTATTATATTAAAAGGAGCATACCTTTATTCAAACCAACAATCTGAGGAAAAAGGTTAACGAGTGTGGTGAAGCACATTGCAAAAAACAATTTGGTAAACAAACATGGGCTCTTGTAAGAAAATATTTTACTATGTCCATTACAGAAATGGATGCTAAATACAGTTTTGATATTAATTTTCGTCTTAAAAGGCCATGTGGCGCTTTCTAAACATAAAGCCACTACTTATCATTTGATTTCTTATAACATTTCCTTTAGATTTCAAACATTTATTACATACCCAATCCTGAAATACAACTTGTCTTTACAGACGAGCGGTCTTTCGATGCAATTAAAACTAACATGGATAGACACTAACACCAAACAAACATAGAAATGAATGCCTATTCTAGCATACAAACCCCAAAAATAAAGCTCTTGATGTTCTCTCATTGATATACTCTCATGTAGTACTCAATGACCAGAAAACCACAGACCGTTGCATGTAATTTTCAAACTGACATCCTAATGGGTTAGGTGAAGGCTCTAGGTGGGCCTAGCGCATCACCGCACCGACTCAAGTTATCAGGTCAATGTGAACCACAAGTAACAGAAACAATCAAGATTTGTAACAAACATCCATAAACCACTTATCTACACATCTAAATGTTACTTGTTCTGTCTCAAAAAGATTGTCAATTGAGTCGCATACACTGAATTCCATCCCATTTTAACACTAGCCCTTTCCACTGTTTTTATGTTTTCTTGGCCAATATTGATTCCATATATTTAAACATAGCTCCATTAGATTTAGCAGTAAAATTCTTAACAATCAAGAAGAAAAGAAAACCAATTCATACGAACGAACAATCGACAAAGAAATAAATCTTGTTACCTCAGGAACAAATTTGCGAGAGTGAGCACAAGAGACGGCCTTTTGGCTACAAGATTTCACGGTCTCGAACTGATCAACATTAAGTTTCTTGTTAATAATCCCAACCTGAAAGTAAATATTGTTGGAAGGCGGCAAATCTACACTGATTTCATCAACATCGAGCCAGAGGAACAGGCGCTTGACCTCAATCCCGTTGAGATTGGTGATGGAGCCCACCTGGAGCTTGCCGGTGATCTTGCGGTCGTAGTAGACCAAGTAATCGAAGTGGATGTAACAAGGGTTTTGAAGCTCGACGGAGAAGGTGCCGTCATCGGAGAGGGAGTAGGAGGTGACGGAATCGGGTAAGAGACCGCTGGGAAGACCGTATTTGGGGAGGATTTCCCAAACGGAAGGGTCGGCGTCGGAGAGTGGGATGGATGAAAAAATTGCGATGAGTAGGAGGAGAATCAAATGACTTTGGCGAAGGGTAGCCATATTCTCCTCCCTGCTGCTGCTGTGTGTGAGGGCGGTGGGGAATGGGAGTGGGTTGGGGGCAGAGGAACGGAGTAGTTGTTGTTAGTCTTTGCTCGGCGGCAATTTTGACTCTTTGCGAAGGGGTAAGATGGTCTTAACTCTTGATTTGGACACCAAAATAGAATTTGGGAGATCCGATTGGTCATATTCTTTAAGTTGTTCAATAACTCAAACAATCAATGTTTGAATCGTCTTCTTTTTATTAAGAAAAATATCGATTTTTATCTCAAATCATAACTCAGTCTTCTTAAATTCTATCTTAAAATCAATTGGTGTCAAGAAGAATGACTTAAAATCTTTATATGTCATAGGCAAAATTTGTTAATTTCCAATGTGAGATAATATCTCTGAGACACAGACAAGTCTAAGACATTTGTCCAAAAGTCGAGCTTTTGTCAAAGACTTACAACACGGATTTATTAATCGGATGGCGCGGAGCAACATTGTGGATCGTTGAGCCTGCACGTGTAAAGACCTACTCTGATATCATCTTAAAGTCTGAGGTTCAACCTTAAAACCAATTGATATTAAGCAAAGTGGCTCAGAATCGTTATATGTCATACACAAGGTTTGTCAATTTCCAATATGAGATAATATATTCTGACACACCGGTCTAAGGGTGAGTTTGACATTGCTTCTGATTTTCCGAAAGTGATTATTTAAAAGTGATTTTATAAAAATCGATTATTTGTAATAATAATTAAAATTTGTAGGCATGTTTGGATAATATATGTTCAAAATTGATTATGAAAGATAAATATCAAAAATGATCTTTACGATATATATCTAATATAATAAATGCACAAAAGAGATAGAGGTTATTATTGTAAATATAACACAAATAATAACTTCTAAGAATCACTTTTAGCAAAAGCTGGGTCATAATTGCTTTTACCAAAAAACAATTTTTTACGTTTTAACGGCTTAAAACCATAATCACTATTGTTATCCAAATGCTATTAAAAGTGATTAAACGCTATTAAAAGTGATTTTAAGCTTTTTTTTAAAAGTGATTATAAGCTTAAAAAAAAAAAAAAAAAAAAAAAAAAAAAAAAACCAACCACCTCTCCCAAACTCACACACTAAGACATTTTTCCAAAATTTATACTCAAATTTTAAACATTTGGGATATGTCAAAAAAACTAAGATCGAATTGAGCTACCGCCAAAACCTAATTCCCCGTCCGATCACCGGTAAACATGAACACTAGAAACCCTAAACGCACTGACCACGAACGCATCGTTTTCCGCTCAGCAATTTTGTCGAGAATCCTCCTCCTCACCTTAATTATCCTCTGGAGGTCTCTACTCACTCCTTACGACACATCCGCTTCAATCAACCCCGATTGCATCACAACCACCACGACGTCCACCACCCACCGCCCTGTCCTCCTTCCTCGCGTCGCCGCTGCAATCGAAAACGGCATCGTATGGGACAGCGTGTACTTCGTCCGTATCGCGCAATGTGGATACGAATACGAACAGACGTACGCCTTCCTGCCTCTCCTCCCCTTTTGCATTTCTGTACTGTCTCGAACAGGTTGGTCTATTAGTTAATACTTGTTCTATGCTCATTATAAGTTATAATTTTCCATGGTAACAGCAGAATATTGTTCAACAGTTTTTCCTAGCTTTGATTCAACAATGTTAATGGATGTCTTATTCGCAGTTTTCGCCCCTCTGATTCCGGTTATTGGACATAGAGCTGTATTGGCTTTGTCCGGTTATGCGCTTAACAATGTGGCATTTGTCTTTGCATCTTTGTATCTTTACCGGTAATACTTACTTCTAGAATACTTTATAATGCATTGTCAAATTTCATTATCTGTTGGTGTCTTTGTCTGTCACTGGAGTGAATGGAGCGCAGTTAGTTAAACGTTAACAGTTTGGTTCAGTTCAATACTTAGGTTACTGTCGTCTTTCAGCTACTCGTGTTTGACTTTATTGAGTTAAATATCCTAATGCTATTGCCTATCAAATGTCTGATTTCAATGTTAAGAGTACAGACTAAAGCTAAGTGATTGGCAGCATCAATGTTGAAAGCTGATGGCATCTATACTGTTAATTTTTATTTATATTGACCAATTTACTTTGAATATTCAAATCATTATATTTAGAAAATGGACTATTTTTGAGGGATACACTGTTTGATTCATCATTACTGGAGCCATTATAAACGCTCAGTATATAATTATAGCTGAATGTTCTTTGTCGTAGTTAGATAATGTATAGATGTCCTTCCATAAAAGATTGAAGCATGACACGGTTTATCCAGATATCACAATGCAGGATTCATATAGTGAAAAGTTTATGTTCTTAATTATTGAATGCCTTTCCCCATGCTGGTTCATTCTATTCCATGTACCTCAATTATGACCACACTGAAGGAGTTGGAAACCTCTTTTTTTTGTTCTTTTCAACTGTGTATTCTCATTAAATCCAATATTGTTGCGTTAGATAGTGACAATATTCCTTAATATCAATAACTCTGGGGTATAGATGTAGCACAACTCTTAGAATTATTATTATTGTTTTGGTGTATGGGAGTTTAGCATTGAACATTAAATTGTATAATTCTATTTTTATATCACTTTATTGTGCATAAGTATATGAGTTTTTCTTCATACATTTCCTTTCATGCTTGATTAGGCTTTCGGTTATAGTTCTGAAGGATTCAAAAGCAGCTGTGAGAGCATCCATTTTGTTTTGCTTCAATCCGGCTTCTATATTTTACTCGTCCATGTATTCTTCTTTTCCTCTCCTTGCATCTCGGATCAAAACCTAACCTGCTGGAGCTGAATGTTGACTGCCTTTACCGTTTGCAGCTATTCTGAGAGTTTGTATGCACTGTTATCAATTGGAGGGCTATATCACCTAATGTCCGGTGCACATAATTTTGCAGTTCTCTGGCTTGCTCTCTCAGGGTCTGCAAGGTCGAACGGGGTTCTTAATGCTGGCTATATTGGCTTTCAGACAATGCACAGAGCTTATGATGCAATATTCCATAAAAAGAACCTTTTTGTAAGCTTCAACTCTTTAACTAAACTCCTTTTTGTTGATTATATGGACACGTAATAAGCTTATTGAAAGGTGGTGAATACACAAAAACCTAGTGATTGCAAGTCGGAACTTCTTATCCACCCCGTCCCACAAAAGAAGAGATGTTCTTAGATGGTTAAAATGACATCCATAGGAGATAAACTGAGAAATATTATTGTAAACTAGTACTAACCCTGTGCCGGTGGCACAGAGTGACGCCCGACATGGTAACAATATGAAAAGGGAATGAACATCCTACAATTCAAATTTTCTTCACCCCGTAACACTTTCTTCTTCCCCCGCCCCCCTCCTCCGCCCCACCTGATTTACTTTCATCTTTTTTTTCCCAATTCTCTACCCAACCCAGAACCCTCTTTCCAGTAACCCTCCCCACCCAAGTACTATACCAAGCGAAAGATTGTCTATAGCTAGGGAAAAGAAGAAAAACAATTCCAAAAGAAGTTGTTGCTTTAAGATCCTTCTAACCAAAGACATTGAGACACGCAAAGTTGAGGTTAATTAGCCTATCACGTTCACCATCACTAATCAAATTATAGCAATTTATACAAAATTCAATTGCGATTGCAGGTTTCAAGCCTAATGGTCAAATACATTCACTATCACTCCACCTCATCATGACAAAATATAAAGAGAAAATACATCTAATTTATAGAGATCATTTCAAACCATGTCGTCGGGGTTTAGTTTGCCTTCTCAAAATCTTCCTCTTGAGCCAAAACGTGTAAACCTAATTCTGCACATGAATGTATTGATTAATTAGCTTAAACATTAGAAAGTAAAACATAATAAAAACTTAACAACATAATGGACTAGTGTCTGTCCTATTCCACTTGGTGCAGCAGCCCAAGAAAAAAAAAAACTGATTTAAGACAAACGTAAGAGAAAGGGTAAATATGTACTCCCTCTGTACCAAATTGAATGACCAATTTTTTCCCAAAATGAATGACCTTTTAAAACTTTTTTTTCAAAAAATCTAAATGCCTTTTTACCATTTTTTTTTCATAGTTCATTATATATTAGCAAAATTAAAAGTTTGAAAGTGAATACCAAGAATTTATGCAATTTTTTTCTTCTAAAAATCATTATTTCAAAATGGTCATTCATTATAGGATGGAGAGGGAGTATATAATATTGTCTCTCTTGGCTCTTGCATTACCATACCCGAAGGATGGAGGTTTCAAGTTCTCCAACTTCCCTAAAACAGCTTACTTCTTTTTTTGGCTGCGTTACAAAAAGTTAGGATCAAGGATCAACACTGTACAGAGCACTTAAATGCAAAAAGGAGCCAGCAAAGACAAACCAAAGGGAAAAGCTAAAGTATGTGATGCGGAATGTGCTGATACATGTCAACGGTACTTAAGAATAATTAATCCACAGATTTTCCATCCAAATCTGAGGGCATGGACTGCAATGTGTATACTCTAAAGAATAACATTAGTCAATTGGTCTGTCAGGTCACAAAGAGGATTTAAGTATCATTCCTCTAAGCCTCCTACCAGTAATGTAGAAACAAAAGAAATAAAATACCGAAGAAGGAGCATTATAGAAAATCAAAATCCGTCAATGTAGTTTTAACCAAATAAGTGCTATTGTAGATAAGGCAAACCTTATGTTCAATGCCGAGAACTTTGGTCCTAAACTTTGTGGAATGGAGTTGATTTGTTGAATCAGACAAGAATCAGTCCAGTTAAAGCTCTTATACATTCTTTCTTTCACATTATGTATACAGTTATGAATATTTGAACTTGGATAGATTCCACAAGTATAAAATCTAATAATATCTTACATCTCACTTTTTCTTGTTTCTTGTATGGAGTGGCTATCAACAGTAAATCCCAAGTTATGCAATCTCATTGCTTCTTTTATTTCTATGTAGTTTGCACTACAGGTTCTTTTTGCCGGTGCTTTGCGTTGTGTATGTGTTTTTATTCCATTTATTGCTTTTCAAGCATATGGATACTACAATATGTGTCTTGGACATTCCCCAGATAAATTAAGGCCTTGGTGTGAGGCAAGACTTCCGTTGCTGTATAACTTTATTCAAAGCCACTATTGGTACGTTGATACTTTTTCTCTGGTAGCTCTGTATAGCTTTATATCAAGCTGTCTTCTAAAGATGATAAGTTGCGGAAAATATGTGTTTGCCAGATCTGATATCAGGATATTATATTAACTAGTAGCATTATGATCTCATAGACAAAAATCGTGGGTATATCTTTGTCATCATTTTGCATATTTAGTTGAGTAAACTGGGCATTTGACAAACATGTTCTTCTCTTTATTTTTTCTTTTAGTTTATGGTAAATATGACTATTTCTGTTATAGCATGGAGAACAAAGGAGACAACCCTTTTAGCATTCTAATTGGTGTGGCCAACCTATCAGAAATCTTTTTGCAATAAATCACACTCATGTTTTGAGGGCTACAGTTGATCTGGATTCATTTTCGGTTGTCTTCTTTCAGTAACTTTCTCGGAATTGAAACTTATAGTTAATATGATTACATTTGGAACTTACATTCTTTTCTTTTATTTGTCAGGGGCGTGGGTTTCTTAAGATATTTCCAAGTAAAACAGTTGCCTAATTTTCTTCTTGCATTGCCGATTTTGTCTGTTGCTCTTTGCTCAATCATCCATTATGTGAAGCTATTTCCTGAGGTTTTTTACTCTCTTGGTTTCCGAGCTTCACTCATGGATGATAAACATGTGCCTATGCTATTTTCTCTTGGAGCAGACACAGAGTCGATAAGAGCATATCTTTTGGAGGTAGAAACTTCTGATACAAGTCAAGGTATAATCTGAAATTATAATTTGACCTATAAGGTGGTTTTGTTTTACTTTCATAGCAGCATACTGGAACTGGTACCTTTTAACTTTCAAACATACATGTTCATGCTGTGCAGGGGTTTTTAATAAAATTATGACAAGGTGGTTTCATTTTTACTATGCTGCAAGTATCATTCTGTTCATCACTAGGGCAAATGGCACATTACTACCCTTAAATTTCATAAGAGTTGCAATGTGACTACCAACTTATAAATTTTGGCAATTTCATTCCTCATGTTGACAATCTGTAGCAATGTAGGGAATTTTTGGATGGTCGGTAACGAAGTGAACCAAAAACTAATGTCCTTCTTTGAAAATTACATTATCCACACCTGAGATTCAATTTTTTTTTCAATTGTTACTATTTCATTAATTATGTTTAGATAACACAAGAAAAAGAGTTAATTTTAAAATAATAAATTTATTTATTACTTTATAAATATAATATCCAAATTCCAACATGAAACACATATTATTATTTAAATAATGCATTTATTTTATATAGTATATTAAGGAAAATAAATATCCACCAGAAAAGTACTTTGTAATTAATGATTCAAAATCAAACAAAAAGTAATGCATTTATTTATAGTAAATTAATACTGTATATAATACAGTAATACTTTGATTCATGTTTTTTTAACCTTTAATTCATGTTTTTGAAGCATATAATACTTGGATTCATGAACAGTTATGTTAAAACAATACTATCACAAAATAAAACCAAGCCCAAAAACAAAAAAAAACAAATACTATATTTAAACATTAAGGAATTTAAAGAACAATTATTACCCAAAAAATAAAATTGAATAAGAAAATTGTTATACAGCTACATCTTACCCAGATTCGCTCTCCCCTCCATCACCTACCAACCAACAGCCCGTCTCCTTCCCCTTGCTATGAAATGCAGCAACAGGGAGAAAGCTTCCCAGTGCAGTGACGAAGAGGAAGCGACTGCGGCAAAGTGAGAGTACCCCCACCTGCTCCCCCACACCCTTTCTCCTTTCCTCTTCCCCACCTCCGTCTCCTTCCTCTCCCCCGCACCCCTGCACCACCACTGAGAACTAACAACCCATATCCCCCATTCCGGCAAGCCCCATCCCCTCCCTACCTCGACAACTACTACGACCCCCACTAACCCATGTTGTTGTTTTTTCTTGCTTTCCTACACCAACTCTCTCCCTCAGGATTCTTGAAATATTGCTGCAATTTCTCAGCAGAGTGAGAAGTAAGAGGTGGGAAAAGGCAAGCAATGAACTACTAACCCAGATCTGATAGATTTTAGTCCAGATGTGGCTGTTAATCTTCTCTTTATCTAACTCAAAGATAAATGATGCTATTAATTCAAGTTGATTTTTTGCTTTCCCTTTGGGTTTTCATCTGTTCTCATGGATTTGAGTTTTGATATTGTTGGTGTTCTGAGAGAGATTTAGAGCATTGGTGGTGGATGAGGGTGATGAGATAATTTTTAATGGTGTGAGGATGTGTTTTTTGTAAATGTAATTACTTTTGTACCAAAATAATACTCCCTCCGTCCCGGCCGAAGGTGCACATTTTTTTCAAATCACGCAAATTAAGGAAATTGGTGGGAAGAAAAAATGTTGGGAGTGTAATAGTGAATTAGGAGAGAGAATTAGTGGAAGAAATAGTAAATTTGAAAAGTGTTGTGAGTGTAATAGTGAATTAGGAGAGAGAATGAGTGGAGGAAATAGTAAAGATTTTTTGCCAAAAAAGGTAAGGTGAAGCTTTTAACGGGACAACCAAAATGGCAAAAAGTGAAGCTTGGGCTGGGACGGAGGGAGTATGTAATTACTCCAAATGAGATACCTTTGAATTTTAGGGTCAACAATGCAATATTTAAAGAAATTCGTTTGGTTTCTCGTTTACTTTGTTAACGTGTATCCATTTTTGTTAACATCCATCCCAAAATGCCTTACATTGTCACAAAATGTCAACATGAGGATTGAAATTGCCAAAATTGATGCGTTGGTAGTCACATTGTGTTAGAGATATTATCCCACATTGGGAATTGACAAACCTTGCCTATAATATATAAAGATCCTGGGCTATTCCCCTTAGTATCAATTGGTTTTAAGGTGGAACCTCAGACTTTAAGACAGTGCAACTCCTATAAAATATAAAACTTAAGGACACCAATGCGCCATTTGCCCTTATCACTAATATACTTTCTTTATTATTAACTACACTTTCATATGGTTTCCTGTTTGCATATAGAAGAAAACACTATTAGACAGAGAAAAAGAAGTAGTATCAAAGAAGAAGAGGGAACTGATAAGCTTTCTTCAGATAGTAGTCCTGTGGACAAGTTGGGAAATGTGTCAGTCGCTGTTCTACCATTTGTTTTACACTTGGCATTCATGGCAGCTACAGCATTTTTTGTCATGCATGTGCAGGTCAGCTACACAGATTTATCTTCTTATATGTTTCCCATAATCATGGGTGTTGAGCATATATTTCTATTTCATAATGCTGACAATTGAACAGGTAGCAACCCGTTTTTTATCTGCAAGTCCTCTTATCTACTGGTTTGCTGCATATCTAATGGGTATTGGGAAGAAATGGGGATATATGATCTGGGGTTATTCAGCCGCCTATATCCTGCTCGGAAGTCTGCTCTTCTCAAATTTTTATCCTTTCACTTGAAGAGCTTGTTTAGTTGACTTTGCTTGAACGCGATTGACCATTAAACATGTTCTCCGCTCATTACAGGAATGGACTTGGGAGTTTGTACACAAAAATGCCTTAGGCTTATGTGAGATAAATCCTTAGCTGTACATTGTAGACATTACATTCATTTTGTCGCTTTTTTCACGCAATTGAAACTGTTTAACTGCACAAGATTTACCAAAATATTCTCTTTTAGTGAATCTTGAGGAGAGGAGAGTAATTCAGGTGCTAGTTAGTTGCTTCACTGTTTGTTGCATGTTGCTACAATGGCGGATAGTGTGACTGCGGTGACAGGTAACCATGAGCACACGAGTGCTCGCTGCTTGCAAAGCAGATTCCCAACTGAAGGTTCATAAATGTCAGACTGTCAGTTATCTCGATGAAGCTTGAGCATAACCTAATGTTCCACAAAGTATGGTTAGTTTAAGTAAAATTTGATCATATATTTATATGAATCTACTTTATGCTTATTTATAAAGTTCTTATTAATAATTAATTTGCTTGAACTTTTTTTTTTTTTTTGGGTAAATGACACAATGGTCTAAAGTTTGGGGGTTTTTGTATAAACGGGTCGGATGTTTCAAAACTCGCAAATAATGGTTTAAAGATAACAAATATTAGCAATTAAGGATTTTTTTAGTTGGAATTGTTAGAAATATTTGTTAAACCGAACTCTTATTTGCTCAAGATTAGTTACTTCAGACCCTTGTTCGAAAAAAAAAAAAAAAAAAAAAAAAAAAAAAAAAGAGGTAACTTCATCCCTTTACTTAATATATTTGCAAAATCCTTCAACGGATTGTTATTTGATATGAAAACAAGTTGAGGACAAAAATGAATCTAACTTTGAAGATTTTTAAATGAAATGAAAACAAGTTGAGGACAAAACAAAATAAAAAAATAACCATTCATTGTTTAGTTGAGGTATAGAAAGGTTTCATAAACCAAGTTTAGGAATTGAAATGGATTTTTTTTTTTTTTGAAAGGAATGAACTAAGACATCAGGTTTAAAATATACTCCGTCCAGTCCGAAGCCGAAGGGACACAAATTTTCTTTTTGGACATCTCATTTGAAGGTGCACAACCCATAAATGAAAAGTCTTTTATTACTTCTTTATTTGTGAAACTCACTTGCCATACTCAAAATAAATACTCCATCCGTTCAAATAAGTGCTTCACCCTTTTGGGTGGGCACGAAAATTATGGAACCAATATTTATATTCAAAAGTAATAGGAGAGAGAAAATTTAATCTTCAATTAGGGGAGGTAAGGAAAACTAAAGCAAGCACTAATTTTTCCCACCAAATTTCAAATTACACACTGTGATTGAAAATTCAAATTACAAACTGAGTTTAACAAGACAGCCACTGAAGAATTTAAACATTCCCTCCATAATTGCATTCCCTCCAAATCAAATCAGGCTCACACAGTGTTCATAAAAGTTCTTATCAGTTGCTGATCAAACAAAAACCTCATATGCAGACCAAGGCAATGAAAGTTCACACCAATGCAACTAAGAGTGAGCAGTTCAACAAAAATCACAAAATAGGTCAAGAAGCCATATTCATCATTTCACACAGTAATTTCAACCAACTCCCAACAATGTACTCAAACAAGAAAAAGAATTGAATTGCGAAAAGAAAACATGAACCTGTTCCTTGAGCCAACGTTGTACAGCAGGACAGTGCAAACCCAACATCAACAAGTTAAGGCTGTGGCTTGCAACCTTTTTCTGGAAGGGTGACATAGCAGGTTCTGGAATGGGGGGGAGTCCATTCATAGACAGAGTTATCCTCCTTAAATCAATGGTACATTTGTGGACCATTTCGAGCAAATATCTCATCGAGCTCCTTCGACAAAGACCACCATGGCTCATTAAAAACTGATAATGGAACGATACTTAGGTTTGGTTGAGGTAGCGTTTCCCCAAAAATGTTTTGATACACTTCTGTTTCTTCCACCACCGAAGGAACTGGTTCCCCCACCACCGATTCACCATTAAAGTACAAAAAAGGAGAGAAATTTGACGAATTGCCGGCAACGATTGAAACATCGTTCGTCGCCATGGACGATTCATCTGGGAAATTGATAGGTTTGGTCGAATCTATTCGACAAGGAGAACAAAGAGAAGAGAAAATCGAAGATTGGAGGTTATAATTTCTGGTGTAATCGATGATGGAGACAGAGATAGAGAGGCTAGGGTTTCATCGTAAGATGAACACGAAAGGGACGAGAGAGAAAATGTGAGGAGAGAGAGAGGCTTTTGAAAATGAATTTTGGGTTTTTAATTTTGGGTTGGACTGTTAATTTGGGTTGGGTAAGGGTTAATTAAATTTGGGTTTAGTTGGGTTTAATTAAGGGTTATTGTTAATGAAGTGGGCCCCGCCATTAAAATAATAATATTTTATGTCCAAAAAAGGAAAGGTGAAGCTTCTAACGGGACGCCTTTTTAGGTAATTGGTGAAGCTTTTATTGGGACGGAGGGAGTATTCACTAACTATTCTCTACCTCACTTTCTTTTTTCTACGTCACTTTTCATACTCACAACATTTATTTTACTATACACTTTTTCTCTTTCCTACATCACTTTTCTTAATTCCGACAAAAACTTTGCCCTTCGAACGAAACGGAGGGAGTATGTCATTTTAAAATTAAATTTAATTCAAAATACTTTTCGTTTTATTATTGCTTCTAAAAATACTTTTGGAAGGAACTCTTGTGAAAAATTAGTTTTTTTTAAAATGTTATAAAAAAATTAGTTTTCAAAACAATTCATCACTTTTATTAATTAGACTTAGTGCTTTAAAATTAGTTTTTTTCTTATGTTACAAAAAACTAATTTTTTGCAAGATTTTGACATACTTTTGATATTTATTCTACAAATAATTGCATTTTATAAAACATCTAAAAACTTTTATAAACATTTATTTTGAACGAGAGACTGAAGAGGATTATACTCATTTGGCGCATTCAAGAATTGTACTTTGTGCTACTAACAGACTAAACCTTTCCGGTGCTGATCTTCGCCGGACCGCCGGGTATTTAGTTCTCATCTCCGCCGCCGATTCCTTCCCTACATACTCGTTAAGCAAGCGTGTGTAGATCTTCATTCTAGTTTCTGCAGGTACTTTCTGAACGTGTGTGATATGTGTAGTGTTAGGGTTTGGTTTTTTGAGTTTATCCATCTGTCAATTAGAGATTGACTGCTCTTATCGTCTCGGAAGATTGTATCACTCCATATTTTCGTTTTAGAATTTCAATTCCTAAACTAAGTTCAATATTTATGGTCTTTAGGTCACTTCAGCAGCATAATTTGTTGTTTTTAGGGCTCTTTTGAGGTAGTATTTTTGTTTCTTCTTAGTTTGCTGCGTTCTAGTAGTATTTTTTGGCTAAAAGATTGGACATGTGTTAGCTAAGAATCTGGTTGGTTTCTGTAATTCGCTTCACTCATAGAAGTAAATGAATACGAAATTATGGGACCTGTGTTAGCTAAGAAGTTTTAAGATGCTCGAGGGCATTTGGGACAGCAGTTGCACGCAATACTTTCTCTGTCATGAAAGCGGGCTTGTGTCACTTTTTTGAATTGTTTTTTGAGTTGAGGCTCAACGAAAATAGGTTGTGCAAGACAAGATTTTTTTTTTTTTTTTAAAGTATAATTGGACTCTTCCTGCCTTGCTCCGCGTGTCCAGCTGATTCTGGCAGTCTCTCGGTCGTTGGGCAGTCTCTATCGATCCATTTAGTCTTTCATTTGACAGTTTCTTTGTTGCATAATATCATGATCACTCTACTTATCTGATACAACATTTACTAACCTGCAGGAGCAGGGAGCTTGTTTGTGTTAGCAAAATGAGCACCAAGGTTGAGCTGGCATCTCATGTTGAACATGGAGCTCAAACCACAGAAATGATTCCTTCCTCTGCTTCATCCATAAATAGCCCTAAGGTGTCTAGATTCGCAACAAAAGTCGGATTTGTAATACCCAGAAACAAAATATCAGGTTCCTTGGTTCCCGCAATTCGAGGTGGTAAAAAGCAGGGAGACAGTGATGCAGAGAGTAAGGAAAACACTAAACAGGCGCAGAGGAAAACAAAATGGGGCCATGATTTGACACAGGATGCTTCAGTTAGAAAAGGAAGAGCCTTGGCATATCAGGTTCTTGAAGAATTATTGTCTTTTATGATTACTGCATGATTGTAAGATCAATTTTTTATGTTCCGTCCCCTGTGGGTACTTGTTCGTTAATATTTACTTTTCAAATTAATCATTGGATAATACTAGGGGCACAAAATTTGGGCACAAAAATTTGGACGCAAAATGATTTGTCATGATTTCGTTGGTGATTTTAATTAGAGTGTGGCGGGTCCACAATCGATGCAACCAATAAACTATCACCACCTCATTTTGTGCCCATATTTTGTGCCCCTAGCATTGCTCTTAATCATTTCATGACTAGTTTGATATGATATTTATCATTAGTCTTGTAAATTGTAAGTAGTTACATTATGAGTTCTTACACGTGTTGGATGCCTTTATAGCCTAGCCCCCTTTCTGGAGGAACGTCTTTTTTCTCAGCTGCTATGAACTGACAATTGAAAGTAGTCCCTTGCACCCGTTTAGTGCTAAGATGTAGTGTTTGCTGTGTGAATGCCGTTGTGAATAACAACTTAGGTAACATTTTAGGTGATATTGGTTCTTTTGTGGTTGTACAAAATTTTGAGCAGATTAGGGTGGATCAAATTACGCAACTGCTGAGCTCAGGTATGCTGGAGGTTGGAGATAATGACGATTCACCAGAAGCTTCTCAGAATGCTGGACAACAAGAGGTATAACTCGCTTGCACACCTATATTATCTTATTTTAGATGTTTTGAAATCACCAAATAACTCACAGTGTCTGTATCCAGAGATCGAAACTGTTGGAACTTGAAAAGCGTGAGGCTATCGGTATGTTTAACAGAACCCAGTTGTTGAGTTAATTGTCCCTTTTTTTCCAATATTGCATATCGTATCCTTAGTTGTTGACAATCTTCAGGTGAGTTATTGAAGTTGAATCCAAGCTACAAGGCTCCAGCTGATTACAAACCATTGTTGAAAGAGGCTAAAGTTTCAATCCCAGTGAGTCAATAAATGAAAACAACACTTGTCTCTGTCTTCTTATTATAATATTTTATTGTTACTTGTATGCTAGATTCAAAAGATTTATACACAATGTAGCAGATTTTTTTATGGGTTGATTCGTAAAGAATATCATATGGAACTTTTACGTACAGGAGTTAGTAGTTAGGGTGCTGGTAGTTGAGCCTGAAAAGAACATGGCTTTACATATGATGGCGTTGTTTGTGATTTTATATATATGATGTTTTCTCAGATAGAGCTTGGGTAAGTTGGGAAAAAATGATTCCCCAGGGTTCACGGATTTGACTTATTCCCCAAAGAAGTTGGCATAGTTACTCTGTATGTTTTACGATCTTAGCCTAAACTTGTATACATTGCATTGAAATATGGTTTATGTCATCCATATTTACTTCGTAAATCTGCCATCTTGGTTTCCTGAAGTCTTGGACAGGAATATACATATTCTTTGAGTTTTTAGTTTCAGGAACAAGGACGTCAGGTTTTGTTTTTTCTTATTTCACTTGAATTTGCAAAAAAGTGTAAGGAATATGCAAAATTATTGTATGATGGATAGCTTTCACTTTACCACTCATATTGATGCTTTGAAGTTGTTAAAGGTTTTTGAATTTTAATATTGAAATGAGTGCCTGTAAACATGCTATCAATATTAAACTTGGACGACATTTATGGATATGCAGTAATAAAAAAAACAGAATGATGGATCTTGTTAGTTGTAGAGGGAATCTCTATTCATTATGCATACAATTTTTCGGATACATTGATGGCTAGAAAGAGATGTAACCTCCAGGTTGTGCCAATCTTATTGGCATTATTACAATTTGGTCATCATAATTTTTCAGCAATGCAGCATTCATAGTATTGGAACCATGGAGCTTTCCTAAAACAATCCATAGATTTTCAAGACCTTTGATCTTTCAATCTGCAAGACTACAACACATGGCAGCAGTTAAAAGTACTCCCTCGTCCCTAAATGAGTGTTCATTTTTCAAAACATATTGTCCCTATATGATGAGTATCCGTTTTCTAGAGTTAATAAAGTCATATTACTAACTATCATATCCTTATTATACTTGCAATGGCATAGTGTTCTCATTAAAGTGTATAAATGTACATGTATAGAAAATGGGCACATTTAGGGACGTGGAGTTTTATTTTGAAGAGTAATAGGAAGTTTAAAAATAATTACTCGCACAATAATTTGTAGTTTGGACAAATAGGGGTCCTCTTATACATTTACGATTGAATGTTGGGATAAAGTTCAAAGTCTTTCATGTTGAGGGTAGAAGTTGTTTCATATAGACTAATCTCCAGATTTCAAGATGTGTCACATATCTTTCTGCCGTTATTCTGTTTTCTCTAAATGACCAAGGTCCCATTTATTCTGGAACGTTATGCCTTCTTGTTGAATTTATATGCTTGATCTGTGTGGACATATTCGTGATTTGTGCATTAACGATATATCTTCTTCCAGTTGCATGAAAGCTTGAGTCTTGTGATGCTCATGAAGCCTAGTTCCTTATGAAACCTTCTGCATTTTTGTCTTTGCAGATCAAAGAAAATCCAGGGTACAATTTTATAGGTCTAATTTTTGGACCTGCAGGTGATACACAAAAGCGACTGGAAAAGGTAAGCCTCATATTAGCTGTTACCAAATGTGATGTTCAGTTTACCCCGCCGTATCCATGTAGGACACTTGTATTTATGTCTTGTTGAGACGGGTTCAGTGGGGTAAATCAAAGAGTCCGAGCACCACCAAAATGAGTTGTAGCATTTTATGTCATTTTTTTTTTGCTCATGATCGTAAACATAAAATGACACTCATTCTAATTCGAGAATTATCAAAAATAATCTTTACCGAGGCATGCATGATATTTGGGAGCTGACGTATTTAATTTTACATTTGCAAATCAGGAAACGGGAGTTAAGATACGAGTTTATGGTACCAAAGCAGATACGAAAAAAGAGGTAATTGTTCTTGATTTATGCCTCATCGCCTTCTTTATTTTCATATGTCCTGGAATGAGCTTCTTTTATTTCCCGGACCCATCTCCCATTTATTTATTAGTTTTCTTCATCTCTGTGTTCTACGTGTATCTGGCGATAGGAATAGAGTTCGAGCCATACTTCATTGTTGTCAGATCTGAGCCTGTACCGAAATGAAGCTCCTAACATTTTTCCTGTATTCCTACCAGGTTGAAATAAAACTCTCTGATGTAAATGAAACAAAAAGTGGTTACGAAGAACTATATGTTCGTGTAAGTGCAGAGACATATGAGAAGGTTGATGCTGCAGTTTCTCTAATTGAACTGGTGGTCACCCCAGTTTCAGTGAGTTTTTGATCATTTGTACCTATTTGTTTATTTATATATTTATTTCTGCTCAGTACCACTGCAAAACTCATCTTCTAATCTTTTTCGCCTAGTTATATTATTAAATTGTGGTATTATTTGTTAGGTAAATAATGTGGCTGCTTCGACAGCATCAGTTGCTGTTTCTGGAGATTACGTGAATAGTGGAACACTCAGCCAAGCCGCACCTGCCTCCTTTACATTCATGGGTTCAGGACAAGCGCCACCCATGGGTCAGTTTCAGCCATACCCGACTCCATGGTTTCCGGCAGGCCCACCTTCAGGATATATTAACCCTCAGTTTCCAAATACTTCTGCACCTATACTCAGCAATTCCATCCAAGTATCTTCATCACCTACAACCTTTTCAAATCTATCTTCACAATTTGGTCCACAACCAGTTCTGTCTGCGGGGTTCGGTTCAGTTCCCCAGAACCCTCCTTTTGCTAGACCACAGTCAGCACCTCAGGTTTTGCAGCGCCCATACATGCTTCAGGCTGGCCCACCAATGCAGTCCGCACCCGGTCAACCCAATTTTTCAGCTCCACCCCCTTTAACCACCAACACACCAACTTCATATGGGCCAAACCAAAATATTAGGCCATCAGGGTCATCATTGCATCCATCTGCTCCATTTCCATTTCCTGATCGGCAATTAACCTCTGGTGGATGGTCTCAAGCACCTGCAGGAGCTCCAGGATCTCTAGGTCCAAACCACATGCAGCCAGCGATGCGTTCTCAGGGTCCACCACTGAATAATACACCAGGCAACATACCATCTTGGCCATCAGCTTCCCAACCTTCATCCGTAGCACCAGTGCATCAAGTTGCTCAACAGCCATTTCCACCTAACCATATTTCAGGATCCCTACAAATTCCTCCACCAGTGACATCTGCATCGATGCTACCACCTCCTGCAACAGCACCGAAACCACTGCTTCCCAGTTCTAACAATTTCACTTTTCAGCCTCATCGGCCGCAAAATTCTTCCAATCAAGCAATTCCGGGGCCAGGAAGTCAGCCTAGACCTCATATTATGCCTCCCCAAAATCTGACGTTGCAGCCACCTCATTCTCCATCTCTTGGTCCAGGGATGACCAGTCCTGCTGGCATGCAAGGTTTCTCAAGGCCACAACCTAGCAATCAGATGAGTCAATCCCAAGCTCACTTTGCTCCTCCATCTCCGCATCAGTCATTTCATGGCCCCAATCCACAGATGGGGCCGAGGCACTTTAATCCGGCACCTCAAGGTATTAATTTGGCCGGTCCATTCTCACCTAGGCCAGGAAATGCTATGCAACATCAGCAAAACTATCAGGCTATGGGGAGTCGACCGCAAAATCTATTGCCTCCTCTGAATCAGCAGTTTAGTGGCAATACCTCCTTTCCTCCTGGTGGGCCAGCTTTTCGTCCATCTGGACCACCACATCAAATATATGATCCATTTTCTCCCACTTCTGCACCTCCCAGGCCTCAGGTTGGTGGCAATCAACCAAACATGAGGAAGCAGGAGAGTGATCCAGAATATGAGGACTTGATGGCCTCGGTTGGAGTAAAATAATAAACATTCAGCAACAACTGGTTGTCTGAAGGTATTGACTTAGTCTTGAAATAGAAACAAACTCATGTATAATCACATTTCATTAGCCTCTCTTGAATCGGAAATATACCATTAATTAGTTTCTTTACTGTATGTATGCTGTATACATTTGGTTTGACATTATTGTAGAGACTTATGCCGATGAAAGAACACCCTCAGTATGAGAAATTTCTCGGGTGTCAGTGTCAAGACAGAGAAATAGCAACTGACGATATGATCCCATATCTCATCCCGTCCCAAAATGATTGCTCAAATGATCCCATATCTCATCCCGTCCCAAAATGATTGCTCAAATTTCATTTGTAGTAATGGCAAAAAAAGGTGGGAAGATCGTTGTGGGACGGAAGGAGGACTGTTCACGATTTAAAAGATGCATGCTAAATACGGATTAAACATGAAGAAGCCCTTGGTTCGCTTTCAAAGATAGTAAATTACATGTTAAATAAGTGCATAAGAAGCCCCAGTTTTTGTTGATACCATATTTACATAATGTTAACCAGTTTACATACAAAGGAAGATTGAGATCAGACTGAAGGACCAGATCTAAGAACTTTCTCTAATTTCTCAGCCTTGGCATAATCTTTCTCCGTTAGAGGACCTGCCGGAAAAGGTGTGATTTCTACAATCAAGTGTGGAGTTGGAAGCTCATCGAACAAAGCTCTCACATTGTTACAGCAAACCGTTTCTCCATGAGCGCTCTCCCTCCTAATCTGACAACCCTACAAACACACAGCAATATTTCAGACCCAATGTTCAGCAAAATAAGTTCTTTAAACGAAGAAAATAGTTTAGGTTCATGAAGTAGTATAACCTTGTGGGAAGTAGCATCAATGAAGGTATCATCATCAGAGAGCATGGAAGCTATCGCTTTAAGAAGACGATGCCCTACGGATTTGGAGGCTATTCTGTAATTTCGCTTAAGTGTACCCTTAGTTGTAGGATGCCATTTGCTAACAAATTTCATTCTGTCAGCTGCTTCCTTATCTGTTCAAAGCAAAAGCTTTATTTCCCTTCTACCAAACAAGCAAATGAAGAAATTTTTGAAATGAATGCAATGCATGCAAAGCCTTCATCACTCCAGAATCAAACTAAATACCAATTCTAGCTTTAATGGGTATTATTTAACTATTTTAGACTTTTAGTAGCTTTAAAAAGAGCAAAAAGGGCAAACCCCAGTGCGCCAAGCGCTATCCGCCAAGCGGGGGTTGGGAGAGGGAACCATTTGCTAGAGCCTTCCCCTGACAATGACAATTGCCAAGAGGCTGTTCGCCAAGGTTCGAACCCGTGACCTTATGGTCACCAAAGGAGCAACTTTTAGTAGCTTTCTTTAGTAAAATATCTTTCAAAATAGTGACTCTACACCATTCATCATACACATTTCTTATCAACAACATAATAATGAGACCAGGTGTATAATACATTGAGAAATGAGAATCACAAAATAACACCTAATGGGGCCAATTATACACTATTCAGTTCTATTGTATTTATACGAGTGAGATTTTTCTTTCTATCCACTACAATTTTGAGTGGCCAATATAGCTAATACACGCTTAATGCGAGGATGCCAATAATGATTTCAAATGTTAAGAGTCCTCGATTACAGCATCTGTCTTAAGTGTGATATGACAACATGCTACCAAGGACATTCCCTTTCGTAAAGGCTGTGAAATCAACTCTCGTATAGAGGCAAATATAGTAAGTAAAGTGAAAACATAGTCTTTCTTGATATGATCAAAGGCTGTGAAATCAACTCTCGTCAAGTTTTTCTATGCACTATGCTAGAGATTCGGTTCTTTGCAGAGAATTCAGAGAACAGTTTGGATTCAAAAGCTTTTGTTCTTCAATAACTCAAAAACGTTAGATCACAGATCTAATTACTAGTTTGTGGGGTAGGAACACTTATCACTAATGGAAATTCACATCCTTCCATTAAGGGTGTATTAACTCTCAACTAGCCCTCTAACTGGAGTGGCTACATAGAAATCAGATCACTCACATTCAAATAGCACTAACGAATAGTCAAAGGAGATGCAAAGGGTGTAAGCTTGTGATCCCCTTTTTCTCAATGTAATATAGAGTGTGTCTTGCTAGTATGTAGTCGATGATAAATATCTGTAAGATAAATGATGTGGAGTCCCTAAATTAAAAACCATTTCACATTAATAACATCCGAACGGGTTCTAAACTATTCCAGAAGATGTGGATTGCTAGCATACATGCAGACGAAGTTGAAAAAGTAGAACACCTGAACAACAATCAATGGAGGTAAGTGCAAAGCCCTCAATGTCAGTGTCCATATTTACAGCTTAGCTAAACAAAATATGTAGTCCTCCAAATTAATATGAAATCATTCTTTCGACAAGGTTAGTTCTTCTGATTTGCCACTAAAACAATTCTCAAATCATGAACAAAAGTCATATTTGAAAATCACACATAAATCAATCCAAACAAGTTCACAGAGTAACATCTAGAAGAAACAAAAGCCAACAAAGAGAAAACACACACACACACAAAAACCACAAACCTGGTTTGCCATGGAACTCTTCAAACCACTTAAAGAACCCCAAATCATCACCACCACCACCACTCGCCACTTCTACAAATTCACCAACAAGAGAGAAAATCCATTAACCCAAAACGTATAATCATATAGAAATACACACATAAACATGATTGTGTCCCTGAAACACAACAATAAACACACACATACACACACACATAATGAGGATGAAAACCTGAGGGGGAAAGAGGATTAGAAGGAGATCCAGCCAAACCAGACTTCAATAGGGCATAAAAGATGCAAACCCTGCCTGCCCACAATACTGGTGTCTCAAGCACAGCCCTAATTTTCGTTCCGGTACCGGCGGCAACATTGTTTGAAAGTGAAACCCCCCTTTTCCTGCCGGAAGCTAAGTGGCAATAATTCCGAGTGGGGAGAAAGGTATTGGGAAGAAGTGATGCAGTAGTAATGTGATTCCGATCGTCGAAGTGGCAGTTGCTAGGAATAATGGAATTGAAGCTGTTGATTCTAGTCTGTAGAAGCATTTCTTTGGATTTCAGATTCTGCAAAAAAAATTCCTTCTTTTGGAAGGCGATTGTTTGAATATTTAGAGCTTCAACTAGGGAATCAATCACATCACATGATCTTATCCACAAAGTAGTTGCATTGCACTGTCAGCAGGCCATCCTCACCATTTCATCTCTATATGAAGAAGAAATATCTATTTTTGTCTTTTACAATTTTTTTTTAAAATATTTCAATAATTGCAAAAAGTTGGCTATCTATAATACTCCCTCCGTCCCGACCGAAATGTCTCAAAATGGATTCGACTCGAAAATTAAGGAAAGTAATGTAAGAAAGAGAAAAAGTTTAAATGGTGTGAGTATGAAAAATTTAATAGGAGAGAGAATGAGTGAGAGGAATAGTTAGGAGAGAGAATGTTGTGAGTGTAAAAGTAAAGTAGGAGAGAGAATGAATGGGTGGAATAGTAATAAAAACTTTCCTTTTTTGGGTTGAGACATTTTAAATGGGACGCTCAAAATAGAAAGTTGAGACACTTCGACCGGGACGGAGGGACTACAATAGAGGTCAAATCTAACCGCCACACAAAGAGTGACTCAGATTTGATCTCGCAAAAGATAAAGAGTGGCCTAGATTTAAAGTTGAAAAAAAAAAAAAAACTCTCCTACACCTAAGCATTAACTGATGTAAATAATTAATAATTTTTATTAACAAAATTGAATTTTACTATGTTGACAGTGTAAAAATAATTATTAATTTTAAGTATTAAGCTAAATGGTGAATTTACTAACAAATATTTTTTTATTAGAGTAGATTAAATATATTAAAACTTATTCTGAAAAATTTATAATATAAATATGACGTCAATATGTTCTGGTTTCTTCCTTCTTATAGAAAATATAATGAAGGGAGGCAGTGGATCACAAATAATTGTATTTTTTTTTATGAAAATGAAAACCTAAAAAAAATCAAATACAATAATTTAGTTTTATTAAAAAAATAAAACGAAAATTTTTCTTTACTCTAGAAAAATAATTCATTATTATAGGATATAGTTAAATACATGGAACAAAAAATACAGGGAACCAACAAAATTACCAAAATACCCATTTATATTTTTTTTTCCATTTCATACTCAAACGCAACGCTCCCTCTTCCTCTCCCTCGCTCTCTCTCTCTCTCAGTACGTAAGCCATGGCTGGATCAACACATCCTCCAAAATCCCCAATTAGTAACGAAACCCCACCAGTTCACACTCCCAGGACACCTTAAAAATTCAATCTTTTTGAACAAAATCTACACAATTAATTAAAATAGGTCACACCCAGTTGAGTGAGAAAATGAAATCTTTCACTTGCAGAAATAAAATTCCTTCGAGAAAGAACAAATATTGACGAGAATAAACAAACCCAATTCAAGAAATCAAGAAGTTATTGCTCTGAAAAGAATGAAGGGTTAAAGAGATTCAGATATATTAATCACTACTACTCGATTTAGGAAACTCCAAGAAGAAGAAGGGTTTTGTTGCTGTTCAATTTCGATTCCAATTTCGAATTCAGGTTTAGGGTTTTGTTTTTGGGATCATTGTGATTGGAAGGAGGAAGCATGCTGAGCGTGCTGCGGGGGTGCACCTTCCGTCCGACATCTCGTGTAAACTCACACGAGATGAGATGCATCTCGTGTGAGTTCACACGAGATTCTTCTCGTGTAGATTGACACGAAATGGTGTTTGAACATCTCGTGTATACCCACACGAGACGTGCAAGGGCAGGGTTTGAAATTTTTCGTTCCCTGTATATTTCGTTCCCTGTATTTAGTATTTACCTTATTATATTAGATTATTATTTTGTAGTGACTATAATATCTCCCTAAGATATAGAGCGGCCTAGATTTAAAGTTGGAAAAAATAAAAAAAAAACCTCTCCTACACCGGTTACTAACTGATGTAAATAATTAATAATTTTTATTAACAAAATTGAATTTTACCATGTTGACAGTGTAAAAATAATTATTAATTTTAAGTCGCCACACAAAGAGTGGCTCAGATTTGATCTCGCAAAAGATAAAGAGCGGCCTAGATTTAAAGTTGAAAAAAATAAAAAAAAACTCTCCTACACCGGTTACTTGAATTTTACTATGTTGACAGTGTAAAAATAATTATTAATTTTAAGTATTAAGCTAAATGGTGAATTTACTAACAATTTTTTTTTATTAGAGTAGATTAAATATATTAAAACTTATTCTGAAAAATTTATAATATAAATATGACGTCAATATGTTCTGGTTTCTGCCTTCTTATAGAAAATATAATGAAGGGAGGCACTGGATCACAAATAATTGTATTTTTTTTTTATGAAAAATGAAAACCTAAAAAAAATTCAAATACAATAATTTAGTTTTATTAAAAAAGAAAATGAAAATTTTTCTTTACTCTAGAAAAATAATTCATTATTATATTAGATTATTATTTTGTAGTGACTATAATATCTCCCTAAGATATATCATAAACTCCATAAAAAGGATAATTTTGTCAATTTATTGAAAAATGTTGGATAACTAAAAATGTAAATGCTATTAATTTGAAATCGTGGTTTTAATAGTACTTGCACATGCATCATTGTTTTAACAGTTTCACAAGTTTTCGATGACATTTTCATATGTCGTTTTCATCTAACGTTCTTTAGAAAAAAATATTTTTCATGGCCAAATTATTTCGTTGTTATTTACTGCAAATTAATTAGTTAGGTAAAACAGTAAAAGAGAGAGGTCATTTAGGAACAATTCATTACCCTATAGTTGATTCGTTGAAATGAAATTATGTGTTTATCTAGAGGCTCATTTGTTTTGCTCAAGATTCTTTATTCTTTGCCATTTTTATGATCTTTGACAGATATACAAGTAGCTTAAGAAAAGGCTTCATACATGAGTAGAGGAACTATTTCCGTTGATAGGTAAATGACATTGTATGCTGACTAAAAGATTTCTCCATCATCTTATTACAGACTATATTCTTTTTTGAGTTGTCCACTTCTGAAACTCGAAATTTGAGAGCGTATGTATATGGGGTTTTTTCCTGATCTGATATTATGGTTCTAAGCTCGGGGAAGACCCGACTTAGTAACTTTCTATTTTGGCACATAACCAACCCTCTCTTGGACTCTCCTAAAGCGTTTTGGCCATAGCTTGGTCGGAGGCACATTGTGTGCGTGGGGGGGATTTTGACTATGGATTTACTTATTTTGTGTGTGTGTGTGTGTGTGCTTATGTGCCGTTAGAGAGGCGGTGGGTGGGTGGGGGTTCATGGGGTGTGAGGGGTGCATATAATATATTTTTATTATGTAGAAGATGCTCATAAATGGTGACTCATATAGAGTGCTTAAAGTTTTCTATTTTTTATCGATCACCCAAATCCCAAATGTTTCAGATTTGTTTTTGCCTCCTTTTTATTTTTCTTTTTCTTTGTGTGTGTGTGTGGTGGTGGGGGTGGCGGTTGATGGGGTGGGGTGAGGGTGGATGTGGATATGGATAGTGTTGGGAAAATTGTCTATTTGACAATAAATAAGGCTTTCTTGAAATTAACGAAATGACAAATAAATAATGAACCATAACATAATTAACGGGGCAGGAAATAAAGATAAAATAGAATGCGGAAATTAAAGCAAACCGAGTAATTAACGAAGTCGAGTCTTGTGTTGGACACAATCTCCGCAAGAAGATATTGCCCCGCACTGGTGCTAACGGTCTGCGGCAATCTTCTCTCAAGATAAAACGACTTTACAGTCATTAATAGGAGCACACCAAATTAATGACTTCGGCGAACAAAATTCGTGTTTGACACTTCCAGACTTTGAAGAAGAATTATGCAACGAGATGCTCTATCTTCTAACATATGATGTTAAGAATTCCGTTGAATTCTTTGACTGAATCCATAATTCAGTTAAATATCTAACTGAGTTAGTTAACTCTGTTAGAGAAGTGATTCTCTACATCTAGTGAGAGGAGAGAGTGAATATGTGAAGTGAAGATTGAGTGAATGAATGAATTTGACAAACTAGTGGGGTTATTTATAGTAGATGAAGAGTTAGGGTGTCTTTTGGGAATAGGCACAATTGGTGTCTGGAGGATTCTGGACCATTGGATCAGATCTAGATGGAGGGAGGAGATCTGCTGGGTCGACCCAACAGCCTTGACCCGCCTATTTGAAAAGGTATGGGTCACACCCACCTTTTCAAGAATAGTCACAACCCTTTACTCCATTCCAGATCCGCCCCATTTGCTGAACCCCGGCCCAAACCAAACCACCCCAAGCGGCCCACTCGCCTAAGCCCAACAGATTTCCTAAGTGCTTGCCTTGATCAATTCTGGGCCTTGGCCTAAACCAATCCAATTCGGCCAGCCCAAGCGCCCGAGCTAGAACCGAACCACCTAAGCCGAACCCGCCTTGGACCGAGTCAACTTTTGTCAAAAGTTTAAGGCTCCTTAGCTCCTAGCGACGATGCGGTCGTGCGCCCTAAACCGCCCATTCCGCCCTTCGCGCGCTTCGCGGGTTTGGTCCAAATTGAGTTAGAACAAAACTAGCTCAATAGCCCACTTGGATGCATGGTTGGCCCAATGGCCCAACTAGGTTGGCCCAAGGAGATTAACTTTATGTCTCCTTCCTTGGATGGATCCACTTATAAACTATCATTGCTTTACATCTTTAAGCAATGTGGGATAACAATTCCATATCCCATAAACTCTTCATAAACCCATTTCATTTTGCATACTTTGAGCATTAATTTCTCATTCACCACTAATTGGTTTTGAGAAAGTAAATATATCAAATTAATCTACTCCAAATGTAGATTATTAATATGCAATCAATTTCTATTTTTCTAAAATGGAACCCAATGGAATTCTTGGTCAAAAGTCGGTCAAACCTCACTTTTACAAACCAAAATTCCAACAATCCCCCACATGAATGACAAATTAATGCATGCATGAATGCAGACTCGTCTGGAAGTTTCGGCAAACTATTATTGCATCGAGATAGGTAGCTTATGGCCTTGAACCTTCCCTAGTGAAATACTATCGGATATACTAGCCATTTGGTAGCGAGACGCTTTGAACCAGTGACTGTATAGTGTATACCAAGACAATAGTACTCACACAATAACAGCTCTAACACGTTTTGTTCTCACGTTTTGTCCATTTTGGCCTTGGACCGTTCTTGATTCATAAGTGTTTCAATTTAGAAGCGGCCTTATTACTTCTCACTTATATAGGTGATCTCCCATAAAGAGTATCCTGCTATACTCCACCTTTTAGGTATAGGAATCATTAAAAGCTTTAAGCTTACCCTCACCACACGTCATCAGGTGTTTTAGCACTTAGATGGCTTCTGAGAATGAGTTATAATGAGTTCTAAGCGCACATACTAGAATTTCCATAATTTAGTTGTCTCATTGAACCAAGGGCATGAGATCTCCAATTCTCAAGGTTGAGTGTCCACTATGGATTTCTTTGTTTGTGTGGGTTTTTAACTTCATTCCCTTACTGCATACAATTTGATCTCCTATTCATACCCTTTGGTATACGGATCCGTTTTTGACTTCACATGGCCGGTTGTGAGTCTCATTTGAGATCAATTGTCTTATGGTAATATGTCAATGACCATTGTGTCTTGACTTACCACGATGTTCTACACCTTTTCCTAATTCTCATTGTCGTCACAATGCCTTAGGTCATGTAGACACAAACTTATTCCACAAATGAATATCTTCCAAGACCATTCAGCTTTTATCTTTATCTGACGCTATTGACTCAGATTTCTTATTGAATCGAGTTGTTCATGTTGTCTTGGAAGTTTGACACCGCTGCTCCATTTATTGTGAACACATTTTTCACCTTGGAGTTTATTTGTGTCTGATATCCAATCAGTATATCCTTTTCATACTATTGAATATCTTATTTATTGTAATCACAAGAATATCTCTAAGTACTCCAAGTACTTTGACTATACTTAGTGATTTATTACAATTTTTTAATTAGACTTTTAGTCTCTCTAGAATGGTCAATCTTTCGAGTGAACAAATTCTTTTATCGGTCAGTTTCTTCGAGTGGTTATTATTTCTGTACCGGTCCGACTTCCCAAGTATTCAGTATCTCTAAGTGGTTTGACCTCCTTAGAGTCTACCTCTCAGGAATCTACCTTACAGAGATTACCTCTCAAGATTCTACCTCATAGATTTCATCTCTCAAGAATCTATCTGTTACTTCTCAAGAATTTAGCTTATTCTAGAGTCTATCTTAGAGAAAGAGTCTATTACTTTAAAGAATCTTTTCTCTTCAGATTCTATATCTCAAGAGTCTCACTTTCGAGATCAATAATCTGCCTTTTCAGATTAATAATCAGTCTCAATAGAGTTAATATCTCAAGATTGTTTTTCCCTTTAGAAATCTATCTTTTGAAATTCTAACTCTCTTGACTATACTTCTTGAAAGTCTTATCTTTCAAGAGCTTTCCGTCTTATAGATTCATCTTTCAAATATTTCCTTTTAAGGACATATTTGCAACTCAACGGTTCGCATTATGGAAGATGATCAACCAACTTCCAAATGTATGATGAACTATTAATTCAAATGTTAACAACATTATTTAACAGTTTTCGTTTAATTTTCTACCATAGAAAATTAGGACCAAAAGACTAGCTTCTTTTGCCCACAAAAACTGTGTATTAGTTCATCTTACTATTAAGATAAATCTTTTTTATAAGTTCTCTTCTTAAACTTATATTATTTCCTTTTTACTTCAAGGAAATATGATTTCAAGGAATACCAAATTCCTTGTCTTTGGCTTAAGTACTTTTACTTTAGCTCGTACCCCCACACTTGAGGTGTACCCCCACAATTGAGGTGTACCCCCACAATTGAGGTGTACCCCCACACTTAAAGTATTTATAAAACGTCTTACGATTATGCCATAATCTGTAATTAGTTTTATCAAATCCTTTCTTGGGTATCTCATTAAAAATGACATTATAGCTTTCCCCACAAATTCGGTTAAGCTAGAGCTTATTGCATTTATCATCTCCTTAAGAGTATGATTCTTGCATTTTGCTCCTGCATTAGACTGAGTTGAATATGTTGCGATCGTTTGATGAATACTGCCGGAAACCTCACAAATATCCTCAAACGGCGCCGCATATTCCCCTCCTTCTAGCGTTTCGAATCTTCTTAATCTTTACATTAAGCTGATTTTCAACTTCATTCTTATAAGTTTGGAAAGCCTCCAAGGCTTCATCCTTCCTTATCAAGAGAATGTCTTGTGCAACCATTTATAAAGTAATTAAATACTTTTTCCCACCTCGAGTTTGCACTAACTTTAGATCACAATTATTTGTGTGAGCTAACTCAAGAGGTGTCGTGTTTCTTATTACTGAAGAAAATGATGACTTAGTCATTTTATCTTCCACGCAAATTTCACACTTGTCGGTTGAAATGAATTTATTCATGAGAATTAATTCTTGATTCACTGACATCTTAATTGTGTTGAAATTCACATAACCTAATTTATCATGCCATAAATTAGAACCTTTCAAAAGGTAAATATAAGAAACACCGATGCTTTTTGCCTCTAGGAAAAGTACCCTTACCAAGAAACTAGGTTCTTGCGAATGTCTGGGACATGCATCATATTCACGAGAGTCAGTTCTCTGTCTGAAGTCAACCCTTCCAAGTCCCACGACGTTGGAAGTATTAGAGTTTCTCTCATTTACACCTTCCTTCCATTGAAAAGAGTGTATTATGAGAAGCTCTCTTTATCAGCATATATATGGTGGGTAGTTTTAGCTCCAGTGTTTATCCACCATTTTCATAGGTTGACTTCTAACTTTGCTAAGTTGGTAACTTATCCGAACTGGTGCCTCAGCAGTGCACGGCCGAGTCAACAACTTTGCATGGTCGCTCCACGCTTTGCACTACGGTCACCAAAATTTGCACGGCCGCTCCATACTGTGCGGGCGTGCTATATGCCGCGCACGGCCGATCCGGGTGTGCCTCTCTGAATAGTCACACTCTTAGCAAGTAAAGAGTCACAACCCAAAACATTTAAACTGGTTTACTTCCTCCAGCCTAATACCCGCTTCGGTATTAAATGATTCAGTTGTCTATTTCCCTTCATGGAATATGACAAACTTTTGCTACGTGATTGGTCTTACCACATCTTGTAACAAATCTTGGAGTTGGTTCCTTGAACCTTATAGTCCGTTCCAAAGTGTTCTACAACTCTTTGGTTGTCCCCAAGAGACAGTGTTCTTTGAACGGGCATCATGTGGTCTACTCAGTATGTACGTCCTACATATGAGATTTTTCATGATTCCATTTTTCTGCGGCTATTTGTCTCCGCGGATTGGCTATCTGTCGTTTTGGATCTGGATAATCATCATCCTCCTTTTCGATTATCTTTGGAAAATCTGGATCATCATCCTCTTTATCTTCGGTTTATTTGCCTTGGCGAATCTGGATCATCATCCTCTTCCTCTTTGGTTATCTGCCTTGGCAAATCTGGATCATCATCCTCTTTCTCTTCGGTTATTTGACTAGGTGGATCTGGGTTATCTGCCTTGCATGAACTTCTTTGTTTATAAGTCCGCTCCATGTTGTCAATAAATCTTTTAATCACTTTCGAGATTATTGTTGACCTTCTCGATATCCTCTAGTTAATTTCAAATACTCTTCTAGTTATCCTTCCTTGGAAACCATCATTTTTCTCGTTAACTCTTAAACGATAATGTCCTTCGGTTGTCCATCATCATTGGCTCATATTTGTCATAAAAACAAGAAAACGTTAATATCTTCTTGCGATTGTTGGGAAAATTGTCTATTTGACAATAAATAAGGCTTTCTTGAAATTAACGAAATGACAAATAAATAATGAACAATAACATAATTAACGGGGCAGGAAATAAAGATAAACTAGAATGCGAAAATTAAAGCAAACCGAGTAATTAACGAAGTCCAGTCTTGTGTTGGACACAATCTCCGCAAGAAGATATTGCCCCGCACTGGTGCTAACGGTCTGCGGCAATCTTCTCTCAAGATAAAATGACTTTACAGTCATTAATAGGAGCACACCAAATTAATGACTTCGGCGAACAAAATTCGTGTTTGACACTTCCAGACTTTGAAGAAGAATTATGCAACGAGATGCTCTATCTTCTAACATATGATGTTAAAAATTCCGTTGAATTCTTTGACTGAATCCATAATTCAGTTAAATATCTAACTGAGTTAGTTAACTCTGTTAGAGAAGTGATTCTCTACATCTAGTGAGAGGAGAGAGTGAATATGTGAAGTGAAGATTGAGTGAATGAATGAATTTGACAAACTAGTGGGGTTATTTATAGTAGATGAAGAGTTAGGGTGTCTTTTGGGAATAGACACAATTGGTGTCTGGAGGATTCTGGACCATTGGATCAGATCTAGATGGAGGGAGGAGATCTGCTGGATCGACCCAACAGCCTTGACCCGCCTATTTGAAAAGGTATGGGTCACACCCACCTTTTCAAGAATAGTCACAACCCTTTACTCCATTCCAGATCCGCCCCATTTGATGAACCCCGGGCCAAACCAAACCACCCCAAGCGGCCCACTCGCCTAAGCCCAACATATTTCCTAAGTGCTTGCCTTGATCAATTCTGGGCCTTGGCCTAAACCAATCCAATTCGGCCAGCCCAAGCGCCCGAGCTAGAACCGAACCACCTAAGCCGAACCCGCCTTGGACCGAGCCAACTTTTGTCAAAAGTTTAAGGCTCCTAGCGACGATGCGAAGTGCAAAGTGCGCCCTAAACCGCCCATTCCGCCCTTCGCGCGCTTCGCGGGTTTGGTCCAAATTGAGTTAGAACAAAACTAGCTCAATAGCCCACTTGGATGCATGGTTGGCCCAATGGCCCAACTAGGTTGGCCCAAGGAGATTAACTTTATGTCTCCTTCCTTGGATGGATCCACTTATAAACTATCATTCTTTAAGCAATGTGGGATAACAATTCCATATCCCATAAACTCTTCATAAACCCATTTCATTTTGCATACTTTGAGCATTAATTTCTCATTCACCACTAATTGGTTTTGAGAAAGTAAATATATCAAATTAATCTACTCCAAATGTAGATTATTAATATGCAATCAATTTCCATTTTTCTAAAATGGAACCCAATGGAATTCTTGGTCAAAAGTCGGTCAAACCTCACTTTTACAAACCAAAATTCCAACAGATAGTACAGAATGAAGATGCTTTATTTGTATAATATTTTAATATTTTTTTTTCATATGATGTACTTAATGTTTTCTATCATAAAATGTTGAAGCTATAGCATTGAAAACTTTTCAATGCCACAAATAGGTTGATCCTCAGTTTTCGCTTTTCTTTTAATCACTTTTTCGACATAATTTGTCTCTTTGTTTCCAGGTTAGTTTTGATGATTTTACATAGAAGGTGGCGGGTACTCGATAGTGAATAATAGAGTAGGTTGAAGGTGATGAGAAAAATAATAAAGATAGATTGGGGGTACTGACCCGTGCGGTCCACACGGGGGTCTGTACTAGTCTATAATACAATACAAGACCAATTAACTGCATCTTATCTATCATATAAGTGGTGGTTCAGATTGAAAGTTAGAAAAGTGAACCAACGACCCAAATTCTCTCTCCCTCCTTCAACCGTCCGTAACTTTCCATAACCTCCCAGATCCTCCTTCCCTCCTTCAACCGTCCGTAACTTTCCATAATCGTTCGTAACTTTCCAAATCCTCACTTCCTCCTTCAACCGTCCGTAACTTCCTATAACTTCCCAAATCTTCTCTTCCTCCTTCATCCGTCCGTAACTTTCCAAATCCTCTCTCCCACCTTCAACCGTCTGTAACTTTCCATAACCGTCCGCAACTTTTCATAACTTCACACATCCTCCCTCCCTCCTTCAACCGTCCGTAACTTTTCATAACTGTCCGCCTCCATCCTATCTTTCTTTTTAAATATTACTCCCTCCGTCCCGCTAATATCCGCACACTTTCCTTTTTGGGCGTCCCGCTAATATCCGCACACTCCCAAAAAGGAAACTTTATATTAATAAAATATTCACCCTACCCCACTCATTCTCTCTCCTACATTATTTTAATACTCACAACACCATTATAATTTATTATTTCCTCCACTCATTCTCTCTCCACTCATTCTTTTACACTCACAACACTTTATTAAAATATCATATTCCTTAATTCCCGCGCAAACAGTGTTAGTGCGGATATTAGCGGGACGGAGGGAGTATTTCTTTTTGTAGATGACTTACGTTTTTTTAACGAATTTACTAAGATTTAGTAAGATTCTTTTTTTTTTCTTTTTTTTTAACAGAAAAGTCGATTATAAATAAATAATTATATTTTTGTTTTTTCTTATTATTTAGTATACTCCTTTTAAAAAAAAGTTTTAAGGTTTATCCATTTTAGAAAGACCCTTCAGACTCTAAATTGTCATTTGCCCATAAAATAAGCCCAATGAGTGGTATCAATTAACAGAAAATTTTGGGGGAAACCTGTTTCTCCATAAGTTATAAAAAATTATGTTTTTAAATATATCGACTTGGTGTTTTAAAGCCTAAACTAACTGTTTTAAGGCCTAAACTCGCTATTTTATTTTCTAGCTTAGGGTGGGTTTGACATTGTTTCTGATTATTTGAAAGTGATTCTCAATAAGTGATTTCAGTAAAAGTGATTGTTCAAAATTCAATACTGTGTTTAGCTTACAAATTTGAAAAGTGATTTTCAAATATGTTTGGCTACCACACTATATAAGTGATTATAAAATTAATAATGACTAAAATACCCTTACACATTTAAACTCATAAGAATCATCCTAAATTAAAAAAGATAACATATTAATTTGAAAATTAAAAATAAAATGAAATTTGCATTTTCAATGTTAACTACTGCCGGATGTTGCAATTTGTAATGCCAATCGATCGCGAAATTGATCAATTTCTCGTTCATCTGCGACTACTCGAGAATAAGTTATGTGCTCTACATCAGAGTCTCGTGTCAATACAAGTTCGGGGGGTTCCTCATAATTGCGAAATACTTCATCAGCTTTAGCTTTTTTTCCTGATATAGTTATGAAGAGCCATTGATGCACATACTACTGCAACTTGCACGTCAAAAGTAAATGAGTGCATGTCATTTAAAATTCTCCACCGAGCTTTCCACACTCCAAAGCTTCGCTCGATTATGCTTCCCAATGAAGAGTGAGCGTGGTTGAACTTTTCTTGTGTATTCTTAGGTTGTTTCCTACGACGAAAATCAGGCAAGTGATACCTCTCTCATTTGTATGGTGCTAGGTAACCTTTAATATTTGGATAACCTGCATCAACCAAATAGTATTTCTCTGCAAAAATATTGAAATTATTTATTGATGTAATAAAAAATTACATAATAATAAAATTATTGTATGTGTAATGATACTAACCTCCTTTAGGATGTGGAAAATTTAATTCTGAATTTCTTAGTGCGTGATAAAAAATGCGTGTATCATGAGCACTACCTTCCCATCCCGGCCATACAAATGTAAAACACATGTCAAAGTCACAAATAGCCATAACATTTTGAGTAGGATATCCTTTCCTCCCAATATAAGAAATTTGTTCATTTAGCGAGAGAATTGCCTTGACATGTTTCCCATCAATTGCACCAATACAATCCTAAAAATAAGTACTATAAGCAAACATTTATAAAAACAACTTTTATAATAATAATATCAAAATGACTAACCTTGAAATGTGGCCAGTATTTGTCATTCTTTCTAATGTGCTCCGGAACAGAGTCAAAATCTTCGGGTGGCTTGATCATATCAAGTGATAATGCAACATGAAGCATTTCCATAACAAACATATGACCACACACTATCCTAATCTGCAAAATCAAATCACCATTCATGCTAAATCGATCCAAATTTTAAGAATATACACGCGAAATCCATCTTTTTCAAGAGCATGCTAAGGTTCGATCAATATATTTTTTTCTTGATTGATGTGTCAGATATCAATTCCCACTTATCAGTGTTTCATGAACAAGTGATTTGGTGCGTAACTAATTCAACACGCATCAGTTTAAAATCAAAATTGTTATAACTCCGTACCAAAATAAATGTCAAACTTTTATTCTTGATCAAGAACAAAATTTGACATTTATTAATTTTAGGACAGATGGAGTACTACTAACAGTTAATTGGTGTAATTGCAAGAATTTCTTGAGGCAGAGCTTCAAGCAGAGATTTCTTTTCACAAGTGATGAAATTTGAGTTATCAATAACAACAGCAGTAAAAGCCACAAGACTGAATGGATTGGGGGGGGGGGTAATAAAACATTGCTGCCTAAGAAAAAAAGAAAGTGAAAATATGCAACCTTGTTCCAGAAATAAACAAGTTGTATGAAACAAGAAGTAACAGATCTTATCAGCAAACACCATATCAGCAACAACAAGTTAAAATATGAAACCTTGCTTCAACTATATTGAAATCAAGTTACTTTCTCCAATTCTTCATTGGGTCATTTCAACAAACACCATATCGGCAACAAAAAAAATCGGTATTTCCAAATCATCATTGGGTCATTTGAACAAGCACCTTATCAGTAACAACAAATTCAGTCACTCGCCAATGACCAATTAACATGCTATGTATTACATTTCGAAATCGAAACGAACCAAGTCGGTGATTCAGGATTTGCATTTTATCAAACAGATGCTACGCATAACTATTGAGGAATACAAAATCGATGAAAAAGAAAATTACCTCAATTGATGTAGAGCTAGTCTTGCACTTGCTGAAGAATTTTTTGTTAAATTCTTTTGATAGCTGAAGATGGGTTAAATACTATGATATGATAAGGATAAATCCAGAAATTTGTTTGTTGATGCTGATTATTAGGAATGGATTATCTCAAAAAGCAGGGGGAGAGCCGATTGTTGGGAACGCCGTATCCCACGTCCTGGGTAATCTCAACGGGAACGCAAGTTTCTCGGTCAAACCTTCAATTGCGTTGAGTTGCCGTGATTTATGGTTGAACGCGATTCAGGGACCCTAAATAATCACTCCCAAACGGACCCTTAAATTCACTGTTTTAACGCCTAAACTCACTATTTTCTTTTTTGGGTATTTTAAGGCCTAAACTCAATGTTTTAAGGTCTAAACTCGATATTTTTAAGAATGAAAGTGAGCTTTTTATAACTTATGGATGAAGAAACAAGTTTTCCTTAAGACTTACTCATCAACTAATCTTATAAATAATACTCCCTTCGTCCCAAAAAAAGCTTTACCATTATTCAAAAGGGCGTCCCGTTAGAAGCTTCACCTTTCCTAAAATGGACAATGTTTATTAATATTTTATTATAACCACTAACTTTTCTCTCTCACACAATTAAATTATGAGTCCCACTTGTCATATCCACTCACTTCTTTCCCAACACAACCCTTCTCCACTCCCATTATTCTTGAATATAAATATTACTTTCTTAATATTTGTGCCAAGCCAAAAATGGTTGGGACGGAGGGAGTATGTTAATCAATCTCAAACAAAAGTAAATGAAGGCTCATGTGTTGAAACAAACAAACTATCAAATTTGCTAAATACTATAATTTTTACAGATCTGGCTCTTTTACTAATAAAATTGACAGTTTTTGGGTGAATTTTATTTGCAAGGCATGAAAAATGCAAGGCACATGGAAATGACGAAAATGCCCATTTATATATAATTTTTTTTTTTTCATTCCTCTCATTCCCTCCAACGTTCAAGCTTCTCTTCTCTCTCTCGTACACACGAAGGACGAACGAACGACGCTACAACAATGGTGAAGATGAAAATTCCGGCAGTTAAGTCCGGCGCTTCCGCCGCTGCTACCGCCGCCGCTACGGCCGCCGAACATTATCTACCACTTGCTCGTAAAGAAGGTAATCCCTCCCTCCCCGGCCTCGATTTTATGGAGTTTAGGTCAAAGAGTACTAGTATCATTATTATTCAAAAATTAATAAAATGAGATGTTATGAACTGGGGCTCGAATGTGTTGTTTCCATTGATGAAGATGAACCGGGTTTGAAATTGTATTGCGAAATATGTTTCGGAATGTGATTGTTTCGTATAATTTTACACGTGCTATTTCACATGACATTTCGTGTAAAATTATACGAATCCGGTTCCAAGATTTTCGTGTATAGTCACACGAAACACAATGAACAATGTTTAGGTTGTTTCGTATGCCTATACACGAAACTGGTCCTTCTATCTCGTATGAAATTACACGAAATCGTTCTTAGCAATTCGTGTATAAGCATACGAAATGAACTAAACATTATTCCATTGTGTTTCGTATGCCTATACACGAAATGATTCCATATGATTCGTATGAATATACACGAAATAATTCGCATACAATTCGTGTATAGGCACACGAAATGTGATCTCGTGAACCGAAAATAGAACCAAAAATTGTAGATTGATGATTTGTTGTAGATTGTTTTTATCACCGTTGTATTTAACTATCTTATTAAAAAAATTTGTAGGGACGTGAACGTATGATCGCGTCTAACGAGAAGAGGAAGGCCGAGGAGACAAAGAACGAAATCTCCCGTACGCAAAGAAAAGAAACATGACAGCATGATTTGGTTGATGAGAGTTCCGAGGATGATGATGAGACGGGTATTCCCGAGGAGGTCTCGCTTCGACTGATGAGGAGGAGGAGGAGGAGGAGGAGGAGGAGGGGAGGAGGCGGAGGAGCGTGGAGAGGCGGCGGAGGAGGAGGAGGAGGCGGCGGAGGAGGAGGAGGAGGCGGAGGCGGAGAGACGTGATGTTAGACCATTGAGGCATAGGAGGAGGAGGGGTCAGGATGTGGCTAGAGGGCAGGGACGGAGGAGGAGGCAGGGTGCGGGTGCGGGTGAGGAGGAGCCACCATCATGGCAGATTGTGAGCGACCCAAAGTGGCGGCCCCGAGGTTTGTGATTTGTTATACGGGTTCGGTCATCACCGAGCCCGAGAGATTTGGGGCAACCCCACTAGCTTGCCGGTGGTGAAGTTCCATACTGCATGCCAAAGCATCTCGATAGGTAAGCTATTTGTTTACAAAAATAAACTTTGACGAAACATTGGTTTTAATGTAATCATTATTGTGAAATTCTAAAAATTGTTATTGATAAATCTTTAAACAGTTCTCGCGTGATAGATCGGCCGAGGATGATCGAGCATGGCCGATCGCAGCCGATGCTACGGTATCCATCACCTGCATGATACCACCATTCGCCGGACTAGCTCGGCCGTCTGACGGCATTTGTGGAACGGTGGTCTCCCGAGACTAACACGTTTCACATGCCGTGGGGGGAGATGACGATTACGATGCATGACGTCACTCATATTCTAGGTATATTGTTGTTATATTTTTCATTTTCAATATGTAGAGCTTTGGTTGACTGCATTTGACATATTCTTCATTTACAATTTATAGGTGTCACCGTATGCGGGTTTTCCTGTTAGGACGGCGGATCCAGAGCCTGACCTACGCCAGATACAGAGACACCTCATCGGCTGTCTGAGGGGCACGTCCTACACATTACGTGAGCTCCGTCTTGCCTTTGAGGCCCGTTCAGACATGTCAGATGACCAGCGTGCATCCACTTATCTCCTGTTCCTCTTGGGTTGCACGCTGTTTGTGGACAAGAGTCAGGATAAGATGTGTTTCTCCAAAAATGAGAAGACCGATTGAACATACCAAAAGTGTCGAGTTGGGCCAAACGAGTAAAGTCCAATTACCGACAGCCTTGGTCTCCACCTTCCCAATAAGGCTGGTCCAATCAAAACAAGGCCCAAAGCCCATCTCAAGTATCAATCGACTAAGCCCATGGTCCGACCCACGTCCCGACCTAACTTAGTCCGACCTCATGATCCATATTACAATTCGGTACGAACCATGCTCTACCCGACAAATGTCGACCATTCCACGAGTGGCGACCTCGACCTAATCATCAAGTATCGACCGACATGTGTTGGTGTACGTGGGTCAATCATTCCATAACAAAGATCCCTATAAATCGTGGACGGTTACATGTGCACGTTCCTACGAACATAACCGCAGCTATAGTTTCGGAGCTCATGTAGCCCTATCATTAAACTACCTACATCAACTATAAATACTTCATCACTACCAACGGTGCAAAGGTAACTGCCATTTTGTATTCTGAGTTCATTATTCAATACATTTTGAGCTTTATACAACTGTTATCTTACTCTCACGCCCGAGCGTCTTCGCCGGAGACACATCCGGCTAGTCGTGGGTTCTGTTTTCAGGTCAAGGAGCCAGGTGATCGCCCCGCCACGTGGAGGAAGATTGATAAGCACATTTCCCGCAAAGATCGCTTGGTTCCATTGCGGAACGTGCTTTAAACTTGACCTCGAAAACTCCATCAACCTCGCAACAATGGTGACTTCGTAAGGACACGTATCCGAGGCTTCACTGGGCATGACGAAGTAAACAACAACAACATGAACGCAAATGCCGAAAACTTGAACTTGCCTCCTCCCCCACCAAATCGTCCTCATGGTAGAGCCACACGCTCTACTAGTGTCGCTGACGGCAGGATTGCCTCGACACAAGGAGAGGGAAAAGGCATATGGATGGGCAAGAAGTTCCACCTCCTCCAAAGCGTCCAAATGCTCAGGTGAATGTTGGAAACAGTAAGGTCCCTCCACCAACCCCATGAGCAAGAAGGAGATGATGTTGGAACGAGCCCGCATTCTCGCCGACTTGATAGCCACATGGAGGAGGCGTAATGTGCCGACATACGCCCGGTAGAGAGTGGCACCTACTCAGTGTTTCTAATGGGCAAGAAGCCAGGAGTTTGAGTCCAAACGAAGGTGTGGGGCAGAATGGTGAAAACAGGATAATTCAACGAGCTCCTACAGTTGTTCATGTGCCGAGTAACGACCTAAGGGCTAGCCTCAACAGAAACAGGGAACAGGAGGCTCAATCTGATTTGAGGACTCGGTTAACAGCCAACAGAAACAGGCATGTCTCTCCCCCAGAACGCAGAGATCAGATCCCATAGAGACAGGGAATGGGCATAGGTCGCCCGAGAGGGAAGGGCGCAGTCGCCACATGGAGATAACAGGCGCAGGTCGCCGTCTGCTGCCGGGCCGAGAGGCGCAGTCGCCTCAAAGAAGTAATGACATAGATCTCCAATAAGATCGAAAGGACCAATTCTCACGGAGGACGAAGGAGTAGGCAGGTGACTCCCCCCAGAAGTGAGGGCCAGAGGTCAAATGCTGCTCCCCCTCCAGGAGATGAAAGACCCGATGCCAGAGAATGGTTGTTGATGAAAAAGAAGTTTGAGCAATGGGAGGAGGAGAAGAAAAAGGATGCTGGAAAGGTCGAACGAATTGACTTTGCTCTTCGACCACTTTCCAAGGAACTGAGAGATAGTTGACCTCCCCTAGTTTCGTGTTGCCCCTTCTAGAGAAGTATTCTCGGTTCCACCAATGCAAGAAGCCACATAGCACACTTGGAGGCCACGATGTGTTTTGTCGCCAATGAAGACGACAATATGTGCAAAGCCCTCGTAAGTACCCTCACAGGAGCAAACTTTGACATGGTTTAATGGTTTGGCAACCGGTAGCATAACCACTTGGACATGCTTGAGGACCAAGTTCCTAGATCGCTTCTCGACCGCCGGAGCTCGGAAAGTGACGGTGATCGATTTAAACAACTTGGTGCAGCTAAAACGAAAGCTCCATGAGCTACTTCACCAAGTTCAAAGAAATGGTCGACAAGATTGAAGAGGACATCACGCAGGAGGTAATCAATTGCTTCCGAAGTGGTATTTCCTCTAAGACATGGACTACGAGCTCACAGTCCGAACGGTCACAACTCGACAGAGTTGTTTGAAAAGGTGTATAATGTCGCTCCGTCGAGGAAATGAAAGAAAAGAAGAAGGGAAAGAGCCCCAAGGTTGAAGTCACCGATGATAAAAAGGACTCCAACAAGAATGGGGGAACAATAAAAATGGAAAGAATGTAACTAGGGCAACAGAAGGTGCCCGAAGCTTTCACTCCCTCACGGTGAGTCGAACCGAGATTATGAATGCTGTCGAACCGGCTCCTCCGGCCCCAATAAATCCAGCAACAAGTTTAGAGGGAGGACAATGCAAGCAAGTGCGACTACCACAAAGACACCGGTCATCTCACGAGGATTGCTTGGGATTAAAGCGTATCATCCAGAGAATGGTCGACCAGGAGACTCGAAGCTTATGTGAAGAGACCTCAAGCCGGAGGAGGTGAGCAAACAGCAGATGGGCAACAAGGACCTAGGCAGCCTAGATCGAACTCCGGGGGTCATCACCGAACAAGCGAGCAACACGGCCATCAAGCACAAGATATTCCATTCAATAGGGCCCCACATGTGCCTCCAAGGAGAGAAGTCGGAGATGAAGTGATCAGCTTCTACCCCCATGAACTGGCAACTAATATGGCGGCTAGGGAGCAAGTTCTCGTCATCCCAGGTCTCATTGATGGATGTACGACGAAGCGGACTCTTAGTCGACACGGGGCTCGCAAGGATATTTTGTTTTACAAAACTTTCAAGGAGATGGGTCTTAATGACGAGCAAGCTTGGAGAGATATGATGGCAGGTTGGAGGGCTTCACCAACCACCGAGTTGATGCTAAAGGCCGATAGTGCTCGACGTCGACCTAGGCCGACCCCTCGTGGTTGTCTCGAAGGTACAATTTATCGTAATTGATGTAAATAGTGACTATGCCGCCATACTTGGAATTCCCGGACGGTCGCTCTTGGAATGGTAGCATCAATTCCTCACCGAGTAAAGTTCCCCACACCTGCGGGAGTAGGTTGCGTACAAGGCACAAAGCTCGTGCTTATCTAGATCATGTTCTAAGAGAAAGAAAGAAAAGGGAGCTAGAGATTGAGACCGCCGATGGTTACTTGAAGCTGTCCCGATCGGCCACCAAAACTACCCGGTTGTCAACAATCACCAACGTGGAAGAGTCGACCTATCACTCAAATGACGAGGTCATGCTTGAGTCGACACGTCACTCTAACACCACCGAGGTCGATTCGTATGTAGTTATGGTCGACCAAGTCATCATAGGCAACCTATGCCTCCACTCGACAATAACTCTGGGGCCACCACCACCACCGCCGAGGTTGCAGACAAGTTAGATGATATGATAGCGTAAGAAGCTCCACACCCGAGGGCCGAGGAGAGACAAAGGGTCAAAGAGATAATCATCGAGACTCTACAATTCGTGGATGGACCGTAGCTAGAAGCCATGGATGAGTTAGAGTCGGCAATCACCAACTTTTCCTACCCCGACCAAAAAATTCAGATTGGGAAGCAAACTATCGCTGAGGAGCGAGCGTAAATCATCGAGCTACTCAAGGAAAGTAACGATGTCTTCGCATGGAGGGTAGAGGACAGGAGGGGAATCAAGGAAGAGGTCGCCGTTCACGTACTTGAAGTCAACCCGACCATAAAGCCTAGACCCCAAAAGTTGAGAAGTTTTGCTCGCGACAAGGAAGAGGCTATCAAAGCGCAGGTACAAAAACTTTTGAGTGCAGTGGATAATCAAAGAGGCCACTCATACAACGTGGTTGGCCAACGTGGTCATGGTGAAGAAATCGAATGGCAAGTGGCGGATGTGTGTCGACTTCACTACTCTCAATCTAGCTTGCCCAAAGGATAGCTATCCTCTTCCTAGAATTGACAAGCTTGTTGATTCCATCGCTGGCCACTCTACTCTCGCTTCCTGGATGCTTACTCGGGATACCACCGTATAAAGATGCACGAGGATGACATTGTGAAAACGGCATTTCAAGCAAACTGAGGCATTTATCGCTACAACATGATGCCATTTCGCTTAAAAATGCAGGAGCTACCTATCAAAGAATGGTGAACAAGGTCTTTGCCTCACAAATTGGTCGAAATATGGAGGCTTATGTTGACGACATGGTCATTAAAACTAAGACCTGGGAGTCACGTAGTCGACCCAAGGAGACATTCGCCAATTTACGAGCAAACGACATGAAGCTCAATCCCAAGTAAGTGTGTCTTTGGAGTCATAGCTCGGCAAGTTCTTGGGATTTATGGTATCTCAAAGAGGCATAGAGGCCAATCCAGTGAAAAATCAAGGCGCTAGTCGACATGAAAGCTCCCACCAAAGTGTCAAAGAGATGCGACTTAACTAAGGGTAGCAGCTCTTGGTCGTTTCATATCAAAGTCACAGAGAGGTCTCTCCCCTTCTTCAAAGCATTGAGGGGACGAAAAATTTTTGAGTGGACGACCGAATGTCATTCGTCGTTTCAAAAATTGAAGGATTACCTCGCTACTCCACCTCGCTAAGTAGCCCAACCACCGGTGAGACCCTATTTGTATATCTCGTCCGCTGGAGACAAGTCGGTTGCAAATGGGTGTTGATTAGAGAGGATGAAGGGCTTCAAAAACCAAGATATTACATCAAAGAAGGCCTTATCGGATGTGGAGAGCGTATACTACAATGCCGAGAAGGTCGCTTATGCCCTAGTCGTGGCTTCAAGGAAGCCGCGAGCTTATTTTCCGGCTCATCCAATTGTGGTTCTTACAAATGCTCCCCTTAGAAAAATTCTTCACAAGCGGAGAGTTCAGTCGACTTCTCAATTGGTCAATTGCCCTTTCCGAATTTGACATTGAGTATCGACCTCGAAAGGCGTTGAAGGCTCAAGCTCTACCGACTTCTTGGTCGAGCTTACGTTCACCAAGGAGGACGACGAGCAACGAGCTCCAAAAGAAAAGGCTAAAGGGAAGGAGTTAGAGTCCTGTGTCGCCATCACTTACCCGTCGATTGTTGGAAGGTCTATTCGGACGGATCACGACCAAGAATAGCAAAGTGGAGCCGGGATAGTGCTAATTGAACCAGCAGTCCGGAACCGTGTATGAGGAATCACTAAGGTTCAAGTTTGATGCTTCCAACAACCAGGCCGAATATGAAGCTTTGATAGCAGCCTATAGAATACGCCAAGTGTTTTGGAGCGACTAAGATCATGGCCTACCGTGGATTCACAACCGATAGTCAACCAGTCCGAGGCGAGTACGAGGTACTTAGTGCCACACCGATTAAATACTGCGACCGGTGAAGGAACCGATAAAAGATTTGGAATTCGGGAGATCCAAAGAATTGGACGAGAAGACAATGAGCTAGCCGACCTCCTCTCGAAGTTAGCCACTTCGGATGAACCACATGATGAACCTATCTCCTTCCTCGAAAGTCCGGCCTATGAAAGAGTAAAAATTCAATGCATAGATGATCCCTCAAGAAATTGGACTCGTGGAGAAGTGTTGGATCGAGGAAATGAAGGCATATTTAGAGAATGGAGAGCCGCCGCCGGACGGCGAGAAGAAGGCTCGAGCTATCAAAAAGAAAGCTCCAAGGTATGTCATTCAAGGAGGCGACCTATTCGTAAGATCTTATACTCGACCATTACTAAAGTGCATCCACCCTCAAGAGGTCGCCCTATTGATACACGAAGTGCATAGTGGAATTTGTGGTGGACACCGGGGCCGTGACTCGCCGACAAGTTAATCACGTTGGGATACTACGGCCACACATGAGAGCCGACACTCACAACTTTGTTCAAGAATGTGATCAATGCCAAAGGTTTGCCAACCTTCCCCACGTACCTACAACAGAGCGCACTCCCGTGATCGCAGCCTTAGCCGTTTGACATGCGCGGCGTCGACCTGATTGGACCCTTCCCTCCCGCCCGAGGAAACCGCAAGTATGTGATCGTCGCCATAGATTACTTCACTAAATGGGTTGAGGCCAAACCATTAGCTCGCATCACGTAGGAAAATGCTATCAACTTTATTCATGACTTCATTTGGTGTCGGTTTGGTTTTCCTCGAGCTATAGTGTCCGACAATGGCTTTACGCTTCTCCCGCACTTTCGGCGTAGATGAAGCGAGTTGGAATCAAACATTGGAAATCTTCTGCCGCCTATCCTCAAGGAAATGGCCAAGCCGAGGCAAAGAAATAAACTTGTTCTATCTTCGCTCAAGACAGACTCGTAGGTCGACGTAACAATTGGTTGGACGAACTCCCCTTGCTCTTTGGGCGCCCGTACAACCACTCGGGGCCTACGGGGAAACCCCTTTGCTCTCACATATGGGTCGAGGCCATGGCACCCGCCGAGCTCAGATTCCCCACTGCTAGAGTGACTTTCTTCAATCAAGAGCAAAATGATACCAATAGATTGATCGACCTGGATCTAGTCGACGAGAAGCGAGAAACAGCCTACCTCCGAATGGTCAACTACAAGCAGCGAACCAAGAGCTACCACGACAAAAAGGTCAAGGCAAGGTCGTTCCAAGTGGGAGATTATGTGTTGAGAAAGATCGAAGCAACGGGTAAAAGGACCCAGCAGAACAAGCTATCTCCTAATTGGGAAGGTCCCTATGTAGTCACTCGAGTCGTCAAGGAAGGAACATACATGATAGCTCATCCTGGAGGTGACGAGTTGAAACATCCTTGGCATGCTACTCACCTCATCAAATACTACTTTTAATTTTCAGTTTCCAAGTTCAAGTTTGTGGTAGTTCTAGTGCCAAATTGATGTAAGCATGTTCTATACTTCAATGAAAAGCGCAGTTCATTCCATCAAGCATAGTGTTACAATAACCCCAACAAGCTCGACTCTTAGTCAGCTTCGTTTTAACAAGCTCGATTCTTAATCAGCTTTGTTCAATTAACAAGTCCGACTCTTAGTCGACTTCGTTCTAACAAACTCGACTCTTAGTCGGGCTTTGTTCTAATTAGCTCGATTCTTAATCGCCTTATCCATTTGACAGTCCGACTCTTAGTCGACTTCGTTCTAACTAACTCCGATTCTTAATCGCTTGTTCTAATTAGCTAGACCCTAGGTCGCCTTCAAGCAGAGTGAGCAGTTCGACTCATAGTCAATCTCATTCACAAAAAAGTTAAGCAAGTCTGAGGTCGACTAAATAAATAAAGATCAAGTCACCTCTAGGCTCAAGTTTACTCATTCATCCTATCTATATCTAGCTCGACGTTTACTTTAAAAAAAGCATACAACATGCAATAAATAAGGTCAGCTATGATAAAGGTAAGTCTCCCAAAACGGGCTAAGACTTAGACAAAATAAATTTACAAGAGTATCTTGCCTCCCAAAAAATAGGGCCAAGGCATTCAAATATTTAAGGAATCAAAAGAGCAAAAATGTTGGTTGGGACTTGTTCATTACAATTCGGCTATGAAATTTAAGGGTTTTGATTGACGACAGTCTGGTCGTCAGTAGCAGCTCGTCCCTCCACATCTCCTTGTTGCTGGGGGCCTATGGGTTTACCCGACTCTGAGTAAACCTGTTCATTATATTCATCCATGGTGGCAGCATCCTCAAGTTCTCGCGCAGAACAACATCAAAATTCCCCGGTCAAGAACGGGGGAGCTTCCCACTTCTCACAGTGGTCCTCTTCATCCTCTTGGGCAATGAAGGCCAAGTCATTTTCAAGATAGGGAACGAGTGAGTGACCCCTGCGAGCTTCCATGTCGTATTGAGACTCAGAAAACCAACGAGCTAATTGCTCGATGGTAACTGTGGCTGTTGAATCTACCAATGCACGACGGGCCATGTGCCTCTTCCCAACCTCGAGAAAGTCTTGTGCCTTAGCCACGATGGCATTATAGAACTCATCTCCCTCCTTGAACTTCTCCACAAAGATCGTGCCGCCCTTCTTCGTAGCCTCCTTCCACTTAGCTCGAGCTGAGTTATGCTCCTCGTTAAGCCCTGTCAAAAAAGAATCTTTATCGGCAAGAAGTTTGGAGACAGTGGCAAGCTCAACCTTCGTCCTCTCATGAGCAAGGCGCTCAGCATCCCTTTCTGAAGTCACTTCCTTAAGCTTGGACTCTGAAGCTTCGAGGTCGGACAGGGCCTTTGCCTTCACCATCTCATTAGCTTCATATGAATTGTCCAGGTCGTTGTACTTCTCCTTCAAATCCGCAAGCTCTTTAGCCTTTTTGGAGTAATCTTGAAGGGCTTGCCTCTCTCTCTCGATGGAAGCTCTCCAAGAGCTCTTCACCTCGCTCGACCATCGTAAGATTCTCGCATTTCAAAGAAACAAGAAGTGTTAGCTCGTAATTTGAGTGGATCGAGTAAGGGGATAAGCAACTACAATGAAAGAGAAAATGACAAGTTACCTCACTATGAGCCATCCCCGAACGAGCGTAAAATTCCTGGGGTGATCCCCTTATCGCCGAAATGAGCTAGGAGGTCGACATCTATTGCCCTCCTAACAATCACTTGGCCCAGGCTCATGTCGGGATAGCGACGGCTCAAGCCGTTAAACCCTTCCAATGAGGAACATCACTCAGCCTCTTCATCTTTTCATCCAGAGACTCCTTACCGGGAGGAAGGAAGGCCGGGTGGAGGCAATTGACTCGAGGACACAGACTTTCCCTTCTCGCATCGGGACCTCTTCTTCGAACTTATAGGACGATCGTCCTCATCTTCCTCCACATCATCTTCATCAACGTTAACGACCGGCAAAGGGCTAGCCCCCGCCATCCCAGCTCGAGAGGTCTCCATATTGGCATCTTGATTTGGGCCTGAGCTCGACTTGCCCCGACCGACCTCGTGGGAATCAACACCTCCTTCATTGGCATCATTGGATTGGGTGCCGCTTTGCAAAGGGATCTTCCAGCTCGACCTCTTCCATCGGGATCATTCCAGCCATCCTTGGAAGCAAATTGTTCCTAGTGGCAGCTTTCTTCTCTCTCTCGCTCGCCTTAGCATTGGCAAACTCTACGAGCCCTCTTGGCTTTCCTCTTATCGAAACCCCAACAATACGCACCATATTCGCTTCTTGTTCGGGAGTTAAAACTACACGACATCAAAGAAATCAAGTGTTAGCTCGGCAATTCAAAACAGCTTCTACGAGTAAACCATTGACGAGTAATTGATACAATTCACAGCAGCTCTATGTACGAATTGAAGAACTCTACATACGAGCAAGCAATTTGATAAAGAGTTGCAATTCGAAATAGTTCTATGTACGAGCTAACTAAGTTCTACATACGAGCGGACAACGGACGATCTAAGAGTTGTATATGCGGCTAAAAAATAACGGCATGTGCCAATGATAAGTTACTTATGCAAGTAAACAATGGACGAGCTAATGAATGCAGGTCAAGTAAATCCTTACCGCCAACATGCTCTCCGTGGTCTTTGCAGTAATTTTCATTCTTCTGACAAAATTGACAGTTCTCCTTCAACCTACCCAAGGAGTGAGTAACCCGATCCGATATACACGGCCTCTCAATACGGGAACAAGGGGTTCTACCACTCCATCCCCGTGCATCATCCCGGCTGGATGTAGTTATACTTGGTTGTCCCTAACACCTCCCGACTAATGGGCCCTTTCGCGACCAACGCGCACAACTTCCTATACAAGGTTTGGTGCCATGGAGGCTCCCGGTAGTTTTCCTCGTCAATAGTATCGACTCACTATTCGCAAGGGGGAACTCCCATCCCAAAATTTACTCTCTACAACTACCACATAGGAGTTCCAGCTGCTATGCTTGTTGGGAAGGTTGGCAAACAATTTTGGAGAATTGGGTTTGGAGGGAGTACTAATCCCCCAATCTGCCTTGTCAAGCTTTGGAGCGAAAAATTCCTCAAGACTCTCATGCAAGGTTCATGGCCTAGAAACCTACATACCATGGCAAAGCACACTAGTACTCTGCAAGTGTTGGCCCCAGTGAAGGGGAAGAGCATCCATGCACTCCGAGAAACTCATTGATAAAGGGATCTAAGGGCAACCTCAACCCCGCTCAAAGCCCGTCCATAAAAGAAGGCCACCCTAGCGGCATCGTAGTGAAGCCGGGTACGGAACTTGGCCATAAAGTCCGCCTTACTAAGGACGGTTATCCTATAATCCACTCTACTTACTTCACAGAAATCATAAACCATGTTGTATCGGGACTCCATGTTTTTCTTTCCTCGAAGAGGCCCTAAAATGGGTATATATCCTCTCTCGTTCTTCCCGGTACAACGGAGGAGCCAAACGCATCCACAATTCGGGGGGCGTAAGAGGTCGAAGCAGCATTTCCTTCTGAGTTGTCATATACGTACAAGAAGAAGGAGAAACAGGGAGTCGGTCCTATGATCACATTCGCCGACCTACCTAAGGGCGACCTAAACTCCCCTGGAAAACCTATTCTGTTCCTAAGGAAAGAAGGTTTGTGGACATCCCTAACATAAAACAAGGTGATATGGTCAAGCAGTTCATGGAATAAATGAAAAGCGACAACAGTTGAGTCGTCAATCACCACATTCTCAATTTCTCCTACAATGGGCAGCCCTATCTCAGTGTAATTCAACCCCCAACTAGTCAAAATGGAGGCACACTCATCCAAGGACATCACTCTCCACTCACCGTTCACATTCTTGCATGCCCTACGGTTAACAGTGCAGTAGCCATACCAAGCTCCTGGTTCACTACTAAAGGTCCTAGCCATGGCGGAATTGAACACAAAGCAGAAATTAAAGCCCTAAAACAAATATACAAGGGAAATACCTTAATTGATTGAAGAAAGGGAGTTCGTTGCTGAAGCCGAGAACTGAGTTTAAGTTCTACTGCAATTCCGTGATTGTCGCCGGAGAAGAGGAGTTTGAAAACGGTAAGAATTCGAATTGGAGAGGAAGACTGAGTATTTCTATTTTCCTAAATTTGGAAGGGGAAAAGAAAATAGAAATTAATTTTCCAAAATTAAAAGCTGAAGCGGTTTCCGAGAAGGAGTTCCAAGAGTCAGAATTGCAATCATTACTAAAACCGGCGCTCCTTCATCTCCTACCGTTCATCGCCAACGATCAGGATGTTGCCACGTCATCATGGTCGACCTACTTCAAAGACTAGCATCGACCTGCGAGCAAAGCAATTTTCGGCAAAGAAATCTTCTTAACTTCCAAGTCGACGAAATCAACTCGAAAGTTGGGGGCCACTGAACATACCAAAAGTGTCGAGTTGGGCCAAACGAGTAAAGTCCAATTACCGACAGCCTTGGTCTCCACCTTCCCAATAAGGCTGGTCCAATCAAAACAAGGCCCAAAGCCCATCTCAAGTATCAATCGACTAAGCCCACGGTCCGACCTCCCAGGTCCCGACCTAACTTAGTCCGACCTCATGATCCATATTACAATTCGGGTACGAACCATGTTTCTACCCGACAGTCAGTCGACCATTCCATGAGCGGCGACCTCGACCTAATCATCAAGTATCGACCTGACATGTGTTGTGGTGTACGTGGGTCAATCATTCCATAACAAAGATCCCTATAAATCAGGACGGCTTCTGTGCACGTTCCTATGAACATAACTCGCCGCTATAATTTCGGAGCTCATGTAGCCCTATCATTAAACTACCTACATCAACTATAAATACTTCATCACTACCAATCTGCAAAGGTAATCGCCATTTTCAGTATTCTCGAGTTCATTATTCAATACATTTTGAGCTTTATACAATCAAGTATCTTACTCTCACGCCCGAGCGTCTTCGCCGGAGACACATCCCGCTAGTCGTGGGTTCTGTTTTCTGTGTCAAGGAGCCAGGTGATCAGGTCTGCCACGTGGAGGAAGATTGATAAGCACATTTCTGCAAAGATCATAATTTTGCCGGCACTCAAGAATTTGCGTAGTCTTTTTCATCCTCCCAACATGCCAACAGCTTTCTTCACCGATCGAGACTTGGCTTTCATTAATGCGTCCAAGCAGTAATTTCCCGAGACCGCACATCATTTGTGTCGAAGGCATATAGAAGTCAATGTTCGAAAGAGGCGCTGGCTCATACGGGAACCGGAATTCGCAAAAGCATTCATGAATAAATTCAATGCAGCAATACGCCAGCTACTTCCGAGAATGGAACACTCCGTTAGGCAATTTTCTAAACGTTTTGCCGCTTATCCTGCTTTATCGAGCTATCTCCGCGATACATGGATTACTCCATACTCTCAAAATATTCTGTCCATGCATACGGATACGTTGCTACACTTGAACCCACACCACGAACCGTATCCTGAGAGTGAGCATAAGCAGTCGAGCTAATGCGGCTGGGAAGTACTTCTTCTACTTTTGACACAATTTTCAAAGTTGCTCACGAGATCATGGAAATTCAAATAATAAAAATCAAAGCTAGCATGGAGATGGCAAAGAGCGTAATTCCGGTTGATACGAAGACTTGTAATCTTTATCGTGACATATTGGGGCGAGAGTGTGAATGTAGCCTTGGACATCATCAAAAAGAGCGGTCTCGTAGTGGGATAATGTCACGGATCCTCAGTAATGCGGGTGTTATGTTAAAGGCGAACACATGGACTTCCATGCAACACGTAGATTGCACGCATACAGAGCTCTGGGGGACGGATTGGGTTGTCTTCGATTCATGCTTTTTGGAAGAAGTTGGACATTGAGCCAGAGTACTGTCCAACTAGGTCTTCGATCAATGAAAATTCTTTTGTAGCTGTGTGGAATGAAGTACAGAACGCACCTGTTAGATAATGATTACCCAATGCCATCGCCAGCGTTATATTGGGAGGCTCATCGTGATGCAAGCGCAAGTAACTTGGTCATGCCATACAGAGCTCGGATAGAGACATTCAACCGACTCTCAATTGCGTCGAACGAAGAAAGAGTTTCAAGAAATAGGCTATAGACATGTAAAGTGTATCATTTGGACTTATCGAGCCTTTTATTTTGTAGTATGTATGAATCATTAAAAACTGTTTGGAAGTTTGGATTTGTGATGTGAAATATGGCAAAGTATACCATTTTTTATGATTTTTTTTTCAATAAAGCTGTATTGGTCTTTGAATTTTTCCAGTTTTTATGTTTGGAAGTATGAATTATTCAGACTGTCAGATATGTTTCGTATGAAACTACACGAAATATTTGTTAATATTTCGTGTGAATATACACGAAATAACTCAATACATTTCGTATATTTATATACGAAACGTATTTGACAATGTCGTGTAAAATTACACGAAACGTTCGCGTACGGGAGGACAATTTTATCTATTTTCCGTGCCTTGCAAATAGTGTGCCTTGCAAATAACCGTCCCCAGTTTTTGTCATATACTCCCTCCATCTCTACTTATATACTCCCTCCATCTCTACTTAATTTATAAATTTAAGTACATATGAATTAGCGAAAATGAATTCCACTCCCTTGGAATCGGAAGAGCCAAGCTGGTGGTGGTGGTGTCAGTGGCAGTGGCGTGAAAACCAAATCAAAGCTTGGTGGCTGCCGCGACTTTCGCAACCGTGTTTCCTTCCCCGTTGTCTGATCAAATAATAATTTATTTATCAACGCCCATCTCGTGTTCATAGTTAATTAATTCAGCCATGGCAGCAAACCATTACATAACCACATCTCTCTCTCTCTCTCTCACTCCTCCCACTTCTACTTCCAAAACCCTACACCTACCTGATCATGGTGACTTCAAATCCCACCGCCCCTCTCCTCCTCTCTCCCACCACTCCCACTCCCACTTCCACCACCGTCCTCCGTTTCTCTCTCCTCCTCACCACCTGCATTTCCCTCTCCCTCGCAATCCTCTTCTTCTCCACCTCCCACCACCACCCTAACCCAACTCCTCTATCCACCACCACCCACCTCGCCCGCCCACTCAACAAACTCACTCATCCAGTCGTCATCCTCATCTCCGCCGACGGCTTCCGATTCGGCTACCAATTCAAAACCCCTACCCCCAACATCCACCGCCTCATCAAGTACGGCACTGAAGCCGAAACCGGTCTCATCCCCGTCTTTCCAACCCTAACCTTCCCCAATCACTACTCCATTGTTACCGGATTATACCCATATCACCACGGAATCATCAACAACTATTTCCGCGATCCCGTCACCGGCGACACCTTCACATTGGCCAGCAAAGAACCCAAATGGTGGCTTGGCGAGCCCCTCTGGGAGACCGTCGTCAATCACGGCCTAAAGGCATCCTCCTATTTCTGGCCTGGCGCCGAGGTAATCAAAGGCTCCTGGACTTGCCCCTCCAAATACTGTATGCATTATAATTCTTCTGTTCCTTTTGAAGATCGAGTCAATACTGTTTTGAATTATTTCGATTTGCCTAGTAGCGAAATCCCCGCGTTTATTTCATTGTATTTCGAGGATCCAGATAGTCAGGGCCACGAAGTTGGCCCTGATGATCCTCAAATTACTGACGCTGTTGCTAGAATTGATGTTATGATTGGAAAGCTAATCCACGGATTAGAGAAAAGAGGGATTTTTGAAGATGTTAACATAATCATGGTGGGTGATCATGGTATGGTCGGAACTTGCGATAAAAAGCTAATCTTTATGGATGAATTGGCTCCGTGGATCAAAATTCGTAAAGATTGGGTTCAATCTTATACACCGGTGCTCTCAATTCGCCCTCCACCCAAAGTCTCCCCTTCAGATGTCGTGTCAAAGATGAACCAAGGGTTGAAGTCTGGGAATGTCAGCAATGGAGATAAACTGAAAGTTTATCTCAAAGAAGATCTACCTAGTAGGCTGCATTACTCTGATAGCGATAGAATTCCTCCGATTATTGGGTTGCTCGAAGAGGGGTTCAAGATAGAAGAGAAAGATACGAAGATTAAAGAATGTGGGGGAGCTCACGGGTATGACAATGCGTTTTTCTCAATGAGAACGATATTTATAGCGCATGGTCCTCGGTTTGCTAGGGGGAAAAAGGTGCCATCTTTTGAAAATATTCAGATTTACAATGTGGTTACTTCAATACTCAACATAACCGGAGCTTCCAACGATGGAACTGCTTCTTTTTCAAAGAACATTCTTTTACCTTCTCATTGACATTGACTTGTTTCGATAGAAATGATATTGATGTTTCGAATCAAACTTGACGACATTTTAGTTAATGTAATGCTGTTTTTTCTTTTTCAGAACTTTTTGTTAAACTAGTTTTGAGCCAATGTAATGCTGCTTTTGTATTTTCAATGGAACTAGCATCAGATACTTGTTTGAGTGTGTTGTTTCAAGTGCTCATCTTCAATGGCAGCCACATTACAGTCAGAACGTTGTGTAAGCTAACTTGATGTCTGATTCATATTTCTGGTTACGTATTTCAAAGTAGACAAGGGTGCTTTTGTCATTGCTGGATCTACATCCATATCAACCTAATCAGAGATGCAGCTTGTTTAGAAATACTGACAATAAATCATTGATGTTCAACGGTAGCCGAAGGTAGATGTTATGATGGCAAGACACGTCTTGCGCCTCCTTCGGGGGTTATCATATAGTGAGTAATAATCATAGGCGGACCTAACTGCATATTTATTTGGTAGGCAACAATCGTCATATAGTGAGCGGCACATGTTATGTTTTCGTTAGATTTTTAACGGTTCATCCAAAATTACACCTAATTGCAACAAAAAGACAAACTAAATAACCAACTTGTAACAAATGCAAATTTGATAACCAATTGAAACATCTCGACAAACTCAAGTAACTAAAATGCAAAATACCCATTTATATACTTAATTTTTTATTTTTTTTTCATTTCATATTCAAAAACCTCTCCCTCGCTCTCCCTCTCTCTCTCTCTCTCGACGCGCGACGACCAAATACACCGATCGCCATGGCTCGAGTAAAAATTCCGCCGCCCCGCGGCGCGAACCGACGGTGACGGCTTCTTGATTCCGAATCCGAGTAGAAATTCTCGTGAATCGCCACTCGTAAAATAGCCAAGCTTTAATTCCTCGAAATTCGTTAAAATGAAACCCTAACTTTCGAATCCAATCCAAAATCCCAACTGATTGAACTTGTATCAAAATTCAAAATTCAATTCAAGCAGAAAAAACAAAAACAACAAAAAACGGATGAACAAAGTGATTAATTGAATTGAATTGAACCAAACCTCTCTACCAAGTTTGCTGCGAAATTGAATTGGGGAACACTATCTCGTGTAAGTTTACACGAGATGTAATCTATCATCTCGTGTATATATACACGAGATGATATATTACATCTCGTGTAAACTTACACGAGACGTGCAAGGGCAGCATTCTTTCCATCTCGTGTAAATATACACGAGATGATAGATGACATCTCATGTATACTTACACGAGACGGGTAAGGACAGCGTTGAAATTTTTCGTTCCCTGTATTTTTCGTTTCCTGTATTTAGTATTTACCTGAAGTAGATAAACCCATAGACATAGTTAAAAGTAAAAAAAAAAAAAGAACGGCATTTAAAATGGTTCGTTGTGGTTCACACAAATCTCTCTCTCTCTAGCGCGCACACACACACACACAGAGTTCCATCCCAAAGAGAGACGAAGGGATCGTCTATGGCGTCGCTCTAATCCTTCCCTTTCTTCCATTGATGTAACTCTGACGCAATCAATTTCTCTCAATTTTCTACACACATCTTTTTGTGTGTGTGTGTGATTGTGGCCATCAATGGCAGATGTACTTCGCTTATCATTCAATTCACTCCGTTTGTCTGCTTCTTCATCTTCCTCGTTGTTAACGTCAATCTCTTCTTCTTTCAATTCTCTCCAACCCTCTCTCTCCCGTAATCTATTATTATCCTCCAACAAGCTCGCCGTCCACAATTCCCAATTCGTTCCTCCTTTTCTCGTTAAACCCCGGAGGCAGTTCATACCTTTCCAGGTACTGTAATTAACAATACCCAGGAATTTTAATATTCATCATTATTGCTGATTTTAGTGCTTTAATTTGTGTCTTTTGCTTTTGATAATTGCATACCCCTCTTATAGTCCATCCTGAATGAGTTTTGATTCTTAGTTTTATGGAAATTAAGGAAGTTTTTCAATGTTGGCACTATGGTTATCATTACAAGTGAGTATGAGGCAATAATAGCTGCTGATACTGAATTTGGTAACCTCTATGGTTGATATGCTTTTTTTATTTTTCCTTTCTACAAACTACTCTCATTTAGGGGTCTTTTTTCTTTCATGAAATTTGAATCTGTACACAATAATTAGACAATTAAAAACTCAAAGACCTCCTTACAAACACCGGCTCTCGCACATGAGCGAGCTTCATACTCCTGCAAGAAGCTGCTAACATGGGACCAGGGAGGATTAGTTTGTTCATCGTTCTCGGAGCTGGGGGGAGAGCCAAATTCATGCTCATCAACAAAGTTAAGCGTGGGCACTCGGGAGTCCTTATTTACTTTCTTGGTTGGCTCTTCTGGGCATGTTTCTTGAATAACATCGGAATATGTAGCTTGAGGCAACATCGTTTATAGTCTCCCCCATTTAGGTGAACTACTGTTTTAGGAACAGTGATCATGCTATTCTTCCGTCCATTGGCCTCAACTCCATTATTTAGTCCATCAGATTGACTGGACTGCTAGTTGCTTTCACCAACAGTCGCATTTATGTTTTTCTGTGCTTGTCATTGTCATCTTTCTTCTCTCAATTCCCTTTAAATCTGAAGCCTGTTATACATGTCTGCATCCATGCCCCCCCCACCCACCTATCCCCATTTAATTTTTTTATTAACATTTTTTCTCATGAACAATCCTTATTATTACATTGTCCACAAAAGGTGAATTTCCTGTACCTTTAGTTTAGATCAAAAGATGCATAAAGTCAATAGGTTATCTACTCAATTGGTTATATCTGTTGTCCGAAACCTAGCATTGTGTTTTAAGTAGTCAATAATGAGCTGGAATAAGAACCCAAGATCGCAGATGACTTAAAAGCTGTATTTATTTCCTTAAGGGACAGCCAGTGCTGAAGACTCTGTGTCCTACAAAATGCCAAGCTTTTGAGAAGATGCTAATTAAATTTGACATGCATTATTTCATTTATGAAATAAAAAAGGCTGGTTACCCGAAATGTGCTACTTCTATCATTGAACTTCCCTCTCCCAATTAGCATACAGTTTGGGAACGTTCAGTGAGTGCCAGAGTCACTACAGGGTTGATGCCAATCCCTAAAATGGACTATGTTGTTAATCAACAAGAAACTGGTCACGAGAACACAGGGAATGAGGTGCAGCTAGCAGAATATGTGTGCTCAAGAAGTATTATTAGCTGCTATAGTGTTTTAGGGTAACCCATGTCGAAGTAATATTGATCTCTCCCCTCTTTACATGATCCAATCATTGGTTTGGAGCTGTTTGATGCTCCATTTTTTTTTCATTGGACCTATGTTGGACCTTGTAATGGGTTCTTATACGAGAAACATCAGAAGCAAATAAGATTTCTTCTTTTCTATTGGTTATTTTTCAAGTCAAATTGATGATTAAGAGGGGATGCATTGACTTTGTTTCCATTGGTGAGTTGTGCTTCCCAAATTAGATCAGGCATAGACACTAAAAGAGTATTTCGTACTATATTGAGATATGCTCATAAGTGTCCATCTTAGGGTTTTCTTACACTTTTGTTTGTTTTGGATGCTACTCTTCAGATACACGCAGCACTTGCTGAAACAGACCAGCCAAAATGGTGGGAGAAAAATGCTGGACCAAATATGATTGACATTCACTCTACGCAAGAGTTTTTGACCGCTTTGAGTGAGGCTGGAGAAAAACTGGTTATTGTTGAATTTTATGGGACATGGTGCGCGTCTTGCCGAGCATTGTTTCCAAAGGTAATATTGTTACTTACCACTCCCCTACCCATAAATGAGTCTTCAATATTTTAGTGAAATTACTAAACTCACCTATAAACCATCATGTCTTGGTGTGCTTTTGCAATGATATGGTGTGCTCATTATGGTATTTATGTACATGTGTTACTATAAATTTTAAAAGTCAACATTCTTTATTTCCTTGAAAATTGACTGGCACTCATTTGGAGACAGAGAGGAATTTAATATCATTTGTACACCTGATCCTTCATGTACGCCCTTGTAATTCACAAAACATGCTTCTGGCCTATGGAAGTTACTTGTGGTGAATCTCAGTTGAAGAAGTATTGTTGACTTCCTTGTCATCAATTTCACCTTCCCGATTGCTGCACCTGTATTTTCTGTTTTATACTACCTCCGACCTGGAATAATGCTCCTATTTTCTATATTTGTGTGTCCCAAAAAGTTAGTCTCATTTCTACAAGTAGGGTATTAATGTGTATGAACTTTCAAAACAACCAAGCTAAGGCCACCATATTTTCATGGTTTCTTAATGAGCTTCTATGGTGGTTGCCATTCATTAAGGATAAATATGTCAATGATAATATATTATTAAAAAGCTTGAATAGTCAAATGTTACTATCTTTATGGGACGGAGGGAGTATTTGTTTAAGTCTTCTGCTCAAATTTTTTACTAAAATGTGTGTGTGGGGTCAAGTTAATCACCTGGTGCAACAGATAAACTAATTGGAAGTCATGAGCCAACATCATTTGCAGTCAAATATAACCTGATGGCCCTGATCTTTGGGGTTGGTACGTGAGTATGAATTATGATGTACAAAAATGTTTCGAAACTATGGCAGTTCTTGTACAGGACTAATAGATTTAATTTATAGGCTTTTTGGCTCACGCACTTTGAGAGCTTTGGAAGACCATAATAATGGCATTGTATTAAGCAGCATTTCTTCTCTCTCACTCCCTGAATTATGAGCTGATACTTACTCTTGCTTGTTTTGTCAGCTCTGCAAAACTGCTCAAGAGCACCCTGAAATTGTTTTCTTGAAGGTCAATTTTGACGAAAATAAGCCAATGTGCAAAAGCTTGAATGTTAGGGTGCTTCCGTATTTCCACTTCTACCGTGGAGCTGATGGACAGCTCGAATCCTTTTCCTGTTCACTTGTTAAAGTAAGTGATTTTTACCACCCAATTATGCTTCCCCATCCCAAAAAACTAGCCTGTATTTTCTTTTTGATGCGTCAGAAAAAAAAAGTCCCATTTTTTAACAAGGTACAATCAAGTAAAGCTACACTCTTAAAAAGTAGCCCCTCTTTTCTATTTTACTTTCTTTTGGGCTTTGTAGTTTCATGCACTGGCAAAGGCACCTTGAAGGGAAGGGGGTCATCTGATTTGTAAAAAAATAAAATTACTAGTGCTTAGTTTTCATTTTTGTTGCAAATATAGGCCTAAATTATAAATAACCTACCATTTGACCCCCTTCTCCCTAAATAAAATTTTCACTATATTTTAAATTTGACCCCCTTTTTAAAGGGAAAAAATATATGCATATTTTGACCCCCTTCTCCCAATATTCCGGCTTCGCCACTGGTTTCATGGATTGCTGCTATGAACATCTACCGTATCTGAGAAAGCACCCGGGTTTTGCCCTTCTATAACTGCTAAAACTAAACTGGAATTACACTTTTTCTTACATCTTTAATCATGTATTCACTTTCACTGTCTATTTAAATTTGTTTGCAGTTTCAAAAGATTAAGGATGCCATTCAAACGCACAACACGGAACGTTGCAGCATTGGTCCTCCTAAAGGTGTTGGAGACCTTGGTCTTTAAGCAGGATCATCTTCAGCATAGGGTTTTTCTTGACTCTAGCATTTGTTTATAGTTTCCATCTCCCCCCAAAATTTGCTCCAGACAACAATGATATAGGGAGCCATTTATAATTTCTTCTGTATATCTTCATTTCTTCGGTATTCTGCCTGTGATATCACTAAAATGTGTGATTTTGGTGTAAATGAAATACGTAACACGAGTATTTACGTCACTTCGCAATGATGTATGTTCACTCATTTTTTATTAAGATTGAGTTTGACGGATTGAAATTTAAGCTTTCGTTTTAAACCTCTAACTGGATTCTACTTATCTCACCGAAGCAGGATTGTCTAGAAATCTCGATGCAACAAAAAGTTAACTTTTGTTAACCTTCTGTTAACTTTTTTGGATGAAGTTACAGGTGGGGAATAAAAACTAGTAACAAATGCTAATTTGGTAAAAGTCAAAATGCAAAAGGCAAATTAAGAAAATAAAAACCACAACTAGGAGAAAACAGAGGATGTAATGTGCATGTTAAGCACTTCACAGTGGCATAAACTAAACTTGTACATAGTTAATGAACGAATATTGTCGAGCTACTATGCCCTGAAGGTGCAAGAACAATAATCTTTTTAAACGAAAAACGATTCATGTAAGAAAAATACACAATTTCTTTCACAGACAACGTATTTTTTCAACATGAACAAGTTTAGAATTTAAAATAGGAATAAGATTAGACTATGCAATTCAATTATTCATCCATTAATTAATCACTGATTGACATAAACCTTGACATCTCAAGATTCACAACTCTAAACAACAAAAACATCTAGTTGTGGACTTTTACAATCCAATGGAGGCAGAATCGCAATGAAAAATCCGGAACTCACATTTTGGAGAAATCATCTTCAACAGCAACCTAGCAGTGTCCTCTTGCCTCACAACAACCCCTTCTTTCTCCACCAAGACAGCGGCAACAATCCGATCATACCCACCACCACCACCACCACCGGCAATATAGGCCACCAAAGCTGCCTGCACCGGCCCCAAACTTGGGTTATAAGCTGCAGACTCTATGTAAGACCCCTTATAAATCTTCCCTTCACAATCCATTAAGGCCACCCCAGAAGGGCAGCCACTGTAAGGAGCATGTGAGCTGTTTGCTCCTTCCAAAGCTTCAATCTTCAAAGCTGATTCATTTTCGACTAACATTCCGCAATCCCCATTGGACAAATTGCCATTGTTAGGGCTAAAGATTTCATCTTTGCTTAATAGGGTTAACCCATTATTGTGTTTTTCAAGCATCAAAGGAGTTTCATTGTCTAATAAATCAAATGGACCAAATGGGTTCGGCAGAAGTGACAATAAGGGCTGGAAATCTGCATTTTCTTGAGATTCCTCTGTGATTAGGATCTGGGTTTGGGAGGCGTGACGGAGTTCTTGGAAGAATTGGCGGCAATGGCCGCAGGGGGTGGCGGAGACGGCAAAGTAAAGGAGGCGGGGAGAGTTGTGGACAGCAAGATTAGTGATTAAAAACTGTTCGGCGTGGACAGATTGGTTGAGGGGTAGGCCGGGGAATTCGAGATTGACGCCGACGAAGATCCGACCATCGGATCCTAATCCGATGGCTCCGACATGGAATTTGGAGATGGGTGGACGGGCAAGACTTTGAGCTGATTTTACGAGAGTGGGAAGGAGTAGAGGAACAGTAACGCCGGCAGTTTTCGCCATTGATTCGGCTTCTGAAGCTTCAATTACAAAACTGAGTCGATCCATTATGATTTTTTGAACAAATGGTGGAGGTGGAGGAAGGAGGAGAGGGAAATATAAAGGGGTGAATTTGATAATTTTTTTATTTTGCTATTGTGCAACAGACCCCCTAGAGTTTCTTAATTTGGCCATAAAGTTAAATTATTTTTATTTTTTTGTACGTTCCAGCCCAATTGAGACTGTCCAAAATGGAAGGAAATCTTTACTATTTTTCCCACTCATTCTCTCTCTTATTTTATTTTTACACTCACAACACCAATCAAATCACTATTTCTCCCACTCATTATCTCTCCTATTTAATTTTTCATATTCATAACATTTCCTTTCATTTTTTATCTCTCTTACTTTTTCTTAATCTGTATGTCCGTCCCAGTCCAATTGAGACTGTCCAAAATGGAAGGAAATATTTACTATTTTCCCCACTCATTCTTTCTCCTATTTTACTTTTACACTCACAACACCAATCAAATCACTATTCCTCCCACTCATTCTCTCTCCTATTTAATTTTTCATATTCATAATATTTCCTTCCATTTTTTATCTTTTTTACTTTTTCTTAATTTGTATGTCCAAATTTTTGGTATCAATTGGGCTGGACGGAGGGAGTAAATGTTTGTTCCATAACCAAAAATACCATATGACAGTAGAGCATTAGTTTTTCCTTTTATATCCATTTTCTTGGCTGGCTACATAATTACATATCATATTATTAGCCACAAAAAATAAATGTGAACATATGCTATCTTCCAGTTGATGCTGTCATGGGATTCATATATTCTATGCTTGCTGCAAGCTTGCAAACACAACTATGGATTTATTTATATTATTTTTTTATTTGTTTTAGACAAAATATATACCCCTCCGTCCCTTCGAAAAGGCACAACTTTTCATTTTGGGTGACCCAACTTTTTAATACTTCTTTATTCGTGTAACACACTTGTTATAATCAAAATAACCATTCTTTACCTCATCTTTTGAGTTTTCTTTGACTTCTCTGTTTTTTTGTTGGTTAATTTAACAAGTAGCTAAAATCATGTAAAAATAACATGAATTAATTATATCATGTCAAAGTGGCATTTTCTCAACTAGATTTAATCATAAATCTTCATATACTCCCTCCGTCCCATAAAACCTTACCCGATTACTACGAACTCAGTTCAACCAAGTTCAATTTTGACCAAACTTTAATATCAATTTACTTATCATAATAAAAATCTAAAAATTGTTATTCATAAAATAACCAAATAATTTATCAATAGCAATTATTAAAATTTCATTAGAATGAATTGATTGATATTAAAGTTTGGTCAAAATTGTACTCGATTGACTTGGGACTATTCAAAATGGGGAAGGTTTTATGGGACGGAGGGAGTATAATATACTCCCTCCGTCCCACTTCACTTGACACTAATTTCCATTTTGGTCCGTCTCACCTCACTTGACACTGCCCAAAATGAAAAGTTTTTACACTCACAACACCAATCAAATCACTATTCTCTCCACTCATTCTCTCTCCTACTTTACCTTTTTTACTCACAACATTTTCTTTAATTAATTATCTCTCTTACTTTTTCTTAGTTATCGTGCCCACCTCTTTGATGCTAAGAGAATCGGGACTGAGGGAGTATGCATGAGATGAGATGGTGCAATTTCCGTAAATCAATGACACTGTCAATCTGTCATATAGCTATGTGTTGGATCAAAGTAACCCAACCCAAAAAAAAGACAGTAACTACTGCCTAATAACGAAGCCCACAGGATTTTGATCAACTCTTATCTTTTATTTTTATTTTTCTTCTTGATTCTTAAATCAATCGATTGATTTCAAGATATATAGTACTCTCTCCGTTCCAATAGTAGCTTTCCATTTTGTCATTTTGGATGTTCCGTTAATAGCTTTCACTTTCCTTTTTTGGCAAAGGAATCTTTACTATTTCCTCCACTCATTCTCTCTCCTACATTATTTTAATACTCACAACACCATTATAATTTACTATTCCCTCCACTTATTCTCTCTCCTATTTTCAAATTACACTCACAACATTTTTTCTTCCCACTCATTTTATTAATTTGCGTGCAAGGCAAAAAACGGACAGCTTCTATTGGGACAGAGGGAGTATTATATATTTACCTGAAATAAAAGAAAATAAAAATGGTTTGTTTGAACAACGAAAGATAAACATATTACACAGAAGTATGTCATATGTGTAACCTTAACAAATTCATATATGGAAACCAAATCAGTTTTTATAAATTTAGTAAGTACGGAGTAAATCTTAATATTCCTCAAATCTAAAGATTTAACACATACAAAAAGCTTACCAATAGATCACATTCAATCTTATTGGTTTTCAGTAAATTTAGTAAGTACGTAAATCTTATGACTCATATTTCCCTCAAATAACAAGAAAAATAAACTCATCAATAGATCGCGTAATCTTAATGGTTTTCAGTTGATCATGAATTTTTCTCTATAAATTGAAGCCTCGGACTAGCGAGTAATTATATAGAAGCAAAGTTCGATAGAGTTGAACAAAGTTTGCCTGCAATTGCAATTAAAGTATGCATGCAATCAATCAGTTTTCTTCCGCCTTGCTGCTTATTTTCTTGTTTCAATATTATTGCATGCATGGCTGATGATATATGCCTGTCAATGAAAAATAGAGTACACAGTACTAATTAATTATATTTCTATTATTTTTTTTGCAGATTAAGAGACAATTCAATGGAAACCTCATTCTCATTTCTTATTGTTATAATCATGCTAATTTTTGGAGGGACGACAATATTAGCACTGGATGCTAATGTCGTAACTGACTTCAAAGTTGTGGGAGACGGAGTGGCTGATGATACCAAGGCTTTCGAGGATGCGTGAGCAGCCCTTTGTGCTTCGAAAGATCTTTTAAACCATCTCATTATACCCAATCCTCAAACATTTTTGGTCAAACCCACCCCTAAATTCCAAGGCCCGTGTAAATCCACCATTATACTACAGGTACTCTATTAGTTATATAATTTTCTACATGTTTTTCGTACTAAAATACATATGTATATAATTTTTTTATAAACAGGTTATGGGTTCGATTGTGCCACCAAAGGAAAGTGATGCAATGTGGGCTAATCGCAATGATCGGCTTTCTTTCTCTAATGTAAATAACCTTATTGTCAACGGTACTTCTACCGACAGTATTAGCGGAAGTGCAACCATTAACGATTGGTGGAATTATCCGTTCAGTACATACATATTGCTCTATTAATCTTATTCATTAGTCTCTCCTCAACTTTAATTTTTCTTCTAATATATTATATATTCCTTGAGTTCAGAAGGGAAAGGAATGTCGTCAAGACAGACCAACGGTAATTGTCCTTTAATTTGTATAAATGCATACATTACATTGCTCATATTGATCACATTCTTGCTGTTATTTTTTAGGGTTCGGGGTTTCACCAATGTAATAACTGTCAAGTAATAGGATTAAATTCTCGGAATCCACCTATGAACCATCTTACCATCAATAATTGTGATGGAGTGACTGTGAAGCATGTCAATTTCCAAGCGCCTTCGGATAGCCCAAACACAGACGAAATTGACATATCCGGATCCAAAAACGTCCAAATCCTTGATAGCTTTATTGGAACAGGTATTTCCATTAATTACCGACCAGGAGTACTACTGTTATGTTCATGTTCCTTTAATAATTAGCATTGTGCATGTAATCTTATTGTTTTCTGACATGAGTTCTATTGAAATATATAATTAGGTGATGATTGCATTGCGATAAATAGTGGATCTGCCTTCATCAACATCATCAACTTAAATTGTGGACCTGGTCATGGCATCAGGTTAATTACTTAATTTGTTAAGTTCTAGAGTTCATATAGATTAATTTTACCAATGAGCTAATTAATTAAATCGATCGTGGTTGGCTTGCTTAATTACTGATCATGCATGCAGCGTTGGAAGTCTAGGCAAAGGTGTTAAGCCTGAGACTGCACAAGACATCCATGTTAAGAACTGTACTTTTAACGCTACCCAAAACGGAGCCAGGATTAAGACATTTAATGTATGTATTACTATTTACAGTACGTACTTATAGTCATTCGTTGTTTTCGATCTAATTAATTATCAATGATTGTTTGTATATTGCATGCAGGGAGGGTCAGGATTCGCAACACATATTACATTTGAGGAAATTACACTTATTAATACTGGCAATCCCATTCTCATTGACCAGTATTACTGTCCTCATGGGAACTGCAAACAATCACCTAAAGTAAGAATCACTGTATGCATTAAGGTCAATTAACTGATATACTGATACTGACAGTACTGATATTGATAATGATGTAGTCCAATGCGGTTGAGGTGAGCTTCGTTTCGTTCAAGGATGTCATTGGAACAACGTCGTCAAAAGAAGCAATAGACATAAGTTGCATTTCAATTAAACACTGTCACAATATCGTGTTGGATGGGATCAATATTACGGCATCGAACAAGGGGAAAGTCGAAAGCAATTGCAGCAATGTGGATGGGATTACGTTAATCAACACAGTTGTTCCTCCGGTCAAGTGTGTTTCTACCACATCCATTCCTGCAACTGAAGGATTCATCTCAATGCCAGTGGTTGACAAGGATGCTACTGCTGAACAAGACCATAGTGATGAGCTTTAGGATATATGGGATTATAAATATCTATACGATTTTATATTTACATTTATTAATTTCTAGCTCCAATAATATGGATTACACTACTGCCTAATAACAAAGCCCAAAGGATTTTGACCAACTCTGTCTTTTATTTTTATTTTTCTTCTGGATTATTAAATCAATCATTTGATTTCAAGATATACAGTATATGAAAACCAAATCAGTTTTTATAAATTTAGTAAGTACGTTATATGTGTAAGCTTAGCAAATTCATATATGGAAACCAAATCAGTTTTTATAAATTTAGTAAGTACGGAGTAAACCTCAATATCCCTCAAATCTAAAGATTTAACACATGCAAAAAGCTTACCAATAGATCGCTATGGTTTTCAGTAAATTTAGTAAGTACGTAAATCTATGACTCATATTTCCCTCAAATTAAAAGAAAGATAAACTCATCAATATATAGCGTAATCTTTATGGTTTTCAGTTGATCATTAATTTTTCTCTATAAATTGTAGCCTCCGACTAGCGAGTAATTATACAGAAGCAAAGTTCGATAGAGTTCTGTTGGGATTGGAGTCCTAAACTATGAGGAAAAGGGAGTCTAAGTCGGAGGAGTTGGTGAGATCAAGGAGGAAAATCGTCAGAGGGGGGACTGTTGAGCTGGGCGACCGCCCATGGTGGTGGTGGGCGACCGCCCACATGTACAGAAGATTGGGCTCGTGGGAATTTCTTCTTGGGCGACCGCCTATGGGGTGGTGGGCGACCGCCCACGTGTCGGGGAGGATTTTTTGCATCAGATTTTGTTTCCTATTTTGATTAGAACTCTTCTTAATTTGATTTAGGGTTTCCTTGTATTACTATATAAGCATAGTTACGACTTAGAACTCATTGTAGCAGCATATTAGAAGGTGTCTAATTACATATTGGCTTGGCAATTGCCCCCGGACGTAGTTCATGTGTTGAATGAATCGGGTAAACAACTCTTGTGTTCTTGTGTGTGTGATTCTTCCATTATTGTGCTTGTGGGTGTGTTGATTTCTTGTCTAGATTGCAACGGGGTACCACCAAATTCACAACAACTGGTATCAGAGCATTGGTTCGGAGGATTCAAAGTTTCATTAGTTGATTTTTTGAATCGCGTTCTTGGGGACTTTGGTGAAGCAATCAGATGAAGAACTCAATCGAGAAATTCAGCGGTGTGAATTTCACGTTCTGGAGGACAAGGATTGAAGATTACCTTTATTGTAAGGATCTTCATAAACCTTTGAAGGAGAAGCCCGAAGACATGTCACAAGATGATTGGGAGACGTTAGATCGTAAGGCGTTAGAAGCAGTGAGGAGTGCCCTAACCGACGACGTTGCACGGAACGCTATGGAGGCCAAGACAACGGTGGAGTTGCTACAAACGCTGTCAGACATGTATGAGAAGCCGTCTAATATCAATAAGGTGCATTTGATAAAGAGGTTTGCGAATGCGAAGATGTCGAGAGGCGAGACGAGCAAGTCATATCGGCAATTTCAAAGGTATGGTGGACCAATTGAAAAGTGTTGATATTACTTTCTCCGATGAAGTGCTAGCTTGTTTTCTACTAAAATCATTGCCTGATAGTTGGGAGGTAACTGTCACAACGATTAGTACGTCGAAAACAGCATTGGTGTATACGGAGGTTAGAGATCTCATCCTTCAAGAGGAGTTACGAAGGAAAGAGAAAAGGGGAGAATCTTCCGTAGATGGGGCTGCACTTAGGGTGGAGAGAAATAGGGGAAGACCGAAAAAGGGGAAAAAGGTCAAGTGCTACAATTGTGGCGAATTAGGTCATATCAGTTATGACTGTCCGGGTAAAGATGGTGGTGCACACGTGGTGGATGATGGGGGGGATGTATTAATCCTAGGAGAGGAGCAGTCGGGTGAAGATTGGGTGTTGGATTCTGGAGCTTCTTGTCATGCTAGTGGGGATGCAGAATCAATGGAGCGGTATAAAACTGGAGATTTTGGGGTTATCTATCTTGGTGATGGTCAACCATTGAAGATCAAAGGTAAGGGGGATGTGATGATGAAGACACCTAACGGGGCTGTTTTACAACTACACAATGTGATGCATGTTCCGAATTTGAGGAGAAGAGTGATTTCTGTGGGACAACTTGACAGTGAAGGGTATGGTGTGTCCTTCATTGGTGGGTCTTGGGAAGTCACAAAAGGGGCTAAGGTGATAGCTCATGGGGTTAAGGGGAAGATGTTGTACTCTACCTACAATGTCGATATTCGTTCCGGTGGGAGCAAGAGGCTAAAGAACCGGCCTATTGGTGTAGAAAGGAGAGACATCAAGAAATGGTATGTTAGGGGGGAGAAGGACACAAAGTTGATCAACGTGGTGTGGAAGTCCAAGTGCCCTAACAGAGAGCGTATTCAGACCAAAAGAAGACGATGCAAGAAACAAGGTGTGTCCAAGTTTCAAGGGGAAGCATTGCGAGGAAGGTGGGTCTGGAGGGAGAAGGCGAAGTTAGACTTGCGGGGAGAAATCAAGGTAGAAGCTGATTTGGGGAGGCAAGAATTATCTAACACGGAGAGGTTGAAACGTCGCTTGGTTTCAACTCGCCTTAGTACTTGAACGGGAGGTTCGGTAGTGTCAAGCCAATATGGGGGAAATGTGTTCGAAGGTCATTACTCCGTGGTGGGAGTTGATGGGTGTTTTCTATGCTTTTTAGTTTAGTCTCCGGTGGGAGATTGTTGGGATTGGAGTCCTAAACTATGAGGAAAAGGGAGTCTAAGTCGGAGGAGTTGGTGAGATCAAGGAGGAAAATCGTCAGAGGGGGGACTGTTGAGCTGGGCGACCGCCCATGGTGGTGGTGGGCGACCGCCCACATGTACAGAAGATTGGGCTCGTGGGAATTTCTTCTTGGGCGACCGCCCATGGGGTGGTGGGCGACCGCCCACGTGTCAGAGAGGATTTTCTGCAGCAGATTTTGTTTCCTATTTTGATTAGAACTCTTCTTAATTTGATTTAGGGTTTCCTTGTATTACTATATAAGCATAGTTACGACCTAGAACTCATTGTAGCAGCATATTAGAAGGTGTCTAATAACATATTGGCTTGGCAATTGCCCCCGAACGTAGTTCATGTGTTGAATGAACCGGGTAAACAACTCTTGTGTTCTTGTGTGTGTGATTCTTCCATTATTGTGCTTGTGGGTGTGTTGCTTTCTTGTCTATATTGCAACGGGGTACCACCAAATTCACAACAAGTTCAACAAAGTTTGCCTGCAATTAAAGTATGCATGCAATCAATCAGTTTTCTTCTGCCTTGCTGCTTGTTTTCTTGTTTCAATATTATTGCATGCATGCTTATGATATATGCCTGTCAATGAAAAATAGAGTACGTACACACTAATTAATTATATTTCTATTATTTTTTGCAGATTAAGAGACAATTCAATGGAAACCTCATTCTCATTTCTTTTTGTTATAATCATGCTAATATTTGGAGGGACGACAATGACATTAGCACTGGATGCTAATGTCGTAACTGACTTCAAAGCTGTGGGAAACGGAGTGGCTGATGATACGAAGTCTTTCGAGGATGCGTGGGCAGCCGTTTGTGCCTCGAAAGATCTTTTAAACCATCTCATCATACCCACTCCTCAAACACTTTTGGTCAAACCCACCCCTAAATTCCAAGGCCCGTGTAAATCCACCATTATACTACAGGTACTCTATTAGTTATATAATTTTCTAGATGTTTTTCGTACTAAAATACATATGTATATAATTTTTTTATAAACAGATTATGGGTTCGATTGTGGCACCAAAGGAAAGTGATGCAGCGTGGGCTAATCGCAATGATTGGCTTTCTTTCTCTAATGTAAATAACCTTATTGTCAACGGTACTTCTACCGACAGTATTAGCGGAAGTGCAACCATTAACGATTGGTGGAATTGTCCGGTCAGTACATACATATTGCTCTATTAATCTTCTTCATCAGTCTCTCCTCAACTTTTATTTTTCTTCTAATATATTATATATTCCTTGAGTTCAGAAGGGAAAGGAATGCCATCAAGACAGACCAACGGTAATTGTCCTTTAATTTGTATATATGCATACATTACATTGCTCATATTGATCACATTCTTGCTGTTATTTTTTAAGGTTTGGGGTTTCACCGGTGTAATAACTGTCAAGTAATAGGATTAAATTCTCGTAATCCGCCTACGAACCATCTTACCATCAATAATTGTGATGGAGTGACTGTGAAGCATGTCAATTTCCAAGCGCCTTCGGATAGCCCAAACACAGACGAAATTGACATATTCGGATCCAAAAACGTCCAAATCCTTGATAGCTTTATTGGAACAGGTATTTCAATTAATTATCGGCCAGGAGTACTACTGATATGTTCATGTTCCTTTAATAATTAGCATTGTGCATGTAATCTTATTATTTTCTGACATGAGTTCTATTGAAATATATAATTAGGTGATGATTGCATTGCGATAAATAATGGATCTGCCTTCATCAACATCACCAACTGAAATTGTGGACCTGGTCATGGCATCAGGTTAATTACTTAATTTGTTAAGTTCTTGAGTTCATTTAGATTAATTTTACCAATGAGCTAATTAATTAAATCGATCGTGGTTGGCTTGCTTAATTACTGATCATGCATGCAGCGTTGGAAGTCTAGGCAAAGGTGTTAAGCCTGAGACTGCACAAGACATCCATATTAAGAACTGTACTTTTAACGCTACCCAAAACTGAGCCAGGATAAAGACATTTAATGTATGTATTACTATTTACAATGCGTACTTATAGTCATTCGTTGTTTTTTATCTAATTAATTATCAATGATTGTTTGTATATTGCATGCAGGGAGGGTCAGGATTTGCAACACATATTACATTTGAGGAAATTACACTTATTAATACTGGCAATCCCATTCTCATTGACCAGCATTACTGTCCTCATGGGAACTGCAAACAATCACCTAAAGTAAGAATCACTGTATGCATTAAGGTCAATTAACTGATATACTGATACTGACAGTACTGATATTGATAATGATGTAGTCCAATGCAGTTGAGGTGAGCTTCGTTTCGTTCAAGGATGTCATTGGAACAACGTCGTCAAAAGAAGCAATAGACATAAGTTGCATTTTAATTAAACACTGTCACAACATCGTGATGGATGGGATCAATATTACGGCATCGAACAAGGGGAAAGTCTAAAGCAATTGTAACAATGTGGATGGGATTACGTTAATCAACACAGTTGTTCCTCCGGTCAAGTGTGTTTCTACCACATCCATTCCTGCAACTGAAGGATTCATCTCAATGCCAGTGGTTGACCAGGATGCTACTGCTGAACAAGACCATAGTGATGAGCTTTAGGATATATGGGATTATAAATATCTATACGATTTTATATTTACATTTATTAATTTCTAGCTCCAATAATATGGATTACACTACTGCCTAATAACAAAGCCCAAAGGATTTTGACCAACTCTATCTTTTATTTTTATTTTTCTTCTGAATTATTAAATCAATCGTTTGATTTCAAGATATACAGTATATGGAAACCAAATCAGTTTTTATAAATTTAGTAAGTACGTCATATGTGTAAGCTTAGCAAATTCATATATGGAAACCAAATCAGTTTTTATAAATTTAGTAAGTACGGAGTAAACCTTAATATCCCTCAAATCTAAAGATTTAACACATGCAAAAAGCTTACCAATAGATCGCTATGGTTTTCAGTAAATTTAGTAAGTACGTAAATCTTATGACTCATATTTCCCTCAAATTACAAGAAAGATAAACTCATCAATAGATAGCGTAATCTTAATGGTTTTTAGTTGATCATTTATTTTTCTCTATAAATTGTAGCCTCCGACTAGCGAGTAATTATATAGAAGCAAAGTTTGATAGAGTTCAACAAAGTTTGCCTGCAATTAAAGTATGCATGCAATCAATCAGTTTTCTTCTGCCTTGCTGCTTGTTTTCTTGTTTCAATATTATTGCATGCATGCTTATGATATATGCCTGTCAATGAAAAATAGAGTACGTACACACTAATTAATTATATTTCTATTATTTTTTACAGATTAAGAGACAATTCAATGGAAACCTCATTCTCATTTCTTTTTGTTATAATCATGCTAATATTTGGAGGGACGACAATGACATTAGCACTGGATGCTAATGTCGTAACTGACTTCAAAGCTGTGGGAAACGGAGTGGCTGATGATACGAAGTCTTTCGAGGATGCGTGGGCAGCCGTTTGTGCCTCGAAAGATCTTTTAAACCATCTCATCATACCCAGTCCTCAAACACTTTTGGTCAAACCCACCCCTAAATTCCAAGGCCCGTGTAAATCCACCATTATACTACAAGTACTCTATTAGTTATATAATTATCTAGATGTTTTTCATACTAAAATACATATGTATATATTTTTTTATAAACAGGTTATGGGTTCGATTGTGGCACCAAAGGAAAGTGATGCAGCGTGGGCTAATCGCAATGATTGGCTTTCTTTCTCTAATGTAAATAACCTTATTGTCAACGGTACTTCTACCGGCAGTATTAGCGGAAGTGCAACCATTAACGATTGGTGGAATTGTCCGGTCAGTAGATACATATTGCTCTATTAATCTTCTTAATCAGTCTCTCCTCAACTTTTATTTTTCTTCTAATATATTATATATTCCTTGAGTTCAGAAGGGAAAGGAATGCCGTCAAGACAGACAAACGGTAATTGTCCTTTAATTTGTATACATGCATACATTACATTGCTCATATTGATCACATTCTTGCTGTTATTTTTTAGGGTTTGGTGTTTCACTGGTGTAATAACTGTCAAGTAATAGGATTAAATTCTCGGAATCCACCTATGAACCATCTTACCATCAATAATTGTGATGGAGTGACTGTGAAGCATGTCAATTTCCAAGCGCCTTCGGATAGCCCAAACAGAGGCGGAATTCACATATCTGGATCCAAAAACGTCCAAATCCTTGATAGCTTTATTGGAACAGGTATTTCCATTAATTATCGGCCAGGAGTACTACTGATATGTTCACATTCCTTTAATAATTAGCATTATGCATGTAATCTTATTGTTTTCTGACATGAGTTCTATTGTAATATATAATTAGGTGATGATTGCATTGCGATAAATAGTGGATCTGCCTTCATCAACATCACCAACTTAAATTGTGGACCTGGTCATGGCATCAGGTTAATTACTTAATTTGTTAAGTTCTTGAGTTCATATAGATTAATTTTACCAATGAGCTAATTAATTAAATCGATCGTGGTTGGCTTGCTTAATTACTGATCATGCATGCAGCATTTGATGTCTAGGAAAAGGTGTTAAGCCTGAGACTGCACAAGACATCCATGTTAAGAACTGTACTTTTAACGCTACCCAAAACGGAGCCAGGATTAAGACATTTAATGTATGTATTACTATTTACAGTACGTACTTAAAGTCATTCGTTGTTTTCGATCTAATTAATTATCAATGATTGTTTGTATATTGCATGCAGGGAGGGTCAGGATTTTAACACATATTACATTTGAGGAAATTACACTTATTAATACTGGCAATCCCATTCTCATTGACCAGCATTACTGTCCTCATGGGAACTGCAAACAATCACCTAAAGTAAGAATCACTATATGCATTAAGGTCAATTAACTGATATACTGATACTGACAGTACTGATATTGATAATGATGTAGTCATATGCGGTTGAGGTGAGCTTCGTTTCGTTCAAGGATGTCATTGGAACAACGTCGTCAAAAGAAGCAATAGACATAAGTTGCATTTCAATTAAACACTGTCACAACATCGTGCTGAATGGGATCAATATTACGTCATCGAACAAGGGGAAATTCGAAACCAATTGCGGCAATGTGGATGGGATTACGTTAATCAACACAGTTGTTCCTCCGGTCAAGTGTGTTTCTACCACATCCATTCCTGCAACTGAAGGATTCATCTCAATGCCAGTGGTTGACAAGGATGCTACTGCTGAACAAGACCATAGTGATGAGCTTTAGGATATATGGGATTATAAATATCTATACGATTTTATATTTACATTTATTAATTTCTAGCTCCAATAATATGGATTACACTACTGCCTAATAACAAAGCCCAAAGGATTTTAACCAACTCTATCTTTTATTTTTATTTTTCTTCTGAATTATTAAATCAATCGTTTGATTTCAAGATATACAGTATATGGAAACCAAATCAGTTTTTATAAATTTAGTAAGTACGTCATATGTGTAAGCTTAGCAAATTCATATATGGAAACCAAATCAGTTTTTATAAATTTAGTAAGTACGGAGTAAACCTTAATATCCCTCAAATCTAAAGATTTAACACATGCAAAAAGCTTACCAATAGATCGCTATGGTTTTCAGTAAATTTAGTAAGTACGTAAATCTTATGACTCATATTTCCCTCAAATTACAAGAAAGATAAACTCATAATTAGATAGCGTAATCTTAATGGTTTTCAGTTGATCATTAATTTTTCTCTATAAATTGTAGCCTCCGACTAGCGAGTAATTATATAGAAGCAAAGTTTGATAGAGTTCAACAAATTTTGCCTGCAATTTAAGTATGCATGCAATCAATCAGTTTTCTTCTGCCTTGCTGCTTGTTTTCTTGTTTCAATATTATTGCATGCATGCTTATGATATATGCCTGTCAATGTAAAATAGAGTACGTACACACTAATTAATTATATTTCTATTATTTTTGCAGATTAAGAGACAATTCAATGGAAACCTCATTCTCATTTCTTTTTGGTATAATCATGCTAATATTTGGAGGGACGACAATGACATTAGCACTGGATGCTAATGTCGTAACTGACTTCAAAGCTGTGGGAAACGGAGTGGCTGATGATACGAAGTCTTTCGAGGATGCGTGGGCAGCCGTTTGTGCCTCAAAAGATCTTTTAAACCATCTCATCATACCCACTCCTCAAACAGTTTTGGTCAAACCCACCCCTAAATTCCAAGGCCCGTGTAAATCCACCATTATACTACAAGTACTCTATTAGTTATATAATTTTCTAGATGTTTTTCGTACTAAAATACATATGTATATATTTTTTTTATAAACAGGTTATGGGTTCGATTGTGGCACCAAAGGAAAGTGATGCAGCGTGGGCTAATCACAATGATTGGCTTTCTTTCTCTAATGTAAATAACCTTATTGTCAACGGTACTTCTACCGGCAGTATTAACGGAAGTGCAACCATTAACGATTGGTGGAATTGTCCGGTCAGTACATACATATTGCTCTATTAATCTTCTTCATCAGTCTCTCCTCAACTTTTATTTTTCTTCTAATATATTATATATTCCTTGAGTTCAGAAGGGAAAGGAATGCCGTCAAGACAGACCAACGGTAATTGTCCTTTAATTTGTATACATGCATACATTACATTGCTCATATTGATCACATTCTTGCTGTTATTTTTTAGGGTTTGGTGTTTCACCGGTGTAATAACTGTCAAGTAATAGGATTAAATTCTCGGAATCCACCTATGAACCATCTTACCATCAATAATTGTGATGGAGTGACTGTGAAGCATGTCAATTTCCAAGCGCCTTCGGATAGCCCAAACACAGGCGGAATTCACATATCTGGATCCAAAAACGTCCAAATCCTTGATAGCTTTATTGGAACAGGTATTTCCATTAATTATCGGTCAGGAGTACTACTGATATGTTCATGTTCCTTTAATAATTAGCATTGTGCATGTAATCTAATTATTTTCTGACATGAGTTCTATTGAAATATATAATTAGGTGATGATTGCATTGCGATAAATAGTGGATCTGCCTTCATCAACATCACCAACTTAAATTGTGAACCTGGTCATGGCATCAGGTTAATTACTTAATTTGATAAGTTCTTGAGTTCATATAGATTAATTTTACCAATGAGCTAATTAATTAAATCGATCGTGGTTGGCTTGCTTAATTACTGATCATGCATGCAGCATTGGAAGTCTAGGCAAAGGTGTTAAGCCTGAGACTGCACAAGACATCCATGTTAAGAACGCTACCCAAAACGGAGCCAGGATTAAGACATTTAATGTATGTATTACTATTTACAGTACGTACTTATAGTCATTCATTGTTTTCGATCTAATTAATTATCAATGATTGTTTGTATATTGCATGCAGGGAGGGTCAGTATTTGTAACACATATTACATTTGAGGAAATTACACTTATTAATACTGGCAATTCCATTCTCATTGACCAGCATTACTGTCCTCAAGGGAAATGCAAACAATCACCTAAAGTAAGAATCATTGTATGCATTAAGGTCAATTAACTGATATACTGATATTGACAGTACTGATATTGATAATGATGTAGTCCAATGTGGTTGAGGTGAGCTTCGTTTCGTTCAAGGATGTCATTGGAACAACGTCGTCAAAAGAAGCAATAGACATAAGTTGCATTTCAATTAAACACTGTCACAACATCGTGCTGAATGGGATCAATATTACGTCATCGAACAAGGGGAAAGTCGAAACCAATTGCGGCAATGTGGATGGGATTATGTTAATCAACACACTTGTTCCTCCGGTCAAGTGTGTTTCTACCACATCCATTCCTGCAACTGAAGGATTCATCTCAATGCCAGTGGTTGACAAGGATGCTACTGCTGAACAAGACCATAGTGATGAGCTTTAGGATATATGGGATTATAAATATCTATACGATTTTATATTTACATTTATTAATTTCTAGCTCCAATAATATGGATTACACTACTGCCTAATAACAAAGCCCAAAGGATTTTGACCAACTCTATCTTTTATTTTTATTTTTCTTCTGGATTATTAAATCAATCGTTTGATTTCAAGATATACAGTATATGGAAACCAAATCAGTTTTTATAAATTTAGTAAGTACGTCATATGTGTAAGCTTAGAAAATTCATATATGGAAACCAAATCAGTTTTTATAAATTTAGTAAGTACGGTGTAAACCTTAATATCCCTCAAATTACAAGATCGCTATGGTTTTCAGTAAATTTAGTAAGTACGTAAATCTTATGACTCATATTTCCCTCAAATTACAAGAAAGATAAACTCATAATTAGATAGCGTAATCTTAATGGTTTTCAGTTGATCATTAATTTTTCTCTATAAATTGTAGCCTCCGACTAGCGAGTAATTATATAGAAGCAAAGTTTGATAGAGTTCAACAAAGTTTGCCTGCAATTTAAGTATGCATGCAATCAATCAGTTTTCTTCTGCCTTGCTGCTTGTTTTCTTGTTTCAATATTATTGCATGCATGCTTATGATATATGCCTGTCAATGAAAAATAGAGTACGTACACACTAATTAATTATATTTCTATTATTTTTGCAGATTAAGAGACAATTCAATGGAAACCTCATTCTCATTTCTTTTTGGTATAATCATGCTAATATTTGGAGGGACGACAATGACATTAGCACTGGATGCTAATGTCGTAACTGACTTCAAAGCTGTGGGAAACGGAGTGGCTGATGATACGAAGTCTTTCGAGGATGCGTGGGCAGCCGTTTGTGCCTCAAAAGATCTTTTAAACCATCTCATCATACCCACTCCTCAAAAAGTTTTGGTCAAACCCACCCCTAAATTCCAAGGCCCGTGTAAATCCACCATTATACTACAAGTACTCTATTAGTTATATAATTTTCTAGATGTTTTTCGTACTAAAATACATATGTATATATTTTTTTTATAAACAGGTTATGGGTTCGATTGTGGCATCAAAGGAAAGTGATGCAGCGTGGGCTAATCACAATGATTGGCTTTCTTTCTCTAATGTAAATAACCTTATTGTCAACGGTACTTCTACCGGCAGTATTAACGGAAGTGCAACCATTAACGATTGGTGGAATTGTCCGGTCAGTACATACATATTGCTCTATTAATCTTCTTCATCAGTCTCTCCTCAACTTTTATTTTTCTTCTAATATATTATATATTCCTTGAGTTCAGAAGGGAAAGGAATGCCGTCAAGACAGACCAACGGTAATTGTCCTTTATTTTGTATACATGCATACATTACATTGCTCATATTGATCACATTCTTGCTGTTATTTTTTAGGGTTTGGTGTTTCACCGGTGTAATAACTGTCAAGTAATAGGATTAAATTCTCGGAATCCACCTATGAACCATCTTACCATCAATAATTGTGATGGAGTGACTGTGAAGCATGTCAATTTCCAAGCGCCTTCGGATAGCCCAAACACAGGCGGAATTCACATATCTGGATCCAAAAACGTCCAAATCCTTGATAGCTTTATTGGAACAGGTATTTCCATTAATTATCGGCCAGGAGTACTACTGATATGTTCATGTTCCTTTAATAATTAGCATTGTGCATGTAATCTTATTGTTTTCTGACATGAGTTCTATTGAAATATATAATTAGGTGATGATTGCATTGCGATAAATAGTGGATCTGCCTTCATCAACATCACCAACTTAAATTGTGAACCTGGTCATGGCATCAGGTTAATTACTTAATTTGATAAGTTCTTGAGTTCATATAGATTAATTTTACCAATGAGCTAATTAATTAAATTTATCGTGGTTGGCTTGCTTAATTACTGATCATGCATGCAGCATTGGAAGTCTAGGCAAAGGTGTTAAGCCTGAGACTGCACAAGACATCCATGTTAAGAACTGTACTTTTAACGCTACCCAAAACGGAGCCAGGATTAAGACATTTAATGTATGTATTACTATTTACAGTACGTACTTATAGTCATTCGTTGTTTTCGATCTAATTAATTATCAATGATTGTTTGTATATTGCATGCAGGGAGGGTCAGGATTTGTAACACATATTACATTTGAGGAAATTACACTTATTAATACTGGCAATCCCATTCTCATTGACCAGCATTACTGTCCTCATGGGAAATGCAAACAATCACCTAAAGTAAGAATCACTATATGCATTAAGGTCAATTAATTGATATACTGATACTGACAGTACTGATATTGATAATGATGTAGTCCAATGTGGTTGAGGTGAGCTTCGTTTCGTTCAAGGATGTCATTGGAACAACGTCGTCAAAAGAAGCAATAGACATGAGTTGCATTTCAATTAAACACTGTCACAACATCGTGCTGGATGGGATCAATATTACGTCATCGAACAAGGGGAAAGTCGAAACCAATTGCGGCAATGTGGATGGGATTACGTTAATCAACACAGTTGTTCCTCCGGTCAAGTGTGTTTCTACCACATCCATTCCTGCAACTCAAGGATTCATCTCAATGCCAGTGGTTGACAAGGATGCTACTGCTGAACAAGACCATAGTGATGTGCTTTAGGAGATATGGGATTATAAATATCTATACGGTTTTATATTTACATTTATTAATTTCTAGCTCCAATAATATGGATTACACTACTGCCTAATAACAAAGCCTTAAGGATTTTGACCAACTCTATCTTTTATTTTTATTTTTCTTCTGGATTATTAAATCAATCGTTTGATTTCAAGATATACAGTATATGGAAACCAAATCAGTTTTTATAAATTTAGTAAGTACATCATATGTGTAAGCTTAGCAAATTCATATATGAAAACCAAATCAGTTTTTATAAATTTAGTAAGTACGGAGTAAACCTTAATATCCCTCAAATCTAAAGATTCAACACATGCAAAAAGCTTACCAATAGATCCCTATGGTTTTCAGTAAATTTAGTAAGTACGTAAATCTTATGACTCATATTTCCCTCAAATTACAAGAAAGATAAACTCATCAATAGATAGCGTAATCTTAATGGTTTTCAGTTGATCATGAATTTTTCTCTATAAATTGTAGCCTCCGACTAGCGAGTAATTATATAGAAGCAAAGTTCGATAGAGTTCAACAAAGTTTGCCTACAATTAAAGTATGCATGCAATCAATCAGTTTTCTTCTCCCTTGCTGCTTGTTTTCTTGTTTCAATATTATTGCATGCATGCTTATGATATATGCCTGTCAATGAAAAATAGAGTACGTACAAACTAATTAATTATATTTCTATTATTTTTTGCAGATTAAGAGACAATTCAATGGAAACCTCATTCTCATTTCTTTTTGTTATAATCATGCTAATATTTGGAGGGACGACAATGACATTAGCACTGGATGCTAATGTCGTAACTGACTTCAAAGTTGTGGGAAACGGAGTGGCTGATGATACGAAGTCTTTCGAGGATGAGTGGGCAGCCGTTTGTGCCTCGAAAGATCTTTTAAACCATCTCATCATACCCACTCCTCAAACACTTTTGGTCAAACCCACCCCTAAATTCCAAGGCCCGTGTAAATCCACCATTATACTACATGTACTCTATTAGTTATATAATTTTCTAGATGTTTTTCGTACTAAAATACATATGTATATAATTTTTTTATAAACAGGTTATGGGTTCGATTGTGGCACCAAAGGAAAGTGATGCAGCGTGGGCTAATCGCAATGATTGGATTTCTTTCTCTAATGTAAATAACCTTATTGTCAACGGTACTTCTACCGGCAGTATTAGTGGAAGTGCAATCATTAATGATTGGTGGAATTGTCCGGTCAGTACATACATATTGCTCTATTAATCTTCTTCATTAGTATCTCCTCAACTTTTATTTTTCTTCTAATATATTATATATTCCTTGAGTTCAGAAGGGAAAGGAATGCCTTCAAGACAGACCAACGGTAATTGTCCTTTAATTTGTATATATGCATACATTACATTGCTCATATTGATCACATTCTTGCTGTTATTTTTTAGGGTTTGGGGTTTCACCGGTGTAATAACTGTCAAGTAATAGGATTAAATTCTCGGAATCCACCTATGAACCATCTTACCATCAATAATTGTGATGGAGTGACTGTGAAGCATGTCAATTTCCAAGCGCCTTCGGATAGCCCAAACACAGGCGGAATTGACATATCCGGATCCAAAAACGTCCAAATCCTTGATAGCTTTATTGGAACAGGTATTTCCATTAATTATCGGCCAGGAGTACTACTGATATGTTCATGTTCCTTTAATAATTAGCATTGTGCATGTAATCTTATTGTTTTCTGACATGAGTTCTATTGAAATATATAATTAGGTGATGATTGCATTGCGATAAATAGTGGATCTGCCTTCATCAACATCACCAACTTAAATTGTGGACCTGGTCATGGCATCAGGTTAATTACTTAATTTGTTAAGTTCTTGAGTTCATATAGATTAATTTTACCAATGAGCTAATTAATTAAATTGACAGTGGTTGGCTTGCTTAATTACTGATCATGCATGCAGCATTGAAAGTCTAGGCAAAGGTGTTAAGCCTGAGACTGCACAAGACATCCATGTTAAGAACTGTACTTTTAACGCTACCCAAAACGGAGCCAGGATTAAGACATTTAATGTATTTATTACTGAACATACCAAAAGTGCCGAGTTGGGCCCAGCAAGTAAAGCCCAATCACAAGCAGCCTTGGCCATCACGTTCTCAATGAAGCTGACCCAATCAGAACAAGGCCCAAGGCCCATCTCTTGTATCAGTCGACTAAGCCCATGGTCCGACCTACCAGGTCCCGACCTAACTTAGTCCGACCTCATGATCCAAATCACAATTCGGGTACGAACCATGCTCTACCCGACAGTCAGGCCGACCATTCCACGAGTGACGACCTCGACCTAAATCAACAAGTGACGACTTAACACTTGCCGGCTTATTTGGTTGAACAATCTTCGTAACCACATCCCTATAAATCAGGGACCGTTATAGACATGTTCCCACGCCCAAGTAACTGCCGCTATAATCTCGGAGGACATGTCGCCTCCCCAAAAATACATCACTCTTGCCTATAAATACTTCATCACTACCAAACGGTGAAAGGTAACTGCCATTTTGTTATCAGAATTCATTATTCTATACATTTTGAGCTATAAACAACGGTAATCTTACTCACGCCCGAGCGTCTTCGCCGAGACACATCCGGCTAGTCGTGGGTTCTGCTGTGTCAAGGAGCCAGTGATCACCCCGCCACGTGGAGGAAGACCGATAAGCACATTTCCCGGCAAGACGGCTTGGTTCCATTGCCGGAAACGTGCTTCAACTTGACCTCGAAATTTTTTAACAACCCGCAACAATGGTGACTTCGGACGGACACGTATCCGAGGCTTCACTGGGCATGAAGAAGTGAACAACAACAACACTAATGCAAATGCAAATGCCGAAAACTTGAATTTGCCTCCTCCACCACCAAATCGTCCTCACGGTAGAGCCACACGCTCTACCAAAGATCGTTGATGGCGTGGGTTTGCCTCGACACAAGGAGAGGCAAAAGGCACATGGATGGGCAAGGAGCTCCACCCCTCCTAAACGTCCAACCGCTCAGTGAACGTTGGACACAGAGCAGTCCCTCCACCAACCCTATGAGCAAGAAAGAGATGATGTTAGAGAGGGCCCGCATTTTGGCCGACCTAATAGCTATGGAAGAAGCAGAGCAGCCGACGTGCGCTCCGAAAGAGTGGATCGTACTGTGTCTCTAATGGACAACAAAGTGCTAGGAGTATGAGGCCAAATGAAGGTGTGGGACGAATGGTGACAACAGGATAGTTCAATGAGCTCCTACCATCGTGCATGTGCCGAGTAACGACCCGAGGGCCGCCTCACCGTAAATAGAGAGCAGGAGGCCTCGCCCGACTTAAGGACACGCTTAATGTACCCAATAGAAACAGCATGTTTCTCCGGCGCGAACTCGTAGATCGTGGTCTCAAAGAGATGAAATGGGCGCAGTCGCCTATAAGAGAGGACAGCGCAGGTCGCCATTCGGCGAGAGGCGCAGTCGCCTCAAAGAAGTAACAGCATAGATCCCCGCCCGATCGTAGAGAGCCAATTCCCACAGAGACGGGAGGAGTAGGCGGTGACTCCCCTAGGAGTGAAGGCCGGAGGTCGAATGCCGCTCCCCCTCCAGAGATGAGAGACCCGATGCCGAGAATGGTTGTTGATGAAAAAGAAATTTGAGCAATGGGAAGAGGAGAAGAAAAAGAGACGGGAAAGGTTGAACGAATTGACTTTGCTCTTCGACCTTTTCCAAAGAAATCGAGATAGTCGACCTCCTCCTACTTTCAGTTGCCTCTTCTCGAGAAGTACTGGTCGACAAATGCCAGGAGCCACATATCACATCTCGGAAGCCACTATGTGTTTTGTCGCCAATGAGGATGACAACATGTGCAAAGCTCTCCTAAGCACACTTACCGGGCAAATTTTTAACTTGGTTCAATGGTTTGGCCTGGTAGTATCACCACTTGGGCATGCTTCGTAACAAAATTCTTAGACCGCTTCTCGACCGCAGGAGCTCGGAAGATAACCGTCACCGATCCGAATAACTTGGTGCAGTGGTAAGAATGAAAGCTCGATGAGCTATTTCACCAAGTTCAAAGAAATGGTTGATAAGATAGAGGAAGACCTCATGCGAGGAGGTAATCAATTGCTTCCGAAGTGGTATTTCCTCGTAAGACATGGACTACGAGCTCACAGCCCGAACGGTCACAACTCGACAGAGTTGTTTGAAAAGGTGTATAATGTCGCTCCGGCCGAGGAAAGGAAAGAAAAGAAGAATGGTAAGAGCCCCAAGGTTGAAGTCGCCGACGATAAAAGGACTCCAACAAGAATGGGGGAACAATAAAAATGGAAAGAAATGTAACTAGGGCGACGTAAAAGGTGCCCGAAGCTTTCACTCCTCTCACGGTGAGTCGAACCGAGATTTTGAATGCCGTCGAGCCGGCTCCTCCAAATCCCAATGAATCCAGCAACAAGTTCAAAGGGACAACAAAGCAAGTACCGCGACTACCACAAAGACACCGGTCATCTCACGTAGGATTGCTTGGGATTAAAGCGTATCATCCAGAGAATGGTCGACTGTGGAGACTAGAAGCTTATGTGAAGAGACCTCAAGCCGGGGAGGTGAGCAGCCACAGTGGGCAACAAGGACCTAGGCAGCCTAGATCGAACTCGGGGGTCATCACCGAACAAGCAAGCAACACGGCCATCAAGCACAAGATATTCCAGCCTAATAAGGCCCCACATGTGCCTCCAAGGAGAGAAATAAGAGATGAGGCGATCGCCTTCTACCCCCACGAATTGGCAACAAATATGGCGGCTAGGGAGCAAGTTCTCGTCATCCTGTGTCTCATTGATGGATGTACGACGAGCGTACTCTTAGTCGACACGGGGCCTCGCAAGGATATTTTGTTTTACAAAACTTTCAAGGAAATGGGTCTTAATGATGAACAACTGGAGAGATATGATGGCAGGTTGGAGGGCTTCACCAACCACCGAGTTGATGCTAAAGGCCGATAGTGCTCGACGTCGACCTAGGCCAAGACCCCTCAGATTGTCTCGAAGGTACAATTTATCGTAATTGATGTAAATAGTGACTATGCCGCCATACTTGGAATTCCCGGACAGTCGCTCTTGGAATGGTAGCATCAATTCCTCACCCGGCCAGTAAAGTTCCCCACACCCGCCGGAGTGGGTTGCGTACAAGGCACGCTCGTGCTTATCTCGGATCATGTTCTCGAGAGAAAGAAAGAAAAGGGAGCCGGAGATTGAGACCGCCGATGGTTACTTGAAGCCGTCTCGCCGCCACCAAAACTACCCGACCGTCAACAATCACCGACGTGGTAGAGTCGACCTATCGCTCAAATGACGAGGTCATGCTTGAGTCGACACGTCACTCTAACACCACCGAGGTCGATTCGTATGTAGTTATGGTCGATCAAGTCGTCATAGGTGACCTATGCCTCCGCATAGACAATAACTCTGGGGCCCCTACCAACAAGGTTGCGAGCAAGCTTGATGATATGATAGCCGAGGAGGCTCCACACTGGGAGCCGAGGAAAGACAAAAGGTCGTGAGATCATAGTGGAGACTCTACAATTCGTAGACGGACCGCAGCTAGAAGTCATGGATGAACTAGAGTCAAGTAATCACCAACCCTTCTTACCCCGATCAAAAAATTCAGATTGGGAAGCAAATATCGCCTGAGGAGCGAGCAGAAATCACCGAACTACTCAAAGAAAGTAATGATGTCTTTGCATGGAGGGTAGAAGACATGAGGGGACTCAAGGAAGAGGTCGCTGTTCATCGGCTCGAAGTCCACCCGACCATTAAGCCTAGACCCTTAAATTGAGAAGCTTTGCTCGCGACAAGGAGGAAGCTATAAAACCGAGGTACAAAAACTTTTGAGTGCAGGGAGAATCAAAGAGGCCACTCATACAACGTGGTTGGCCAACGTGGTCATGGTGAAGAAATCAAATGGCAAATGGCGGATGTGTGTCGACTTCACTACTCTTAATCTAGCTTGCCCAAAGGACGCTTATCCCCTTCCAAGGATCGACAAGCTTGTTGATTCCATTGCCGGTCATTCCACTCTCGGCTTCTGGATGCTTACTCGGGATACCACCGATAAAGATGCACGAGGATGACATAGTCAAAACAAAGATTTCAAGCAAATGGGGCATCTACCGCTACAATATGATGCCATTTGGTTTGAAGAATGCGGGTGCAACTTATCGCAGAATGGTGAATAAAGTCTTTGCCTCACAAATTGGTCGAAATATGGAGGCTTACGTTGACGACATGGTCATTAAAACCAAGGCCGGAGTCACGTAGTCGACCTAAAGGAGACATTCGCCAATTTACGAGCAAACGACATGAAGCTCAATCCCAAAGAAATGTGTATTTGGAGTGGCCGCCGGCAAGTTCTTCGGGATTCATGGTATCTCAAAGAGGCATAGAAGCTAATCCGTAGAAGATAAAGGCTTTAGTCGACATGAAGGCTCCTACACGTGTCAAAGAGATGCAACGACTTAACTAAGGGTAGCAGCCTTCTTGGTCGCTTCATATCTAAATCGCCAGAGAGATCTCTCCCCTTCTTCAAAGCGTTGAGGGGGACAAAAGCTTTGAATGGACGACCGAATGTCATTCGTCGTTCCAACAATTGAAGGATTATCTTGCTACTCCACCTCTCGCCGCAGCCCGACGACCGGTGAGACTTTATTTGTGTATCTATCTCGTAGGAGACAAGTCACTTGCCGCAGTATTGATTAGAGAGGATGAAGGGCTTCGTAAGCTCGTGTATTATATCACCAAAGCTTTATCGATGTGGAAAGCAGTATTACAACGCCGAGAAAGTCGCTTATGCTCTAGTCGTAACTTCAAGAAAGTTACGGGCTTATTTTCTCGGCTCATCCAATCGTGGTTCTTACCAATGCTCCTTTAAGAAAAATACCGCACAAGCCGGAGAGTTCGTGTCGACTACTCAATTGGTCAATCGCCCTCACCGAATTTGACATTGAGTATCGACCTCGAAAGGCGTTGAAGGCTCAAGCTCAGCCGACTTCTTGGTCGAGCTTACGTTCACCAAGGAAGATGACGAGCAACGAGCTCCAAAAGAAAAGGGCAAAGGGAAAGAGCCAGAGTCACAAGTCGCCATCACTCTACCCGTCGATTGTTGGAAGGTCTATTCGCACGGGTCAAGCAACCAAAATGTCAGCTGGAGCTGGAATTGTCTTGGTCGAGCCGTAGTCCGGGACTGTTTACGAGGAATCGCTAAGGTTCAAATTTGACGCTTCCAACAACCAAGCCGAATATGAAGCCTTGATTGCACTATCGAGTATGCCAAGTGTTTTGGAGCGACTAAGATCATGGCTTACCGTGATTCGCAGTTGATAGTCAACTGTGCCGAGGCGAGTATGAGGTGCTCGGTGCCACATTGATCAAATATCACGACCTGGTGAAAGAACTGAATAAAGGACTTAGAATTCTGGGAGATTCAAAGGATTGGAAGAGAAGATAACGAGCCGGCCGACCTCCTTTCGAAACTTGCTACTTCGTATGAGCCACATGACGAGCCCATCTCCTTCCTCGAAAATCCAAATTTTATGAGAGGGTAAAAATTCAAGGCATAGATGATCCCTCAAGAAATTGGACTCAGGAGAGGTGTTGGATCGAGGAAATGAAAGCATATTTAGAGAATGGAGAGCCGGTATGACGAAAAGAAGGCTCTAGCTATCAAAAAGAAAGCTCCGAGGTATGTGATTCAGGAGGCGAGCTATTCGTAAGATCCTACACTAGACCATTGCTAAAGTGTGTCCATCCTCAAGAGGTCGCCCTACTAATACACGAAGTGCATAGTGGAATTTGTGGTGGACACCCGGGGGCCAGGACTCTAGCTGACAAATTAATCACTTTGGGATACTACTGGCCGCACATGAGAGCTGATACTCATAATTTTGTTCAACAAAGTGCGATCAATGCCAAAGGTTTGCCAACTTACCTCATATGCCTACAACCGAGCGTACTCCGCAATTGCACCTGCCATTCGACATGTGGGGTGTCGACTTGATTGGACCCTTCCCTCCCGCCCGAGGAAATTGCAAATATGTGATCGTTGCTATAGATTACTTCACTAAATGGGTTGAGGCTAAACCATTAGCTCGTATCACAGAGGAAAATGCTATCAATTTCATTCATGATTTCATTTGGTGTCGATTTGGTTTTCCTCGAGCCATAGTATCGTACAACGGACCGCAATTCTCCGTAGCTTTCGGCGTAAATGAACAGAGTGGGAATCAAGCATTGGCAATCTTCTCGTCGCCTACCCCCAAGGAAATGGGCAAGCCGAAGCAAATAATAAACTTGTCCTATCAGCACTCAAGACAGGACTCTTAGGTCGACGCAACAACTGGTTGGACGAACTCCCACTTGCTCTTCGGGGCGCTCGCACAACCACTGGGGCCTACTGGGAAACCCCTTTCGCTCTCACATATGGATCGAGGCCATGGCACCCGCCGAGCTCGCATTCCCCACCGCTAGAGTGACTTTCTTCAATCAGGAGCAAAATGATAATAACAGATTAATCGACTGGATTTAATCGACGAGAAGCGAGAAACAACTTACCTCCGAATGGTCAACTACAAGCAAATAACTAAAAGTTACCACGACAAGAAGGTCGTGGCAAGGTCGTTCCAAGTTGGAGATTATGTGTTGAGAAAGATTGAAGCAACGGGTAGAAGGACCCAGCAGAACAAGCTATCTCCTAACTGGGAAGGTCCCTATATAGTCACTCGAGTCGTCAAAGAAGGAACCTACATGATAGCTCATCCCGGAGGTGACGAGTTGAAACATCCTTGGCATGCTACTCACCTCATCAAATACTACTTCTAGTTTTCGGTTTCAAAGTTCAAACTTGTGTTAGCTCTTGTTTCAAGTTGATGTAAACATGTTTCCTATTTCAATAAAAAGCGCAGTTTATTCGATCAAACATAGTGTTTCTCCAATCCCAATAAGCTCGATTCTTAATCAGCTTAGTTAATTTAACAAGTCCGACTCTTAGTCGACTTCGTTCCAACAAACTCGACTCTTAGTCGCTTGTCATAATAAGCTCGATTCTTAATCGCCTTAGTTAATTTAACAAGTCCGACTCTTAGTCGACTTCGTTCCAACAAACTCGACTCTTAGTCAGTTTGTCATAATAAGCTCGATTCTTAATCAGCTTAGTTAATTTAACAAGTCCGACTCTTAGTCGACTTGGTTCCAACAAACTCGACTCTTAGTCAGTTTGTCATAATAAGCTCGATTCTTAATCAGCTTAGTTAATTTAACAAGTCCGACTCTTAGTCGACTTCGTTCTAACAAACTCGAATCCTAGTCAGTTTGTTTTAATTAGCTCGATTCTTAATCAGCTTTATCCATTTAACAGGTCCGACTTTTAGTCGACTCCATTTTAACTAACTCGATTCTTAATCGCTTGTTCTAATTAGCTAGACCCTAGGTCAGCTTCCAAGAGTGTGAGCGTGTTCGACTCATAGTCAACCTCATTCACAAAAAGTTAAGCAAGTCCGAGGTCGACTAAGTAAATAAAGATCAAGTCACCTTTAAGCTCAAGTTGACTCATTTACCCTATCTATATCTAGCTCGACACTTACTTCAACAAGCATACAACATGCAATCAAGAAAGGTTGGCTACGATTAAATATGAACAAGTCTTCCAAAAGTGGGCTAAGACTTAAAACATGATAACTTGTTTCTATGCCTCCCAAAACCGGGCCAAGGCATTCGGATAATGTTAGATCAAAAAGGCAAAAATTGTTTGGAACTTGTTTATTACAATGCCGCTTGAAATAATTTAAGAGGCCAGTCGGCATTGGTCCGATCGTCGGTGGTAACTTGATCTTCACTCATAGGATCTTGTTGCCGAGGGCTCAAGGGTTTACCCGACTCAAGATAGACCCGCCGATCGACATCCTCTTCCATAAGTGGCGGCGTCTTCCATCTCTTGTAAGATTACATCGAAGTTTCTATCAATTACAGGGAGCTTCCCACTTCTCACAAAGTGGTCCTCTTCATCTTCTTGAGCAATGAAGGCCAGATCATTTTCGAGGTAGGGAACGAGCGAGTGGCCACCTCTAGCCGTCATATCATACCGGGATTCGAAACCAACGAGCTAACCGCTCGATGGTAACCGTCGCCGTTGGATCCACCAATGCTCGACGAGCCATATGCCTCTTCCCAACCTCGAGAAAGTCCCGGGCCTTAGACACGATGGCATTATAATACTCGTCCCCCTCTTTAAACTTTTCAACCGCAACTTCAAAGTGGCGTTCTTAGCAAAGAATGTCGCCGCGGCCTTCTCAGCAGCCTTGAGGTCTTCTTGCCATTTCCCTCGTTCAAGCCGACGATCTTCTTGCAGTTTGACCATGAGGTCGTCCTTGTCTTTCAAGAGTTGGGAAACTGTTGCCAGTTCCGTTTGGGTCTTCACCAGCTCCTTCCTCTCAGCTTCTTTCTCCGCTTTAACCTCTTTAAGCTTGGACTCAGATGCTTCAAGGTCGGCTAAAGCTTTGGTCTTCACCGCCTCATTGGCTTCATAAGAGTTGTCCAAATCATTGTACAGCTCCTTCAGATCCGCAAGCTCTTTAGCCTTTTTGGAATAGTCCTGAAGGGCTTGTCTCTCCCTTTCACCGAGGCCCTCCAAGAGCTTTTGGCCCGCTTCGATCATGGTCAGATTCTGCATTCCAAAGAGAGCAAAGAAGTGTTAGCTCGAGACTTCAGGTGGTCGAGTAAAAGAATAAACGACTAAAATGAAAATGAAAGTAAAGAGTTACCTCGCAATGAGCAAGTCCAGATCGAGCCGAGAACTCCTCAGGCGTCATACCCTTATCAGCAAATTGAGCTAACAGGCTCACATCCAACGATCTCCTCACTATGACTTGACCCAAGTTCATAGTTGGATAAGAGCGGCTCATGCAGTTAACTCCCTCGAGAGAAGGGACGTCGCTCAACCTCTGCATCATCTCTACAACAGATTCTTGATCAAGATGAGAGGAAGGGGGAGGAGGTGGAGGTGTTTGATTAGAAGAAACGGCCTTGCCCTTTCCAGACCTCACCCTTTTCCCCGGTATTCGAGCTTGATCATCGACCTCCTCGGCAAAGATCATCATCATCAATCTCTACCACCTTCATAGGGCTAGATCCTGCTACCTCGGCTCCAGAGGTCTCCATGTTAACATCTTGAATTGGGTCGGAGCTCGGACTTACTCTAGTCGACTTGGAAGATGCTTCACCTCCATCAGTAGCACCCACAGACTGGGTACCACTTTGCAAAGGGTCTTCCTCTTCTACCCCTTCCATTGGCACCATCCCGATGTTCTCCTTCGACAGCAAGCTGGTCCTCAAAGCGCCCTCTCTTTGCCTATCAGCTCGAGCATTGGCTTTCCCATGGTCTTTCCTCGCTTTCTTCTTATCAGAAACCCCAACGATGCGAACCATGTTAGCTTCTTGCTCAGGAGTCAGAACTGCAACAAAATTAAAGTGAACAAGTATTAAATCGACATACGAGCAAAAGTTCTATATACGAGCAAAAGTTCTATATACGAGCAAAAGTTCTATGTGCAAACACGACATGAGCGACTTGGTCATATTATGAGCGAGTTAGCAAGTTGCGAGCTAATTATTCTACGCGTAGAAACTATGTACGAGCTACAGTTCCAACCATGACTTACTCACCCTAGACGAGTTGATCACTCATGCCAGTAATTCAATGAAAGGCACATAAAAGAAAAGCTGAGCAAAGAGATCTTACCACCAAAGATGCTCCCCGTTGGTTTTGCAAGAATTCTTGTCCTTCTTACAAACCGGCACTCATCCCCAAATTTTCCTAGGTGGTGAGTTATCCGATGCCTGGGTATATCAAGCCCCTGGACACAGGGATAAGGGGCTCCACCACTCCATCCCCTGGCATCATTCCGGCTTGAATAAAGTTGTACTTGGTGGTAAGCAAACTCTCCCAACTGATGGGCCTTCTCGACACTAACCGACATAAAGCCCTGTACAAACTAAGATACCAAGACGGCTCCCAAAAGTCCCTCTCATCTATGGCTTCAGTCTCATCATTGGGCAATGGAAATTCCCATCCTAATCTACTCTCCACCACCACAACGTGCGAATTCCAGCCACTGTGCTTACTGGGGAGATTGGTGAAAAGTTTGGGAGATTTAGGCTTAGAGGGAGTACTGATGCTTAGATCCTGCCCACTATATTTGATGGTAAAAAATTCTTTAAATACCCTCATACAGGGCTCGTATCCTAAAAATCTACACACCATGGCAAAGCACACGAGGACCCTACAAGTATTAGCTCCAAGCTGAAGGGGAAGGGCATTTGCACATTCTAGAAATTCATTGATAAAAGGGTCAAGAGGCAACCTGAGGCCAGCAACAAACTGACCGTAAAAGAAAGCAACCTTGGTAGCATCCTTAGTGAAGGTCGACCTATACTTTTTCATGAACTCCTTCTGGGTATATATGGTTACCTGGTAATCCAACGGGTCGACTTCGCAGAAATCCTTGATCATACTGTACCTAGAGGGCAAATTCTGATTGCCACGCGATGGCCCTTGGGGAACATAGCCCCTCTCATTCTTGCCTGGCACCACATTGGGTCCAAATGCATTGACAATTCGAGGACCAGAAGAGGTTGAGGCAGCATTCCCTTCTTGAGTCGTCATATCTGTACAAGCAAAAGAGGGAAGCGGGGAGTCGAGTCCCCATGATCATGATCGCCGACCTACCTAAGGACGACCTAGACTCCCCTGGGAAACCTATCCTATTTCTAAGGAAGGAGGGCTTTTGGACGTCCCTAACATAAAACAAGGTGATATGGTCAAGCAATTCATGGAATAGATGAAAAGCGACAACATTTGAGTCGTTAATCACCACATTTTCAATTTCTCCTACAATGGGCAGCCCTATCTCAGTGTAATTCAATCCCCAACTAGTCAAAATGGAGGCGCACTCATCTAAAGACATCACTCTCCACTCACCGTTCACATTCTTGCATGCCCTACGGTTAACAGTACAGTAACCGTACCACGCTCCCGGTTCGCAACTAAAGGTCCTAGCCATGGTGGAAACGGAGAACAGTGCAAAATTAAAATCCTTAAAGCAAAGGTACGAAAGAAATACCTTAATTAATTGCAGAAGGTGGGTTCGTTGCTGGAGCAGAGAGCTGAATTTAAATCTTGCTGAAATCCCTTGATTATCGCCGGAGAAGAAGAAGTTCTAGAGCAGTAAAAGTTCTAAACGAAGAAGGAATTTCTCTATTTATATTTCCCTAAATTTGGAAAGGGAAAGGAAAATCAAAATTAATTTTCCAAAATTAAAGACCGAAGCGGTTTTCGAGAAGGAGTTCCAAACGTCAGAGCTGTAATCATTACAAAAATCGGCGCTCCTTCATCTCCCACCGTCCATCGCCAACGATCAGGATGTTGCCACGTCATCATGGTCGACCTACTTCAAAAACTAGCATCGACCTGCGAGTAAAGCAATTTTCATCAAAGAAATCTTCTTAACTTCCAAGTCGACGAAGTCAACTCGAAAGTTGGGGGCCACTGAACATACCAAAAGTGCCGAGTTGGGCCCAGCAAGTAAAGCCCAATCACAAGCAGCCTTGGCCATCACGTTCTCAATGAAGCTGACCCAATCAGAACAAGGCCCAAGGCCCATCTCTTGTATCAGTCGACTAAGCCCATGGTCCGACCTACCAGGTCCCGACCTAACTTAGTCCGACCTCATGATCCAAATCACCATTCGGGTACGAACCATGCTCTACCCGACAGTCAGGCCGACCATTCCACGAGTGACGACCTCGACCTAAATCAACAAGTGACGACTTAACACTTGCCGGCTTATTTGGTTGAACAATCTTCGTAACCACATCCCTATAAATCAGGGACCGTTATAGACATGTTCCCACGCCCAAGTAACTGCCGCTATAATCTCGGAGGACATGTCGCCTCCCCAAAAATACATCACTCTTGCCTATAAATACTTCATCACTACCAAACGGTGAAAGGTAACTGCCATTTTGTTATCAGAATTCATTATTCTATACATTTTGAGCTATAAACAACGGTAATCTTACTCTCACGCCCGAGCGTCTTCGCCGGAGACACATCCGGCTAGTCGTGGGTTCTGTTTTCAGGTCAAGGAGCCAGGTGATCAGTCCTGCCACGTGGAGGAAGACTGATAAGCACATTTCCTGCAGCATCAATTACTATTTACAGTACGTACTTATAGTCATTCGTTGTTTTCGATCTAATTAATTATCAATGATTGTTTGTATTGCATGCAGGGAGGGTTAGGATTTACAATACATATTACTTTTGAGGAAATTACACTTATTGATACTGGCAATCCCATTCTCATTGACCAGCATTACTGTCATTGACAAGATGCTACTCCCTTCAACCCGATTTAAAAATTTTAGTTTGGCTTTTCCAGATTACTCCCCCGTCCCAAACCTACGTGCACATTTTGTCATTTTGGGCGTCCCAAACCTATGTGCACATTTTCTAAAATGGCAAAGAATCTTTACTATTCCCTCCACTCATTCTCTCTTCTATTTTACTTTTATACTCACAACACCAATCAACTTTACTATTCCCTCCACTCATTCTCTCTCCTATTTTACTTTTACACTCACAACACTTTCTCCATTACCCACTTTTCTTAATCTACGGGCAAAAACTCAAATATGCACATAGGTTTGGGACGGAGGGAGTACTCCCTCTGTTATGCTACAAACTGCACACTTTCTATTTTGGGCGTCCTATTACAAACCGCACATTTCCTAAAATGACAAAGAATCTTTACTATTCCCTTCACTCATTCTCTCTCCTACATTATTTTAATACTCACAACACCATTATAATTTACTATTCCCTCCACTCATTCTCTCTCCTATTTTACTTTTACACTCACAACATTTATATCATTATTTTTTCCTTAATCCCCGCTCAAACAGTAACAGTGCGATTACTAGCGGGACGGAGGAAGTATATATTAAGAAAGAACTAATACAAAATGAGTCAATAACAGTAGTGACTTGAAAGATACTCCCTCCGTCGTCCCAGCCCAAATGTCTCGACTTTCCTTTTTGGGAGTCCCATTTAAAATGTCTTAACCCAAAAAAGAAAAGTTTTTTATTACTTTTTTATTTGTGGGACTCACTTGTCATACTCACAATAAATATCCACTAACTATTTCCTACCCCACTTTCTCTTTCCTACATCACTTTCATACTCACAACATTTATTTCACTATACACTTTTTACATTATATATATTTATTTCTTAATTTTCGTGTTGAACCCATTTTGAGACATTTATCGTGGGACAGAGGTAGTATAATTGTTAAAAACACTACTTATACTTATATACTCCCTCCGTTCCGCTACAACCTGCACACTTTTCTCATTGGGTGTCCCATTACAAATTGCACACTTTCTAAAATGGCAAAAAATCTTAACTATTCCACCCACTAATTCTCTCTCATACTTTACTTTTATACTCACAACACCAATCAAATCACTATTTCCTACCCCACTTTCTCTCTCCAACCTCACTTTTCAAACTCACAACATTTTCTCCACTAACTTTTTTCTTAATTTGCGTGCAAACAGTAAGTGTGCGGGTTCTACCGGGACGGAAGGAGTATTTATTATTGTAATTAAGTTTTTTCTTTTTTTTTAGTATTATGAACTTATGAAAATAAGATGTCAAAATCTTACAAAAAAATGTATTTTTTCTTGAGCTTAAGAAAAAACGTGTTTTGTTTCTTCGCTGGTGCCAGTGTGCTAGTGCATGTGTAACAAAGTGCCAATGTTAGTGTAAAAGAGTGTCAGTACATGTGTAACAAAGTGCCAGTGAAACGCCCTATGGTGCGATCGCCCCTTCTTAGGGCGCGATCACTCCATTTCCACCGAACGGCACCGCGTGATCGCCCCAAGGATGGGCGCGATCGCTCCCTTTGTCCAGAAACTCAGTGCCAGTGCATGTATAACAAAGTGTCATTGCATGTGTACCAAAGTGTCAGTTTTAGTGTAAAAGAGTGTCAGTGTGAAGAGTGTCAGTACATCCAAGGATGGGCGCGATCGCTCCCTTTGTCCAGAAACTCAGTGCCAGTGCATGTGTAACAAAGTGCCAGTGCATGTGTACCAAAGTCTCAGTATTAGTGTAAAAGAGTGTCAGTGTGAAGAATGTCAGCATGTATATTAAGTGTCAGTATAAAAAGTGCGGTGCATATGTAACAAAGTGTCAGTGTTAGTATAAAAAAGTGTCAGTGTGAAAAAGTGTCAATGCATATATTATTAAATGCCAGTGTAAAAATGATTTTTTCTTAAGTTTAGAAAAAATGCATTTTTTATAAGACCAACTCAAATAAGATTATTCATATTTTGCTATTTATTTTTTGAAAAAAAAAGCACGACAGACATTTCAACTAGGGGTGGACATGGTTCGGTTTGGAAGGAATTTGGAGACCAAACCGCTAGTACTCGGTTTGGGAAAATCCCAAACCGAACCGAACCATAGAAAATTTCAAACCAAACCAAACCAAACCACCTCGGTTTGGTTCGGTTCGGTCTCAAACCACGGTTTCATAAACGGTTCAAACCGTGGTCCGAACTGCGGTCTAAACCGCTATCTGAACTACAAACCTGTCCAAATAAAAGCGTTGCTCTTTACATTTTTTTTTATCAAACTAGCAATCATATATATTAAACATAATATGTGTTCAAGATATTATCTAACTTCATGAGTAGCTTTCCTGTCATATATCTGCAGCCAAAAAACTAATACAGTATGTGTTCAAGATATTATCTATCTATGAATTCAACAATCAAGCTGTCCAGCAACATTGCAAATTCCCCATTAAAGAGCAGAACTAACCCGGATGCCAGTTCCAAGAATAGACTTAAGGTGTGACCAATAACTTCCTCACTCTGCAAGGAGGGAATTTTTTCAGATAGAACATGAAACTTCTACCAAGAAAAAGGAGAAGTAGGAAGAATATTATTTTGACCTCTGTAAAGGATTTGAGATTGGTAGCAATTTTGCCAACAATCACATTTAGTACTTGAAAATGATCATGGAGTCCAAGCAGCTCAGACAAGCGAGCATATAACTGCTGCAACAGAAGGAGAAAGTCTCAAGAATTTCATGGTTCGGTTCCGTGGTTCGGTTTCACGGTTCCAAACCGCGGTTCGGTCTGAATCGGTTTGGTTCGGTTCGGTTTGGTTCGGTTTTGAGGTTCCAGACTGCGAGCTGAACCGAACCACACGATTTATTAAATTTTCAAACCAAGCTAAACCATTTATAGAAAAAAACCGAATCAAACTGCGTGGTTTGATTCGGTTCGGTCTCAAACCGCGGTTTGAACCGAACCATGTCCACCCCTAATTTCAACCAAGGGCTGGTTGAGCCCAATTTTGGGCCCAAGTTATTTCACTGCATCCCAATTTTTTCAGAAAGATCAGAAACCCTTCAAGAAAGCTCTGCAAGAATTTGCAGTTAAAGAAGGAATTAAAACCCTAAATCAGATCAAAAAGCTCGAAAATCATACACACTGGTATGTTGAGAAGGAAATTATCTTCATTATTAGCTACATCGATTCGCAATGTTTCAATCTCTACAAAACCCACCTCTTCGATTTCCCCAATTTCATGCCAATCACATTTCTTGACATCCCCTAACCCTAATTTGAATCTAGTGATCGGCTGTCAACCCATTAGGGCTTACAGTCTGTTAATGTTGAATGATTTGAGAGATAATCCGGGTGCCAGGAAACAGAAGACTAGAAAGGGTCGGGGTATTGGGTCGGGTAAGGGCAAGACTGCTGGGAGGGGTCATAAGGGGCAGAAAGCTCGGGGAACTCACAAGTTTGGATTTGAAGGTGGGCAGACTCCGCTTCGTCGCCGGTTGCCAAAACGTGGGTTTCATAACCCATTTAGCCTCACATTTCAGGTACATTCTTGATTAGTTTTCTGCAAAATTTCAGTATTTTGTATGATTGATGAGTTGAATGCCAGTTGTTTTGTGCTTGCTAGATCATTTGCTTAGCGTTAGTCGTATTGAAAGACGAACAAGGGTGTTCTCAGGACAGTTTTGTTCTTTTAGAGGCTGTTCCGTTGCAATGAGCTTGGAGATTGTATAGTGTAATAGACATTAAGCAGAAAGTTCACCGGAAAATGCACTAGAAAACTCAAGAGAAATAGAGATATATGAAAAGGAAGTTGTAAGTATGTCGGCAGTTATCTCACCTATGTGTGATTCACTGGATATGATTGTCTACTTATAACTTTTTCTCTTGGACATATAAAACAAAGAATGTTTGAATTTACGATCCTCATTTTGATGCAAAGTCCAAGGTGATGGGTGTATCCCACTAAGAAAAAAAAAACCTGCCTTAAGCTGCTAGATATCAGTTTAATGGTGCGATGATTATTCAATTTCTTTTTACAAGCTTGTAAAATGAATAGTAGTGGCCAATTCCTTTTGTAGTTAATGGGATGAGTGCCCAAATCCTGCACATTTTTAAATGATAGGGAAACTCATTTGCACGATAACCTTTCCATGCTTACTTTCATTCTCATTTTGGAAGATCTTTTATTAAAAAATGACCAAGTTGCTTGTAAGCTTGGTATTTTTGCTGTTTGAATATATTTTCCATCAACTGTCTGTTTTTCATTACCATTGCTTGTACCATTGGAAATTTAGCCTTTTTCGACAATTATCTTTCCGGTAGTATGGCCATGGATGGTTTTAGCCCAAGCATTCTACGCCTTGCCCAGACAATATTTCAAGCCGATCATTGTCTGTCATAAGCTACATTTGTTCCCCAACTTCACAAGAAAGCTCAGGTCCTCAGCCTTGGGAATTAGAAAAAGCTGCCATGTGCTTCTTACCGAAAGCATAAAAGGAAGAACATGTGTGAATAGATCATTAGTGAGCAGATGAGGAAAGGATAGGGGAAAAGTAAGGAAAGAAAAATAAACTCACTTAAGGGGACAATAATGGACTATCCCAGCTTTGAATTTTTTTCACCCCATGTCCAACCTCCATTACATCTCCTGCTACATCAGAAGGTGTATCAACAAAGTTAATGTTTAATCATGAAAGAACTACACCAGCAATTATTTGCCAAAGAGCTCTAGCTCAAGCGACATCCGGTGTCTCTTTCCATACGAGAGGTTAGGGGTTCGAACCCCACCAAGTCCGTTAGGCATGAGACTTGAGGTGTCAAGTAAGCAAAAGTTCATTTGAAGACACCAGATATGAGAATCATTGCTCAGCTATTGATGCTACATTTCACTCACTTCAGAGGTTATATGGGTAGTCCCAATCTAGACATAGTTTATTTGAACCAGAATATATAATCAAACTGGCCAAACCTCATCAATAGTAGTGACATAGATTTAATTGCATAGAGACATAAATAATGGTGATTTTAACTCATAGCAAATCATCTTATGTTATGTGTACAGGCTACGGAAAATTTATAATCTTCCACATTTGATAAACCACGCGGACCAAGTTCTGCCTATATTCTATTCAGGGCTCTAGATCAAGGGGGATTGATTATTGACTGCTTATTGATTGTTTGGTGCCTAGTGATTTATCTCAGCTGAGGAAAGGCCTTGTATGTTGCCATGCTTGATAGTTAGGTATCAAAATATTGTTCCTCATTTGTGCCTTTGATAATGGCAACAAAAAAATGATCTTCCATAAAAGTGAGTTCTTCATTAAGCAATTGATCAGCCATCAAACATGCTTAGACCATTCCGCCTTTCACTCTTTTAACTTTCATCATATGAAAATGGAGAATCTTAACTGGAATATTGTGAGTTTATTTGTGAACTACTGTGCAAAAATGAGAAAAGGCCAATGCACTACGACACTTAAGAAAGGAAGCAAAATTTCATGTCGAAACTGCCTCATGCTATTTACTTATACTCATTCCATGTAGGGAGTAATATACTGTTCAAGAGCTCACGTTGGTAGGGAGTAGGATGTTACTTCCGAGCTCATAGGATTGAGAGCCAAAACCTAATGGATGTCACAAACATTCACCATGTTGAAATTGATTTTAAGGGAAGGCATGAGAATGGAGGCATATGCTATTATTGTAATCTTACTCGTGTCTACATAGCGATCAATCTACATTTTGGTGAAGTTATATTAATATATTGGTCAACAGCCTAGATGTATGTTAAAGATTCCTGAAACAGACGGTTCTTACTTAGAACTAGATATTTAATATGGATATCATCTTGACTCAACAGTTGAAATGGTGATTGCAATGTTGTTCTTGATATTTCATTTATTGTTAAAGCTACCATTTCAATAAACGTTGTTTCAATTCAGATGGCCCGACTCCAGCAACAGTCTTTTTGTTCAAATAGTAGGTATTTATTGTCGGTTGTCGTTGAATTAACTGACGTATTACCTGTTGGGTTAGAGGATCAATTGGACTAGACATCGAAGCAAGGGGAAGATTTTTCGTAGCAGGTTTCTGGGGTCAAGAGCGGCCGCGCTGCCTATGTGCGCGACCGCGCTCTTGTGCCGAGAATGGTGCTCGGGAGGAACATCTTCGAGGGCGACCGCGCTGAGAGGTAGGGCGACCGCGCTCATGGCCGAGGCCGCGTTTGGTCTTACTCGCAATAGCGACCGCGCTTAGCAGAGAGAGCGGCCGCGCTCCGCCCGATTCAAGAATAAAGTTTCCTTGTTTGTTTAGGATTTGGACTTTACCCTAGGTCATATATAAACAATGTTCCGCCCCCAATTCAGTTGTAACAAAATTCTAATTACATAGTGCAAGATCCTGGCTTGGTAGTGCCCCCAGACGTAGCCAATCAAAATTGGTGAACTGGGTTAACAATTTCTTGTGTTTTTTCTGTTTTCTTTGATTTCTTGTGCTTGGTTTGTGTGCGATTATTATTCTTGTAGGTTTGCTTGGGTGTGGAGGGCCATATTCACAACAACTGGTATTAGAGCCTGGTTCAGGATCAAGGGAGTTGTTTCAAGCAATCAAGAATGGGCAAAGACAAACAGGCGGTTGAGAAATTCGATGGGTCTGACTACGGATATTGGAGGATGCAGATTGAGGATCTCTTGTACAACAAGGATCTCTACAAGCCTCTGAAGGGTGTCAAACCGGAAGATGTAAGTCAGGAGGAATGGGAACTCATGGATCGGAAAGCCCTAGGGGTAGTTAGATTTACTTTGTCAAAGTGGATCGCGAAGACTACCAGGAAGGCGACAACCACCAAGGAGCTATTGGATTATCTTACTGAGAGATTTGAAACTCCGTCTGCTGCAAATAAGGTTGATTTGATACGTAAGATGGGTAGTCTCAAGATGCAAGAGGGAGGATCCTTGGCTAAGCACATCGATGAGTTTATGGATGTCATAGATTCATTGACAGCGGTGGAAGATCAAGTTCGATGATGAGGTTCATGCATGCTTGTTGCTAGCTTCTTTACCGCAAGTTGGAGCGGAACGGTGGCTGTGCAATCAACGCTTTGGGTAAGAAAAATTGAAATATGATGATGTTAAAGACTTTCTTTTAGGTGAGGAAAATCGCATGAAGAAGTTGGGGACATCGAAGTACTTCGGGAGCGGCTTTAGCTACTACTAGTAGGGAAGCCGGGTACTAGCAAACAAGGAGAACCGAATCTAGGGAGAACGGAGTGAGTGGTAAGAGCAAAGGCGATGAGACCGAGGACAAACCGAAGGTTGCGAAGGGATCTGTTCGGTGCTACTATTGTAAGGAGTTGGGACACTTTAAGAGGGATTGTCCAAATCGTAAGGGCAATCGGGCGAATGTGGCGATCGAAGGTGATGATGTGCGGTTACAGTGTCGGTAGTGCACTAGAATCACGGGTCTTTGGATTCGGGGGCATCATTCCACTCTTTGCGGGCATAAGGAAGAGATGGATAATTACACTTAGGTGATTTCGGGAAGGTCTATCTAGGCGATGGCGAGCCTTTAGAAATCGAGGGGAAGGGGATGTCGAGATAGGAGCATCGGACGGAAAGGTTCTACATCCGAACGGGGTCGGACACATTCGGGTTTGAAAAAGAACCTACTCTCGGTTGGGCGGTTGGACGAAGAGGGTTACAAGGTGACTTTCTAGCTGCGAGGCTGGGTCATTACCAAGGAGGATTGTGAGATCGCTCGGGGTAATAAGGAGGGTACTTTGTATTTGGCAAACAACATCAAGGATAGTATTGCGGTGGCGGCGAGGGTGATGCGATTTGTGGCCTTGTCGATTGGGTCGCATGAGTGAGACGGGGATGAAGGTACTTTGTTCCAAGGGTCTACTCTAGGGTTTGAAGACCGATCAGCGTGGGGATCTGCGAAGATTGTATGTTTGGCAAACAAGGGAGGAATAATTTCTCGAGGACAGGTAGGGGATTGAGGAAGCAAAGTTGGAATTGGTTCACACGGACTTGTGGGGGCCATCTCCGGTTACATCTCTGGGTGGTGCGTCATATTATATGACTTTTATTGATGATTCTACAAGGAAGGTCTGGGTCTATTTCTTGAAGGGGAAAGATGAAGCTTTCGAGGTGTTCAAGAAGTGGAAGGCTTTGGTGGAGAATCGAGACGGGACTTAAGCTTAAGTGCTTGAGATCGAACAATGGTGGGGAGTATGAGCTCGGGGAGTTTAGGGAATATTGTGCTTTGCGAATGGTATTCGTATGGAGAAGACTCCAAAGAAGACTCCACAACTTCAACGGGGTAGCGAAAGGATGAACAGAACATTGAATGAGCGGGCTAGAAGTATGAGATTGAAGTGTGGACTTAGAAGACGTTACGGACATATGCGGTTGACACGGCGGCTTTCTTGATCAATCGGGGACCATCGGTTCCATTGGGAATGGAATTCCAGGAGGAAGCTTGGAGTGGCAAGCGAGTAAATCTGTCCTTTCTTCGCGTATTTGGCTGCGTTTCTTATGTTCATGTTGATTCTGCCGAGAGAACTAAATTAGATGCTAAATACGTTAAGTGTACATTTATTGGGTATGGCGGGGATGACTTCGGGTATAAATTTTGGGATGATCAAAACCATAAGGTTATTCGTAGTCGAGATGTGGTATTCAATGAACGAGGTTTTGTACAAGGATAGAAAGGGGGCATCTGCTGGTACTAGTTCGGAACCAGAGGTTGTAGAGGTGGATATTCCGGACTCGGGTGGGAGCGGGGACGGTTCATGTTGACCGTAGTCGGGAGGTCGCGAAGATGAACCACGTACTCCGAGCCGGATATTCAGCGTAGATCCGGCGGTGCGTGGATCACCCGACAGGTATACTCCTTCGAATTATTATTTGTTGTTGACGAGATAATGAGGAACCGGAATGTTATGCGGAGCGATTCGTAGTGTGCTTTGTAACAAGTGGAAAGGCTGCGATGGATGATGAGATGGTCTCATTGAAGGCCAACAAAACTTGGGAGTTGACTAAACTACCTAAGGGGAAGAAGGCACTGCATAACAAGTGGGTTTACAGGATCAAGGAGGAAGCAGACGGTAGCAAGCGTTACAAGGCAAGACTGGTTGTAAAAGGGTTTCAGCAGAAGTACGGTATTGACTACACCGAGGTATTCACTCCGGTTGTGAAGATGACCACTATCAGAATGGTTCTGGGGACGTGAAGACGGCCTTTCTTCATGGGGACTTGGAGGAAGAGATTTACATGGTACAGCCAGAGGGTTACTTGTCTAAGGGTGGCGAGGAGCTAGTTTGCAGATTGACTAAGAGCTTGTATGGCCTTAAACAAGCTCCTAGGCAGTGGTATAGGAAGCTTGATGGATTCATGCACGACATTGATTTTATCAGATGCGAGGCGGATCATTGTTGCTACTTCAAGAACACGGACAATGGGTATATTATCTTGCTGTTATATGTGGACGACATGTTAATAGCGGGCTCTAGCAGTAGAGAGGTAAACAGGTTGAAGACTCAGTTGTCAGAACGGTTCGAGATGAAGGATTTGGGAGAGGCAAAGAAAATCTTGGGCATGCGGATTGATCGGGATAGGGAGTCGGGCAAGTTGGTTCTTTCACAAGCAGAATATGTTGAGAAGGTCTTAGCAAGGTTCTGTATGGAAGAGGCGAAGCCAACAGGGACGCCATTGGGTTTGCATTTCAAGCTATCCGAGAGGGACTCGCCTAGGAACAAGGAAGAGCGTGACAAGATGGAGAGAACTCCATATGCTTCAGCTGTGGGGAGTCTCATGTATGCGATGGTGTGTACAAGGCGGACATTGCACATGCGGTGGGAGTAGTCGGCCGGTTCATGGGCAATCCAGAAAGCAACATTGGGAAGCGGTTAAGTGGATCCTACGTTACTTGAAGAATGCTGGCTTGGTAAGGCTCTATGTTTTTCAAGCAAGGAAGTGGTGTTAGCGGGTTATGTTGACGCGGACTTGGCATCAAGTGATCTTGATAAAAGGAGAAGTACTACGGGTTATGTGTTTACATTGGGTGAGTACGGCAATCTCCTGGGCTTCAAGTTACAAAAGATCGTGGCTCGATCATTGCGAAGCGAGAATATGTGGCGATGACGAAGCAAGTAAAGAGATGGTTTGGGCTGAGAACTTCTTGGGTGAACTTGGGAAGACGCGAAGTGGTAATATTCTCTACGGTGACGGTCGAGCGCAATTCACTTGGCAAAGAATCCGGCATTTCATTCGAGGACGAAGCATATTGAACTGAGGTTTCACTACATCAGGCATCTCTTGGAGGAGAAGACTTTGTGGCTTGAGAAGATATTGGGAGCAGAAAATCCGGCTGACATGTTGACAAAGGTTGTGAACCTTGAGAAGTTGAAGCTGTCTGAAAGCTTCAATTGGGCTTGAAGAATGAGAGAGGAGGATGGTACTACCATGATCGAGGTGAGCACTAGGAGGACACCAAGGGTGAGTTGAAGACGGATACGGGGCTTATATGTGTGGTTGATCTCTAGGTGGGAGATTGTTGGGTTAGAGGATCAATTGGACTAGACATCGAAGCAAGGGGAAGATTTTTCGTAGCAGGTTTCTGGGGTCAAGAGCGGCCGCGCTGCCTATGTGCGCGACCGCGCTCTTGTGCCGAGAATGGTGCTCGGGAGGAACATCTTCGAGGGCGACCGCGCTGAGAGGTAGGGCGACCGCGCTCAAGGGCCGAGGCTGGCGTTTGGTCTTACTCGCCAATAGCGCGACCGCGCTTAGCAGGAGAGCGGCCGCGCTCCGCCCGATTCAGCAACAGTCAAAGTTTCCTTGTTTGTTTAGGATTTGGACTCTACCCTAGGTCATATATAAACAATGTTCCGCCCCCAATTCAGTTGTAACAAAATTCTAATTACATAGTGCAAGATCCTGGCTTGGTAGTGCCCCCAGACGTAGCCAATCAAAATTGGTGAACTGGGTTAACAATTTCTTGTGTTTTTTCTGTTTTCTTTGATTTCTTGTGCTTGGTTTGTGTGCGATTATTATTCTTGTAGGTTTGCTTGGGTGTGGAGGGCCATATTCACAACATTACCCATATTATTGCAGCCAGTGGGGCTAGGAAAGATAGCAAAGCTCATAAATGCTGGGAAGATTGACTCCTCAGAATTGATTACAATGAAAACGCTGAAGGTGCTATTTTCTTCTTTTCTTGTTTTTCTATATCGACTCCTTGTTTCATTTGCTTGAGCCAGTGCACATATCATATGGACCAATAGGATTCAGGGGCAATAGGGAAGCAGATAAGAGATGGGGTGAGATTGATGGGGCGTGGTTCAGAACATATACAGTGGCCAATTCATCTCGAGGTAATCCTTGACTTATCTCTCTCTCTCTCTCTCTCTCTCTCTCTCTCTCTCTTATTCTCTAGATTGGGTAATCTGCTCTTACAATAGTTTGCATTAATCTCATGCAAAGAACTTTTTTCATACTTGAACTGCTACAGGTCTCAAGGGTGACAGTTCGGGCAAAGGAAGCAGTAGAAGCTGCAGGAGGGTCTGTGAGGAGAGTATATTACAACAAATTAGGGTTTCAGGCATTGCTCAAGCCGGAATGGTTCGAGAAGAAGGGCAGATTGCTTCCCAAAGCAGCAAGACCTCCACCGAAACAGGCGGATAAAGTCGATAGCATTGGCCGGTTGCCGGCCCCAACCAAGCCAATCCCTTTTGTGTTTGAGGAGAAAGAGGCAACACCTGCCTGATTATGTTTTATTGTTTCTCGGATTTTGTGTAATGGCTGGTACTGTAGCGAGTTTGGCTTTTCAGTCCTCGGCTGTAGTTTGAGTTCTTATTCTGTATGGCGATTAAAAAAATTAGTTTGTTTAATACAAGTTCATTTTAGATATTATAAAACAAAAGGAATAAATGGAATTTACCCGTTGTTTCTTGTAACATTTTATATCTAAATGAATGCTTATTTATTCAGAATATATACTCCGCGCCCCCGCTCGAAGAGGTAAAATTTTTGTCTTGCACGAGAATTAAGAAAAGTGATGTAGGAAAAAGAAAAAGTGTACTCCCTCCGTCCCAAAATAACATACCCATTTTGCCATTTTGAGCGTACCATAATAACATACCCCTTTTTTAAAATGACAAAGAATCTTTACTATTCCCTCCACTCATTCTCTCCTATTTTACTTTTATACTCACACAACTTTTTTCATTATCCACTTTTCTTAATTCTCGCGCCCAATAGTAAATGGGTATCTAATTTTGGGGCAAAGGGAGTATAGTGAAATAAATGTCGTAAGTATGAAAAGTGATGTAGGAACGAGAAAGTGGGTAGGAAATAGTTAGAGGATATTTATTGTGAGTATGACAAGTGGATTTCACAAATAAAAAAGTAATAAAAAACTTTTTACTTTTGAATTGTATCTTTTCAAATGAAACATCCGAAAAAGGAAATTTGTGCCTGCTCGAACGAACGGGTCGAAGGGAGTATATGTTCATTAGGGAATACGGGTGAAGTAGATGTAGCCACGTAATCCTACTTTAGACATACACTCTCCCCCGTTATCTATCGGTCCAAAAATTATGTCGTCTTGAAGTCTTGACCGGTTAGATGGCCAATCGTAGGCTCCCAATTTTGGCGGGTATTCATCCTTCCCCGTCTTCATCTGTTTCTTCTGTTACATTTGGCCTTGATAGTTCCGCCGTCGCAACACCAACTTCAAGAAGAACAAGCAGAGTACAATTCGTTCCTCGGAGACTGGTGTTGGGATTTGGAGCTTCTTTTTGGGCGGCTCAGCTCACCGGTATGGCCTCTCCTAATTTTGGCGCCAAATCTTTCATTGCTTCTGCCAGAGCTAAGGCTACTGTTGAACAGGTAAACATTACTCTCTTTCTGGGTTTTCTTACAGATTAGGGTTTGACTATTTGCAGTTTCATTTACTGGGTTGATGTTGTTGCTTTCTAATTTTCTTCTTTTTCATTCAACTTTCTTTAATTAGAATACAACAACAACAAAGCCTTACTCTCAAAATAATTTGGGGTCGGCTAACATGAATTCTCATTATATTATGAATCCTCATATTTTTATTTTTATTTATTATTCTTTAAATAAAAATAAAAATAAAAATCAAAATCAAATTAAAAATAAAAAATAAAAAACAAATTAAAAATAAAAAATAAAAAATAAAAAACAAATTAAAAAAAAATGTTTGTGTGGCTGCTGGGATTCGAGCCCAGGTCTCCACGGCCACAACGTGGAATTCTTACCACTAAACTACAGCCACATTTGTTGAATGCTTTGAGAATCTAATGCTTATAATAATTTAGTAATTCCATTTACAAGTGAAATTTTTTGTTCAATATATTTTGAGTATAATGGGTAAAGATAGAACTCCCACAAGAATTGAGAAAATATATGTAATTTATTTAGAATAATTTAGGACTTGCTTGTGTATGTCTTGAAGTTATGATCCAAAGCAAATGCCAAGGACACCACACCGGGAAATCCCTTTTCCAAATTGTTTAGTTATTCGATTTGTATGTATAAGTGTTAGTTTGGAGGAGGGCGGATGGTTCGGGATGGCTAGGTGCTTTTGTTCGAGCTTTGCTTGAATTTCCCATTATTCAGGAGAGTAGCATGTCTAATTATTATGTATGGTGGGAAAATTGATGAATTGTTTTGAGAGAAAGTTGCACTTTATCATAATTTTAAATCTCTTTAATTTGTTCGGGCTTAGCCCCTGAGCAGCAGACAAAGCAGCAATGCCTTGGAGCGTAGTGGTCCAGATCTAATTTTTACCAGTGTTCTAAAAAGCGTGCTAGGCGGGGCCTAGGCGCTAGGCGGGGTCCAGGCGCCGCGACATTTTACTAGGTGGTCAAACTAGGCGTCAGGCGGTCTAGGCGGGTCTAGGTGTTCTGGGCGGTCTAGGTGGACCAGGCGGTCTGGGCGAGTTTAGGCGTGCCTAGGCAGATTTAGGCGGGCCTAGCATCCGCATAACGCTATTTAGAACCTTGATTTTTACCCAAATCCTTTCATCCATATTAGTTACATCTCTAGAAAGAATGCGTAACCAATTCACAAATAATTCATATTTGAAGGTGCCATAAAATCCTCTGTTTCAGAATGGAAGTCCTTTTTTATTCTTGATGAAGAGTGAAAATTGATATTCAGTTCAGGACGAAGGTAGTACTTTCTGTTTTGCAGAGGTTAAATTCTAAACTTTTGTTAAGTGTGAAAATGCCACTCTTTTCGGGACTTCCATGAAATGAAAGAATTTCTCTTTCCATGGACATATATACATTAGTTACTCCATAATAATTTTATTTAATAACAAGCTGGAATAGCTCAGTTGGTTAGAGCGTGTGGCTGTTAACCACAAGGTCGGAGGTTCAAGCCCTCCTTCTAGCGAAGAATGTCTGGGTGGTGTAGTCGGTTATCACGCTAGTCTCACACGCTAGAGGTCCGCGGTTCGAACCCGGGCTCAGACACTAAATATTTTTTATTTTTTGTAGCTTTTGTACGTGTTAATACATCTCATTGATATGATATTTTCTTCCATATATCAGGTACTGGCAAATGTAGAATGGCCAGAACAATTTCCTTTCAAAGAAGAGGACTTCCGGCGCTTTGACGAGTACATTCCTCACTCTATAGTTCAGTCTAACAAATGCTTCGCGGAACTCTCATTTTTGGAAAATCTTGATTATGTTAGCCCCTTTAAAAGTAAACGTGTGTTTCTCCCGTTCCAGCTTATTGATAGGGGTATATTAATAATAATATTACAGGTCATCGGATTCGGTGTTCTATGAGGCTCCACGCTTTGTCACACATATAGATGATTCAGCGATTGCTGCACTTACCAAGTATTACAAAGAGGTTTTCCCTCCTAGTGACACTCCAGGGGTAGCTATTCTCGACATGTGCAGCAGTTGGGTGAGATTTGTTTTCATTACAACCTCCATCCCTAAATGAGTTTGCATTTTCAAAAATAAAAAGGTTGTCTTTAAAATAGACACTTGTTTAGAGACGGAGAGAGCATCTGTTAATTATTCGAAAATTTTCCCTTGGCCCGCAATATCCTAATCCTGTTCTTTTACTTTATCTAGGTCAGTCATTTCCCTGCAGGATATAAGCAAGAACGTGTAGTAGGAATGGGTATGAATGAAGATGAGCTCAAGCGAAATCCAGTTAAAATGCCTTACCTTCTTTTTAGAATTTCGTTTTTTTTTTCCTTCATAAATTTCAAGTTTTCAACCCTAGAACAATGAAATATGTCATTTTTATTTTATTTTTGTCTTGTGTGATAGGTTTTGACGGAATATATTGTTCAAGACTTGAATGTTGACCCGAAACTTCCTTTTGAAGATAACTCATTCGACGTAATCACAAACGTGGTATGTGTATTTCATCTATTCTATGCATTTTAAGTCTCAAGAAGCGGTGCTAGTCTAAGTAATCTTGTTCGTCGTAGGTGAGTGTTGACTACTTGACCAAGCCCCTTGAAGTTTTCAAGGAGATGTGTCGGGTCTTGAAGCCTGGTGGAAAGGCGATAATGAGGTAATAACATTTTGTTTGTTTGCATAATTCTTTCCCGGCTACTGTCTCCAACGTAACAAGTCGTTTGCACTAATGAAACAGTTTCTCGAATCGCTGTTTTTTCACCAAGGCAATCTCGATATGGACGTCAACTAGTGATGCTGACCATGTTATGATAGTTGGAGCCTACTTTCACTATGCCGGAGGGTTTGAACCACCTCAGGTAACTATACTCTCGCAGAGTCAGCTTTTGCTCTTGATTTTTGGAGTGTAATAGGCTATCGTTCGAGTTGCATTTAAATGGAACATACAATTTGCAGGCTGTAGATATATCACCAAACCCGGGGCGGTCTGATCCAATGTACATCGTTCATTCAAGTAAGCTAGCAACAGCCTAAACGTATAGCAGATCAGATCATGTCGACAGACGGAAAGGGAAGGGAGTAGTATATTATGTTGAGTTGGAGATTTGGATTATTCCGGCAGCATTCTTTGTTACTTTCAGGGACAATAAACGTATAGCAAAATCTTTGTCTGTCTTTCTCACTGTTGAAAATCCACCCAGATTCTCTTCCTGCTGTTATGATCTCTGCGTCCCGAAAAGAAAGCCCCTTTTACTTTTATTGTCAACTAAATCGAATTTTGGAGATTTGGATTATTCCGGCAGCATTCTTTGTTATTGTTTAATTCAGTTGACAAAAAATAAAAAAGGGAGGTTTATTATGGAATGGGGATTAGACGTTGGACACATGTGAACAGCTTCACTAACAAGGCTTATATTCAACATAGGCCGAAATAGCCCCTCGGGCACAGTCGAGTGGTAAAGGAAGCAATATTGCTGGGCTTGCAATCTCAGCGTGGGGAGTTCGAATCTTGACAGGAGCAGCTGGAGCAGCCAATTAAATTGGTGATGTAAGAGTGATGTAAACGCCATGTAGGAGGGCTCTTTTAGGGACAGGAGTATAAGGGATGCATCCACCCTGACTACCTCGGGCATATCCCACGATTTACCTCCGCCAGTCACTGAGGAACCGGTGTTTGGGGACCGGTGTTTGGTGGTCCAGGACATAGTCCGGTGAAGATGGAAACCTGGATATCAAAAAAAAAAAAAAACATAGGCAGAAATAGATGAAACTGAGATGCAAGAAATTTGTACACGTAAAACATAGGAACAGTTCCTTGTGGTGCTAACCAAAGTACAAATGATCGATACTGCCTGACATACTATTTCACAACAAAAGTAACTAGCAGAAGAATTGGCCAGATTCAATTAATATGAGACGGTGGTGGTGGACAACGGGGTGGTGGTGGACAACGGGGTGGTGGTGCTGGATAACGGGGTGGTGGTGGCGGATAACGGGATGGTGGTGGCGGATATTGGGGTGGAGGAGGACTATGAAACCTAGGAAAATTTCCTAGTGGTGGTGGCGGTGGTGATCGACGAGGCCTACCAGCAAGAGAAACATGACTTGAAATCCAAATAGATTGTAAGGTGGAATCTTGATGTAGTCTTGCATGGGATACCATATATGAAACCCTTGCGAGGGTTGATTCATGAATGAGAATAAAAGTGATGAGCAAAACAAAAGCAATTTTCATTGCAAAGATGATTGCCTTGGATTAGAAAGAAGGATATGATTCATGTATTTAAAGGTGAGATTAGAGTTTTATTTTTATTTTGTTTTAAATGTGAAAGCTCCTAGTTGGGTCAATGTGACAACAGTGGTCATAATAGAGCATCTTCATTCGTATTTCATGTCACTTTAAAATTGTTTCAAGTCACCCCTCTCTCCTTCACTTCAGCTCCACGTCATCAGTCATCAATAATACAATTTCAAACAATTTTATCTCCATTCAGAGCATCCGTAGTCATGCCACTTCAAAGCCATTCCTCTCTCCTCCAACTCAGCTCCACGTCATCAGTCATCAATAACACAACTTCAAACAATTTTATCTCCATTCATGACAAAAGTCATCAGTTTCTCTCTCCTACTTTTTATTATACCCCACCATATTTTTTCTTTCCAACATATTTATATTACATTTATTACTACTATAAATAATTATTAATTATTGTACTATATAAATAATTAATTATAAATTTTATTATAATGAATTATTTTATTAATATATTTTATTTTTTAATTATAGAGAGTGATAAAATATTAATAATGATAGTTTTTTCAATATTCTTGTTTTTTATTATTTTTTATATGTTAATTGCAATTTTTGTTGAAAAAATTAATTTCAAACGTCTGACATGTGTCACTTTCTAATTGGTCAATTGCCTTGATTTTGTTTTTTTTCATGCATACTGTGAATGTCGTCGGCAAAAAAAAAAAAAAAAAAAAGTCATTCATGACTTTTGTAAAAGTCAAGAATGTGCCAAATCTCCAAATCAGCCATGACATTTGAAAATGTCATGGTTGGGGATGCTCTAAAGTCTTGATCCAGCCCATACCTAAACATATTCCATATTAAAATAATAAAAGCTCCTAGTTGAAGGTAGTGGTTGGGTCAATGTGACAACTGTGGTCAACATTCCAAATTTTAATTATTTGTCTCATCATCTTCAAGAAATTCATCTATACATAAACGAAATTGTTTGTGTTATAAAAAAAGAAATCTATTACTATATAATAAAGCTGAAGTCATTTTAACACCCTTTCTATTTCTATCTTCCCATTCATTTCGCTCATCTATATATGAAAACTTTGAATTAATGTTGTTGTCAATTAACTGCTGTAAAAAAAATTACAATTCTGAAAACTATGATTAAATATGGCAAAACACATACTCCCTCCGTCCCGTTAATATTCGCACTAACACTGTTTGCGCGGGAATTAAGAAATATGATATTTTAATAAAATGTTGTAAGTGTAAAAGTAAAATAGGAGAGAGAATGAGTGGAGGGAATAGTAAATTATAATGGTGTTGTGAGTATTAAAATAATGTAGGAGAGAGAATGAGTGGAATAGGGTGAATATTTTATTAATATAAAGTTTCCTTTTTGGGAGTGTGCGGTTTGTAATGGGACGCCCAAAAAAGAAAGTGTGCGATTTGTAGCGGGACGGAGGGAGTAATTGATCAAGACGTGAAAATATAAACTGTACATATCCGTTTATTGAATTTTTCATTAATTAACTACCATAATATTGATCGGGTTTTCAAAAGACTTTTGGACTCAATTCTCTATAATCTATAATGATGCAAGCAATAATTACAAACCTTAAAAAATATCAAGGTTCTAAAAAGCGCTAGGCAGATGTTAGGCGGCGGAGCCGGGCCTAGCGCCTAGGCGGGAACTAGTCGGGATTAGGCGGAACCTAGGCGGGGCTTAGAACTAGGCGTTGGAGAGGGACCTAGCGCCTAGACGGGGCCTAGGCACCCTTAGGCGGGGCCTTTTAAAATATGAAAAATACAAATAACTATGACTAATACAAGCAATAATGATCGATGTTAATAAATACAAATTATCTACACAACAAAGAGCTCTGTACAAAAACCGAATTGGCAAACGCAAGAGGTTTAGATGGCCAGGCTCATTAGTTCCTCTCCCCTCGATAAAGGTCAGGCCTCGAAATAATCACAGGCCTCGGTTCGGAAGTACATACACATGCTTTGCCCCTGGAAAACAAATAGGTGAAGTCATACATTAGGCCTCAGAAGAGTCACAGCTTAAGCATTTATTATAAACTTTCTCGAAAACAAATCAATAAACATTATTACATAAAACCAGAATTACAATAACCAATAATAAAATATGAAGGAAATCAAATTATTTTCTAAAGTTTCAGGTATATGAAGGGGTGGACTGATTTAGTATAAAACCTGGATTCAACTACATTCTAGAAAAAAAAATCCTTATTTTCTAAGAATTATGCTCTTATTACATAAAATCAGAATCACAATAATCAATACTCTGTTATGTGATCTGATAAAAGGGAGATCGGAATGGACTATTAAGGTCATGATTGCACGTAAATGGGATGTTACATTTGACATCAATTTGAAGTTACCCACATCAGTTGAGTTCGTGCTTGTGAGCTCGGAGGTAAAGTCTTTTCGAGCCTATTCGTTTTTTCCTTTGCTCGAATATTTTAATATTATGTACTCCCTCCGTCCATTTACATACTTCACACTTTCTATTTTGGGCGTCCACATACTTACTTCACACTTTGTTTCTTACCTAAAATGAAAAAGAATCTTTACTATTCCCTCCACTCATTCTCTCTCCTACATTATTTTAATACTCACAACACCATTATAATTTACTATTCTCTCCACTCATTCTCTCTCCTATTTTATTTTCACACTCACAACACTTTCAATATAATATTTCCTCCTTAATTTACGTGAGAACAGTAACTGTGAACCAAGTAATTGGACTGAGGGGATATTTCTTTTCTAATTAATAATTTTATGTCCTTTTTTTAGGGAATAAGAATACAAGCTACAATTTCAAACTCTTTTATAAGAAAGTTAAACCGAAAGCTTGCTGAGCAAGGGTTGTACTCTATTTCCAAATTTCTTATACTCTATATTAAAAGCAAGAAAGTGGCCAAAATGAAATTTGGCGCTCAAAAATGTCAACATCAAGTAGCTGAATTTGGAAATCTATTAAGGGTATATTAGTCATTTACATCCGTGACATAAATGTAGATATTAGACATTTTATACTCGACGTGACGGGCTCTGATTGGGGAGTGATTGGCGCGTGTCATACACGCGCCGACAAAGGCGCATGACAGGTAACTTTTTTTTTTAAATTGCGACACTTGGCTTCTTTTAATTGGATGCCCGAATTTACGAAATTTTTTCCCCCCAAATTCTTTGACTTTAATTATTTTATAATAAATTAATTAAAAAAAATTACATCAAAATTCATAATTTTTTTTCCTACAAATAGATACTTTTTTCATTTGATTCGGACACAGAAAAAAAACCCTATTTTTCAAATATAAATTTCCTAATTAACTTTGTAAATTTTCCTTTTTAAATTTTCAATATACTTTAAGATAAAATGATTTGTCGTTTGATAAGAAAAATTGTTCACGAAATGTGGATATAATTTTTCAGTAATAAATATGTGAGAGAAGAGAGACATTTGCAAATTTTGGGAAGATAGATGAATTTATGATAGGTGGATTGGGGCGGGGGTATGGTAGGGGGAGAGATGTGAAGTTTACAATTTATTATTTTCACCTTTTTTTTTATTAACATCTCTTCATATATAGAGTTGCAATCATTTAAAAGAAAATTTTATTTATTTAATTATTCAACTCATTATTAGATTTATTCATAATTTATTTTTCAACATGGGGATAAAGTTGTAATATTTTGAATATGTTACAAAGAAATTAAAAGTTTTAATTACGAATTAAAAATTGGTCTTTACTAAGGACGGGAAAATTGGGGTTTTAGGTTGTCTAAAAAAATGGGTTTCCTTTTCCATTTATTATTTATAAACTACTGCTCATTGATTTAATATATACTAGTACTCCCTACCCGTGTCAATGGCACGGTGACAGTATGAAAAGGGAAAGAACATCCAACAATTCAAATTTTCTTCATCGCGTTACCCCCACCAGCACTCACTTTCTTCTTTCCTGCCCCCCCCCCTCCTATCCCCCACCCAACTTAATTTCCTCTTCTTCGCCATTTTAAACCAAACATAATACCATTTTTTTGGTAACCCAACCCAACCCATTAATTATATGAGAAAGTCGATTGTTCGGGACCGTTATACATTTAGGGTTAGCAAAAAAATATTTTCTTAATCCCCATTTTATCATTTTTTTTTGTAACTCAACCCAACCCATTAATAATATAAATAATTAATAATATGATTAATAATAATTATAATCCATAACTCATTCCCTATCATATTTTTATCCAAGTTTCGAAAAAAAAAACTTAAGAGAAGAAGGTGAAAAATATTATCAAACAAATCATCAATAATGATAATATAATTTGCATCAAGCAAGAAATTAATAGAAAAGAATGATGGTGAATTTTAAGGATTAATAATATTATTAATATAGAATCATTAAGCTAAACTGTACATATATATATCAAGTAAAAGAAAACGTGTTCACAACCAGCAAAAATAAAGTAAACAATAACATGATGAAAGATAACATGTTCAAAGCCAACAAAAATAAAGTCAATATACATTTTTGCTTTTATCTCCTCCGCACTATTGATGAATCCAGTTAATAAACAGAAAAATGTACCTGAATTGATCCTAATTTTCGTAGCAAAATCAAGAAGAAGGGTATAGTAATCGCAATAGAAATTAAACCCCCAAATTCAAAGTATACAATAACAACTTGAAATTCAAAAAATATATTCCCGTTTCAAGATTAAGATAGCTATCATATAAATAATTAATATTAATTATAATTCATAACGCATCTCCTATCCTATTTTTGAACGATTTTGGAATCTTTCAAAAAAAAAATTAGAAAAAATGTTTGTACCTTAGTCAATTAAAAAATAATTCGTCATGATTACTTACATTTTTTTTTTTCAAGCACGGTGACAGTATGAAAAAAGTAATAGTATCCTATTTAAATATTTATATTTATTTTTGCTACTAACAATTTTTAAACGTAAAAAATAACTTAATGTACATTAGATAAAAAATGAACAATTATCTAGGAGCGATTTTTTTTTCAATAAGAGCTTTATTTCAACTAACCTACATTTAGTGTAGTGACGCATGAGAAATTAGCATTCATCTCACAATCATTTTCCCCCAAATCGAAGATCGATTAACTTTACTTTGGTGTGCATGAATTTTCATAACCCATTGAATTGATAACAAAAAAAGGTTATGCACCAACAATAACCTTCTAATACATCAAAAAACCAACCCCAATCCCAAAATGATTCCAATTAAATAATGATGCATGAAACCTCAATCCTGAGCAATGAAGGTTTTAAAATTTTAGAAAATAACTTTTTCTATATCAATACATTTATTAACTGGAATCAAAGGCAAAAAAAAAAAAAAAAAAAAAAACCAGAACCACTTCACATATACCCCTACTGGTGTTTGTACCAGGTTATGAAATTTCAAGGCTCTCCTCTTGATCCTAATATACCCAGAAACACAAAGAAGCACAAAAAAGAAAAGAAAATAAAATAATATAAAAAAAGTAACAATCTTATTAAAGAAAAAGTATAAAAGTTTGTACCAGGTTAGAAGCACCAAAAACCCAAAAATAATCTTCAAATGAAATTGAGAACTAAATGATAACAGGTCATTGATTAGGGGTTGGGGTGAATAACCTAGTTTAAGATAAACCTATTGATTTCTAATGTAGATACAATTAGGGTAACATTGTTTCCACTTGATCGTCTAAAAAATTAAGTGTTTCAAGTTAATCTTACTCCCTCCGTCCTAAAATAAATATTTAAAATATTTAAATTTATTTCGTCCACAACCTATAATCATTTTTTTGTTTTGATCCCGAATATTTTTTTTTTGTTTACCCCCTTAACCTACTATTTTTTTGTGATGCCGTCATTCCGTCAGTTGACTATCCATTTGGCCGTTAAATATGTCATGTGGCATGGTCACTGAGTTGGCCTTTAAATTTTATAAAATAAGGTGAGGTGAAAGTATTAAGGGTTAAAGTGTACAAAATATAACTTTAGGGGATCGATTGAGTTATTATCATTTTTATCTTATTTTTTCTCTCTCTAAAAAAACACACACACACATAGTCTCTCTCTCTCTACCTTCTTCTTCTTCCCCCAACTGCCGCCCTCCTCCAACTGCCGCCCTCCTCCACCTCTTGAAATCCGGTAGCCTCCCACAATCACCGGCGCCACCATTTCACTACCATCACCACCAGCCCACCGCCACCATCTCTCTACCATCACTAACAACAACACCAACAAACCAACATCGTCACCTTGACGACGCCACCCCTATCTCCGTCGGCCGTGTCCTCTTCCCTTCCAAAATCCCCACAAAAAGTTCCTCCCAAGTCATCCCCTTTTCAACTTCTTTCATCTTCGCCATGGCTTCCCGCCGGAACCAGCTACCCGGCCATGGCATCGTGTTTGTGTTCGTACCCTTTACTGGAATCGTCGGCGCCAGCGCTGCTCAGAATCTGGGTTTGTTCAATTTCTCGACTGAGGGTAATTCTAGTAACCATGTGTTTAGAATTGAGTTTGATGTGTTTTAGAATCAGGAATTTAGGGATATTAATGATAATCATGTTGGGATTGATGTTAATTCTCTTACTTTTGTTGCTGCTAATGAAGCTGGGTATTGGATTGATGGGGGTTTTTAGAGATTGCCACTTAATAATGGGAGGAATTTTCAGATTAATGCGACTATGACGCCTGTTGGGATGATTAGTGTGGACTGTGTGTGTGGGGAGGTTACTTAACTTGTGAGGGGGAAAAGAAATTAATCGTCATTAAATCTCAGCCCTTGAATCAGATTTCCAAGAATGAATCCTGACCACCACTTATAGGTGGGCTAAGAGGCGGTTATATGCCCCCTCTATTGTATTATAGATGTCTTTAATGTCTTTAAGTATTTTCGATTCAATTCTAGCCAGCAGGAGGGATTGAACTCAAGACCTCTAAGACGACAATACTTAAACCTCCTACTCAAGATATTGTTTGGACACAAGTCCTTTAGCAAATAAGAAATACTTTTTTTTTTTGATTACCCAGGTTCCCCAGCTTCGCCGGATCAATCCTGGACCACTGTGCACGCCCTCGGTATCTTTGGCGGAGGTAAATCGCGGGATATGTCTATGCAGCCAGGGTGGCAGCACCCCTTATACTCCTGGCCCCAAGGGAGCCCTCCTACAAGGCATTTACACTCTTCTGACACCAAATGGCCGCTCATTTGCTCATGCAGGCAATTACATCACTTTCACAACACCAAATGGCTGCTCCAGTGCTCCTGTCAAGATTTGAACTCCCCACACTGAGGTTGCAAGCCCAGCAGTGCTGCTTCCTTAACTGCATGGATGTGCCCCGGGGGACTCCTAAGAACCCTGGAACCCAAGGTAGGAATTAAACCACAAAGATTATCTTTAGTGTATTGATACGGGTGGATTAAATATTTCTAGGGGCGCCGGCAATTACCAAATCATCCCTCACCCTAACAAAAAATATCAGGTAAATTGTTATATAGAAATGATTCTTAATTTTTTAAAATGGAGTTAGTTGTAGAAAGTGTGTATGTTATATAGTACGTTAGTGACATTCGGATATGTTATATAGTTGTAGGAAGTGTGTATGTTATATATTTTCATATATTTACGTTAAATATCACTATTTCATATCATATTTTTTAATTATAAACGATATTCGATTAGATATATTGTTGTACTAATTTTGATTTAATGTAAATTATGTTATTTTCGTGCATCACGCGAATGTACGGCTAGTTGTGGTTAATAGCAACACAATCTAACAAATTGAGCTATTTTTATGAGGAAAATGAAAGTAAGACAATGTTTTGTGGACTAAGGGAGTAGTATGTTGGGTTAATCGAGATACATCAGACATTGATCTTCATCTCTAGACATAACAAGTTAAAACTGAGAGAGGGAGGGACAGGTCGCTGCCTCTTTCTTGCAACTTCATTCTCATTTCAAGAAACCTTTTATTCCTATTAGATAAGTCCATGGAAAGGAAACCCTCGAAAATGAAAATGGTGTCTGGAAAATGGTGTCTGGACCACTAAACTTTCAGTTGAGTCAATTTCTTTTATCCAGAATTGGATTCTATTATTCTTACTTCCTTTATGACCTACTCCCTCCGTCCCATATTATGTTACCCAATGTTTCGCGTAAAAAATAAGGAATAATGTTATTAAAGTATGAGTTGTGAGTGAGTAAGAAAGAGAAAGTAGGGTAGAGAATAGTAAGTGAATAGTTGTTGTGAGTATGACAAATGGGTCTCATAAATTAAGAAATATTAAAAAGTTTCATTTTTAGGAAATGTGACTTATATAAGTGGGACGCCCTAAATGGCAAGAGTATATGTTATGTACAACAACTTCTTGTAATATTCATATATTCTCACTAATCCCAAATACAAATTAACAACACAAAGGAATATGTACAATAACAAAGTCTAAAGAAACAAAATACCCGAAAATTGAAAAAGGTTTAGGGCGTGGGCGTGGTTGGAAACAAGATCAAGCCCAACCACGTTTGTAGCGGCGGAATAGGTCTTCGGTTTGTGCATTCTGGTACGCACTGCATGCAATAAGATAGACCCATATCAGAACCACCACGGCTATGATCAGTATCACGTTGGTTTTCCTCCATTCCTTTCGTAGGTTCCCTAACAAACCAGCCTTGCAAGAGTCACAATTGTAGCATAATTGAGTTGAGTCATTGTTCCAGATTGAGCAGTCCATATCAGCCATTGGGTTCACCGGGTTTATCCACATAGTAGGGTTCACATATTGGTAGCCACACACAGTTGGGGGTTTGCAGCATCCTGACTGCACGTAAAAGGACAACTTAATCAAATTAAATTAAACCAAAGTGGTAAAGGGTTCGTGTCGCTAATGCTATGAGTAAAAAATTTGGTCATTCACTTTGGGACGGAGGGAGCAGTAATATTATCACATCATTGTTATTCACTTTGGGACGGAGAGAGTAGTAATATTATCACATCATCGTTATTACAGTCTGATACTTAGTGCCAACGTTAAGCTCAATACTTACTCGTAAGGCCATCTACAATCGTTTCAACACCCTCATTTTTTCAACACCCTTTAAAACACGACACATCAGCTTCTCTCTCCTCCACCTAATTATTCAACACCCAAAACACGACCATCAGCTTCTCTCTCCTTCACCTAATTATTCAACACCTCATTCAATTTTTGATATAAAATAATTGCCTTTATAAAATTCGGATGAAATTTGAAAAAAAAAATCAGTGACCAATTATCAAGCGGCAAGTGGTGAGACCAGGAAAAAAGATAAAAAAATTGCGCCAGCCAGACACAGACGCGCCCTTGTCGGCGATTGGAAGACGCGCCATTTCGGTCCAATCCGAGCGCGACACGTGGCAAAAATGGGCCCAAAATTGTTTTCAACACCTGCTGAATTATTTCAACAAAACAAAATTTTTCAACTGTTGAATTTTTTATTTTATTTTTTTCAATAGGGCTTGCAATGGTTTCAACAGTTTAAAAAAAAAAAAATCAACAGCCCCATTGCAAATGGCCTAAGTGATAGGGAGAAAAAAAGCAAAGAGCACAAATGTGACCACAAGTAAAGTTGGCTTGAGAAGAAATGCTTTTGGAAGAAAAAAAATGTTATGTTGCAATAATTTGAGTGTGATTGCTTTTGGTGATAAGCTTTTTCGAGTTCACTAGCGGAAAGGAAAATAAAGTATTATTTGTGAACCATTAAGATTAGTACGAAAAAGATAATGATTTGTATAATCAATTATCACTTTGAGGCTTTGAGCCCATGAATAATGACTAATGGATCTATCCAAGGGAACGAAAATGATTAAGGGAATCTTAAGTAATCAGATGTATAATGATTTTATAGTTTCTTTGTCTTAAATATAATCTCTGTTTTTTATTTAAAAAAAAAATCAATTATCTTTCTCGTACTAATCTTAATGATTTTATAGTTTCCTTGTTGTTCAAAATCCGAACCAAATCTCCGGATTTTGAACAACAAGACACTAAATACCAACTTATTGTTCAAAATCCGAACCAAATCTCCGAATTTTGAACAACAAGGCACTAAATACCAACTTAGGCTCCGTTTGTTTGGGGGAAAACATTTTCCCCATTTTCCGGTGTTTGTTTCGCACCGGAAAATTGAGAAAATGTTTTACGCTAAACATGTTTATCTCATTTTCCGGAAAATATTTTCATTTTTTGGAAAACATTTTGCAGGAAATCATTTTCTGAAAAATGTTTTACACTAAACAAACGGAGCCTTACGGGAGTATAATTTTAACTTTTGACCTTTAAAAAGTAACCTATAAATGCAATGAAATAAACAAGTGAATTATCAAGAAACATGTAGCATGTTGGTATGACTTTTACTGACCATCCAACCATCCAACAGCAGACACACCCTCATGGTGGGCTCCCAAAACTTTGTTAATTTCTGTTTTTATTTAAAAAAAAAAAAAACAGTTTATGTAAAGGAAGCTTCTTGTATGTTCTAGTGCCAGTCCAGGGCGGATCTACTACTGTAGTGTAGTGCCTGGTGTTGCCCAGGCAACCTTTGCAAAACGACGTCTTTTTGGCCTGTTTTGAAGAAAAGACAACACCAAATGTTTCACGCCTAGTGAAGCCTATTATATTTATGTATGCAAAGTGGTACCTAGTGAATTCTATTATCTCTTATGTATTATCATATTACGTATGTAAACATTTTGAATTTTAGTTTCGCACAATTTATTTTTTTTAAATAAAGAACAGGCAACACCAGATGTTTTGGGTAGATCCGCCGCTGAGTGTCACTAACAACTTTTGGTTTGTAACCTCTTCCTCTATGCTATATGAATGACCTACCGAATATTAAGCCATTATGCATAACCAATGGATGGATGACATCATTTCACATAATTTTTTTTTATTATTATTGTAACTTATTTAATTAGTCAGAATACACACAGAGAAAGAAAATAAGAAATTACCTGAAGAGGGGAAATATGAGCATTGAAAAACTGATCTGCAGAATAGTAACTCCCAATCTTAGAACAAATTTCTGAATTACCCAAACACGACCTAATATTCCCCCAATTATCCGAATTCGTAATTCGTTCCCTCAACCACTCCGAATACCCCTTCAGCCGGTACTCCTTATACTCCCGTCCGGGAACCGCATACGCACCCGACGGTCGGGTAACCACAAAAGCAAGTACAAGGAGAATGAGACCGAGAACGATTAGAGCGGCCATACAGAAGAGATAGAAAGCCAAGAGACCCTGTTTGTTCCAGTAAGCGCCGACGAAGCCAGTCAAGGCGACTAGGAGGAAGAGGATTCCGATGAAGATAACCGGCCACCGGAGCCAGTTGATGCACTCGTTGTCTTGCTTAGAAGCAAGCCATATCCCGGAAGCTATGACGGGGATTGAACAAAGGAGAGCCGTGAAATTAAGGCCTGCTATTATGTTGTTGCTTACTCCCATTGTTTTTGGATTTTGATTACTGATCGAGAGAGTGAGAGGATGATGCTGGAGGTGGGAAAGTGTGTGTGTGTGTTAATGGAGTTACTGTTGTAAATGGGGATATATTTATATACAGGGATCTTAAATACAGGGATCTAATTTATTCCATCGCTGCCCCTGCCCGTCTCGTGTAAGTCTACCCGAGATGTCCTCTTACATCTCGGGTAGACTTACACGACATATCTCGGGTACATTTACACGAGATTTATGTCGTGTAAGTCTACCCGAGATACAAGAGGACATCTCGGAGACCAACACGAGATATGCATCGAGGCTAATGTTTCACTTGACAACGGGAAAAGCTCGGCCAGAGTTTGAAATGTTTGTGATGTAGTTAATTCATCAACGATGTCCGGTAGGAACCCCTGCAAAATACAAATACGGTAGTATCGGTCGGTTTCAGGGATCCGGCATGTATCTCGGGTATATCCATTCGAGACACATCTCGAGTAATATTACACGAGACACATCTCGAGTAAACTCACTCGAGATGCATCTCGAGGGTATTAACCCGAGATGTCCCTGTACGGTTTAAAAAAAAAACAAGATGGGATAATGTTTCACTTGACAAAGAACAGAAAAGCTAACAAGAGGCGAACTTGGAATAAAATTTGATTGTGAATGTGATAGGACATCTCCACAAAAACCATGGGAGGGATGAATATACCATTACACGTATAGTATCGCCAAATTGTTTACGAAATGAAAGTGTTTACGAAACGAAAGCAATTAATTCAAACATTCATACAAAGTGGATAAATAAAAAACCATAACACATATACTATCCCAAATGTAATCTTTGTCTTCTTGCGTATTTGTCCTCCTCGTATAGTCATTTGTACTACGATGTCCTATCTTGGTATGGGAGGTGCGGTTGCCTTGCGCTTGGATCACATTGGGACCTCGAGGGAGCGGTGTTGGTGGAATGGGGTAATCATTGCCTAACATGTGAAGGCTGCAAAAGCATTAACAGTTAAATACAAGGCCATCAAATATAACGACTATAAGTAGGACAACAAAATATAACTAATATAATATAGATGATAAAGTAAAGTATCATACCGCTATAAAATGGGTGGGGACTTGTCCCGGCCTGTGTGTCCGTCGGTGGTTGTACTCCCGCACGTACGGTCATAGGAAGGCATAAGTTGCCACCGCTAGATCCGTACGAAATAAACGCCACGTTATACCTCGTGGCAATGATGTGCTTGACCTGCGGGAGCGTCGTCCAATAATAGTCGGGCGCCCACGGTTCATAACAAGCAAGCTTACGTAACGGCTCCGATCTGGTATCCGAGATAGAACTCTCTCATAAAGCTCTTGGTGATCACGCCTCTGTGTAACATTACGAGCGAACTCGGCCCCACGACTCCTCATCTCCGTATATTTGTAATCTTCTACGGCTCTATAGTACAATGACCATCTCCTTTGACGTTGGTGATGCCTCCAATATAAGGGATAATGAAAGGCGGAAAATACGCCAAGTACGCGGAGTCGTATATACTAGTGTGATTGGGATGTCCATTTCCCTCTCCACGTCACGACCGTGATCCCGTCCTCGACCCCGTCCTCGACCTCGACCTCGACCTCGACCCGTCCTCTCCCACGGCCAGGAAGGAGCTAGCGGTGGATGAGACGTAGGAGTACTAGCGGGGGTTGATGGTGTGGGTTTGGTAGGTGATTTCCGTTTGCGCGTGGAATCGAACTCCGCTTGGGTTGATGCCATGAATGCACATCTAGACTGAAACAGGGGAAAAAATAAAAAGAAGTGTGAGAAGCGAGTGTCAAATGTACAACAAACACCCAAAGATTTGAGGCATAATTTGCATGAAAATACATACCCTTTTCTAGTCGAGGCGGTGTAGCGGGGACTCCATAAAAGTTGTTTGTATGCTCCCGATTCGACGGTTCTCTTGAACTTCCGGGTCGGGGTTGATTCGCCTTTGAAGTATGATCGGCTCGGAAGCAACCATCGCGTGGTGATTAAGCCCTTCTTCCATATGCCATAATAACCTTCTCCTTACCGGTTCGGTGCTTTGTCTCAACTCTAGCCAACACATCTCGAAAGCGCCGATATCTATAGAGGGATCCTCGGATGAACGGGGTGTCCACTTCAATGTCCAACTTCTTCGTAACTCATCAATCATGGAAAGCTCAATCCGTCCCCACGCTCCTCTATATGTGAAATCTCGTAGAACAGGGAAGTCCATGTGTCCGCTGATGTAACACCCTTGATCGGCCTCATTGATGACATAACCGGAGTACGACCATACTTGAGTGTACGAATTCGAGACCGCTCCTTTACATAAGATCCAAACCATGTCGACACTCTAGTCAATAGGTCATGCGAACAGCATTAAGTTTATCCAAATCAAGTGGAGTTACGGTCTTCGCTCTGTTCATAAAGCTGCTTGATATTTGTTAGTGGATATGAAAGATTCTACGAGTCGTCTTGAAGATCGTGTCATAAGTAGAAGAAGCACTCTCGATGCCTTCTTCAACCTGTTATGCTCACCCTCACATTTGTTTGTTGTATGGGTCCCAAAGTGTTTCAACACATCCGTGTGCGTAGACGAGAATATTCCGAGCGTACGGAGTAATCCAGTATCGGCGAGGTAATCCAATAATTTAGGGTAAGATTTGTAATCGACAAGAAAATTCTTCCAACGTTCATCCCATTCGTCGGAGGTAGAGGTGAGATTGCTTTATTGAACCTCCTCATGAACGACTCTGCAAAGTCAATGCTACCGGTTTCTTTCAACCCACGCTCTCTAACATTCATCTCTATATGCCTCCGACACAAGATGTGTGCGGTGTGGGGAAAAACTAAACGGATAGCACCGATGAAACCCAACTCCCGATCTGTGACAAAAACTGTAGGCAACTGAGGAGGTGTAAACAGAGTGAGCAAACATTCCAATACCCATTTATAATCACCCGTACTCGATGCACGAGGAACACGTACGCGATTGTGAAATTATGGCGGTAGAAGTAAACCCCACACCGCAAGAAGTACAATCCGTAGCAGTTGGTGTTGAAGGTGCAGTCACCCTCGATAACATACGGAAAACAGTTAAGAATCTTCAATCTTTGTAGGGTGAAGCGAAGAATATATCTCCGATCGTGCCACTCTCAGGGTCAATCCTCATGAAGTATGTATACCCATCATCGGCGAGCAATTTTAGGAAATGTTGAAGCGCGGTCCTCCCCTGTCTTTCTCCTTCTCTATACTTTGTGACTGCGTTGCGAACGTGCATCGGAGTGCTGACGTTCGTCTCATCTTGCATCTTTAACATTCCTACTATGTTATTCGGACGCAACGAACATTCGCTCGCGGTACAAACCGCCGCGTATTCACCGGGTGTCAATTTCCCGACAGGAAACCCTTCCGGATACTTAGGAAATTCATGATTATGCACCCCATTCTTCACAACATAACCCCATAACCCATCACCACCCCTTTCTTTGGCATATAGTCTAAAAGTGCAATCCCTTTTCTTCGTACTTGTCTTCCTTTTGTTCATTGATCTTCCGGCCCTGTGTTGTCCACCAAAATGACAAATTATGTTTGCGTACGCAAGAACATTTCCACGTCTATTCTTCGAGTCCTTTATAACAAGGTATATATTACGGCGCCTCGCGATGGCTTGTACATGGGCAAGAAGCTCAGCCCGAGTTTGAAATGTTTGTGATGTAGTTAATTCATCACTGATGTCCGGGTAGGAACCCTGCAAAATACAAATACAGTAGTATCAGTCAGTTTCCAGGATCCAGCATGTATCTCGGGTATATCCACTCGAGACACATCTCGAGTAATATTACACGAGACACATCTCGAGTAAACTCACTCGAGATGCATCTCGAGTGTATTTACCCGAGATGTCCCCTGTACAGTTTAAAAAAAAACAAGATGGGATTTTTAAAACAAGATGGGATTTTTATTTTTATTTTGATCACAATACACAAAAAAAAAAATTAACAACTTACTTCATCGAAGCTAGGATCATTGACACTTGGAGAATGTTGATGTGGAGGAATATTTTGTAAGATTTCTTCTTCTTCATCAATGAGAAAATCTATCGTATCAAGGTCAACACAATCATAAGAATTTTGTGGAGAAGTTTGTGAGGCATAATCATTGAAACTTGGAGAACTTTGGGGAGAATTATGTGAGGAATCCATGTTATTATTTGAGGAATCCATGTTATGAACTTAAAAAATTGAATTTTTGAATGAGAATGGCGTTGGTGTGTTTTCTGGATTTATGTTCGGAATTTTAAACGTCAAATTCCTTTCAACGCAACGATTTATGGAAATTTAGACGCGTCTCGTGCAGGTCTACACGAGATGTTCAACTATCATCTCGTGTAGTTATACACGAGATGTCATATCATCTCGTGTTAATATACACGAGATGTCATATTTTCCATAAACCCTGGTTTTTTATTTTTTTAAATTTTTTCTAAGATCTAGATGACATTTTAAGACTTTTTCATGCTTATGACATTGGTCAAAATATTAAAGGAAGTGGAGTTACAAAATGTCCCATTTTTTAGGGTTTTAAGGAATATGTCCCGAGCATCTCGAAAGTGGTACACGTATAGGTTTTTTATTTTTTGTAAATTTTTTCTAAGATCTAGATGACATTTTAAGACTTTTTCATGCTTATGACATTGGTCAAAATATTAAAGGAAGTGGAGTTACAAAAATGTCCCATTTTTTAGGGTTTTAAGGAATATGTCCCGAGCATCCAAAGTGGTACACGTATAGGTTTTTTATTTTTTTTAAATTTTTTCTAAGATCTAGATGACATTTTAAGACTTTTTCATGCTTATGACATTGGTCAAAATATTAAAGGAAGTGGAGTTACAAAAATGTCCCATTTTTTAGGGTTTTAAGGAATATGTCCCGAGCATCCGAAAGTGGTACACGTATAGGTTTTTTATTTTTTTAAATTTTTTCTAAGATCTAGATGACATTTTAAGACTTTTTCATGCTTATGACATTGGTCAAAATATTAAAGGAAGTGGAGTTACAAAAATGTCCCATTTTTTAGGGTTTTAAGGAATATGTCCCGAGCATCTCGAAAGTGGTACACGTATAGGTTTTTTATTTTTTTTTTAAATTTTTTTCTAAGATCTAGATGACATTTTAAGACTTTTTCATGCTTATGACATTGGTCAAAATATTAAAGGAAGTGGAGTTACAAAAATGTCCCATTTTTTAGGGTTTTAAGGAATATGTCCCGAGCATCCGAAAGTGGTACACGTATAGGTTTTTTATTTTTTTAAATTTTTTCTAAGATCTAGATGACATTTTAAGACTTTTTCATGCTTATGACATTGGTCAAAATATTAAAGGAAGTGGAGTTACAAAAATGTCCCATTTTTTAGGGTTTTAAGGAATATGTCCCGAGCATCTGAAAGTGGTACACGTATAGGTTTTTTATTTTTTTTTAAATTTTTTCTAAGATCTAGATGACATTTTAAGACTTTTTCATGCTTATGACATTGGTCAAAATATTAAAGGAAGTGGAGTTACAAAAATGTCCCATTTTTTAGGGTTTTAAGGAATATGTCCCGAGCATCCGAAAGTGGTACACGTATAGGTTTTTTATTTTTTTTTAAATTTTTTCTAAGATCTAGATGACATTTTAAGACTTTTTCATGCTTATGACATTGGTCAAAATATTAAAGGAAGTGGAGTTACAACACAACATCAACACACAAAACTAAAACAATCTAAAAAGGTGTCCACTACAAGTTCAAACTGAAGCAAACAAATAAATCCTAAGTGGGACCTCCTAACATCTCGTAGATCTCTAAGAGTAGCTCGCCGTCCTCTCGGGGAACCTCTCATCCGTCGCTGAATGGCAAGAGCCTAGCTCGTGCCTCTGCAACCGTAGCCGCGGTGGGAACATCGGCTTGGGGAGGGGGGAGGTGGAATGTCACCTGGGGATCGTGTATCGGATTAGCTATCCGAATATGACTCCTCGCCCGAAACCAAGCCATATAATCCGGAGTCACGTGAGGAACAGGCGCGGGATGATCTCCTGTAAATAGTGGCCCCAACGGGTATCGGCCCCGAACTCCGCCATGCCAAACTCAACCCAATCCGCCCAAGTCTCGATCTATGTCACCACCATAATGCTTCGATACCCCTTCGACCCTTTGCCAAAACGCATATCTCGCTCGCTATGGGGGCAGCCTGGGATCCTCTCGTCACCCGAACCGCTGGTCACACGATCGCCATATACGCCTCTGATGTCACGTAAGCGTATAACACCCCGTAGTATGAAACAGTGCAAGATCGTGTCCGACCCGGTCCCATAAGGAGTCCAAATAACTCGTGAGTAGACATTGTTAGGCAAAGTCAACATAATATCTAAGGAAGGACACAAAAACGTATAACAGCTTTTAATATGAATAACTCACACCGTCGCCCCCATCCCGTCAAGAATGCGGCGATACCGCACAAGATGATCGAACGACCTCCCAGCCGAATCATCACGAGACCATCTACGGGCTCTCGGCCGCCCTCGTCGCCACCGCGGGTCGGTAACTCGCCGAAAACCCGGAAAGTACTCGTATATCCAGCCTGATATGTATGTAAAAAAGTATTAAAAACTACTCAAATGCAACATTTAATAACAAGAGGCGGGGGGAGTAGACAAGAAAAAGAAAGTGAATGGAGTAAGATGTACCTCTCAGGAGAGCCGCACAACCGCCCATCTTTGCATCCGGATTCGGACGCCTTCCCCAACTCTCGGTACATATATGCCAAAGTGGCCGATCCCCGTGAGAGAGCGGGGAGGCCGTCTAGATCCATGCAAAGGGGAAGGTAGCCGAGGGCACCTTATCCCCGCTCTTGTCCACGAACATCGTGCAACCCAATAGGCGCAGGATATACGCGGACGCACGCCGGGCATCTCGTCATGCCCCCTCTACGCCGAGTAAATAGGCGCTCGACCTCCCTCAATGAGTACCCAGTGCCGATCAATCGGAGGTGGCTACGGATGCCTGATAGGTCGCACTGGTCCGATACCGAACAGTCGGCCTACACAAACCGATACCCGTAAAATGAAAATGAACATAAACATTTCAAGACAAGAGATGAATTTATAAAAATAAACAAGAATGCCGACATACGAATGTAGATACCATATAGGCTTGATACAATAACAATTTTTAGAATTTTATTTGGATAATTATTTTTTTGTTTAAATTACTCGGCCAAAGTGAACTCAAGTTGACCAAAATCCTAAGTCGCAAGGACGGAGTGTAGTATATAACAACAACATACCTAGGATATGAAAGACGTCATGCAAGCGCGATCGTCATCTCCCCCCAAGGCATATGGAACGAGTTAGTCTCGTGAGACCACCGTTCCAAAATGCCGTAGCGCCGCATGGTTCGCCCTCCGAATGACCGCACCGTGCAAACCGCTGGAGGCCCGACGCATCCACGAGGGCCGCCCTGTGCTCTATCGGCAAATGGATGCGCATCACTGGTCGAACCCGTTGATTCGAAACAAAAATATAATCAATTCTCGAGAAAAGCAAAGCATGGGATAAGTAAAGGAATATTTACGGTGTGTGTGTGGTATAAATGACTTCAAGATTTTAAACATATCACATTAATTAGTAGCTTACCTATCCAGATGCGTCGCCTCGTCTCGGAAAGTCACTAATGACTCACTAATGGAGTCACTCCAAATCTGTCCGGCTCGGTGATCACCGAACCCGTATAGCAAGGAAACATCCTCCGCCACCACCAGGTCCCTCTCAAGCCGCCACGATGGTCGCCCTCCACACCCCGCCTCCTCCCCCGTCCCCGCCCGATAGCCACAACCTCGACCCCCGCCTCCTCCCATGTCTCAGCCGGTCTAGTAGGCTCTACTATATCCTCCTCCTCCTCCCGCTCCTCCTCCACCTCCCTCCTCACCTCCACCTCCACCATCATCATCATCATCATCATCATCTCCACCTCCACCTCCACCTCCACCTCCACCACCGTAACTATCACTCTCCTCCTCCCCATCGTAACTATCCTCCTCCTCCTCCCCATCGAACTATCCTCCTCCTCCTCCCCACTATCCCTATCGACCGCCGCTCCTCCTCCCGCTCATCATCACCGTGGCTCCTCGTGCCGGGCCTTCCTCCGGTTTTCTTCTCTCTCCAAACGCTTATCGCCCTTCCTCTTTCTAGCCGAAACGGCCATAGGTTCACGTGCCTACAAAAACACAAATAAGAGAGAGACAATACATTAGAGACATCTCGTGTGAAACCACTCGAGATGCATCTCGAGCGGGTTTATACGAGACATCTCGTATAAACCCACTCGAGATGCATCTCGAGTGGTTTCACTCGAGATGTCCCATTAAAACCCAGTTCATTGCTACCCGCTTATGCCAAAACTTGGATTCAATTTTAAACAATCTAACACAAATCAACAACAACATTGGATGACATCTCGAGTGAAACCACTCGAGATGCATCTCAGCGGGTTTATACGAGACATCTCGTATAAACCCACTGAGATGCATCTCGAGTGGTTTCACTCGAGATGTCCCATTAAAACCCAAGCTTCATTGCTACCCGCTTATGCCAAACTTGGATTCAATTTTAAACAATCTAACACAAATCAACAACAACGGTGGGATGACATCTCGAGTGAAACCACTGAGATGCATCTCGAGTGGGTTTTTTCGAGACATCTCGTATAAACCCACTCGAGATGCATCTCGAGTGGTTTCACTCGAGATGTCCCATTAAATTAGGTTTAAGTTTACCTTCTTTACGGCACGGCCGAAGAGGACGCTCCTGGCGACGATTACTTTGGCGGTAGCGTCGGCTCCAGTGCGGCGGGGTTGGGACGCCGGGATTTTTACTCTCACCATTATCGATTTTTCCTTTTTCCGTTGTTGCGAGTCTGAGAGAGAGAGTGGGTTGGGACGCCGGGATTGAAATCGCCTTTTTCTCTCGTTCGTTCACAGAGAAGAGGGAGAGTCTGAGAGAGAGAGAGTGTGCGTTTGAATGAAAGGAGGGAGGGGAAATTAGGTATATAAAGGGGCAAATTAGTAATTTCCCGGGATCCCTGTATTTAAAACTCCCTGTATTTAGAATTTGCCTGTAAATGGGGACGCGTTTTGTGTGTTATTTATAGCAAGGATGGGGTTAAGTTAAGATCTACTCCCTCCGTCCCATTAATAACTTCACTTTTTGCCATTTTGGATGTCCCATTGAAAGCTTCACCTATCCTTTTTTGGCAATGAATCTTTACTATTTTCTCCACTCATTCTCTCTCCTACATTATTTTAATACTCACAACACCATTATAATTTATTATTCCCTCCACTCATTCTCTCTCCTATTTTCAAATTTCTCTCTCCTATTTTCAAATTACACTCACAACATTTTTTCTTCCCACCCATTTTCTTAATTTGCGTGTCGAAGCCAAAATGGTGAAGTAAATAATGGGACGGAGGGAGTATATCCCTCCTCCTCCGTCCACAATAATATGCAAAAAGACATCTTTTGGACGTTTCACAATAATCTGCAAAATCTCAAAATAGAAATGGGATTCACTTATCTCTACTCACAACAATTACCCACTTACTCCATTTTCTCTCTCATACCCAACCATCTACACTCACAACACATCACATTTTTCACCTTCTACCTTAATTCTTGTGCGATCCCGTTTTGTGCGCATTTCTCTGGAACCGGAGGGAGTATATATAATTTTTTTAATGTACTCATAAAAACTCTAAAAACTCTATAAATTAATAATAATGAAATCAATAAAATTTACTAAATTATAAAGTTATTAATTTATTAAAAATTAATACAGTAGTTATTAATTAAAAAAATCTAAGTCAAAATCTCACAAAAAATGCGTTTTTTTCAAGCTTAGAAAAAAACGTGTTTTTAGAAGACGTCGACTCTTCCCCTCGCTTGCGACGCCCAACTTCTGTACACTTGTGTAGACTCCGGAAGCCGCCAATCCACAAACTGTTAGCCAAAACAGGTTAGAAAATCTCCGACGCACTAGCCGTCGAAAATCCGGCCCCCTGCGTCTCATATTTTCCTAATCAAAATCGCTAAATCCAATAAAACGAAATTCAACTACCAGAGGACAATATGTGTATGTAAATACGAACGCCACCTACGCAAATTGGGGTAGGAATTGGTTTGATTTGGAGTTGGGGAAGAGGAATTAGGATTTGGAAATGCGTGGAAATTTTGTGCAGGTATGTGTTTTTCTTTGCAAATCGTAGCTGTATTTTCTTTTCTCTTTCTAAGTTTGATGCTTCATTGGTTTGTCAATTTTAATTTTTTTTCTCCGCTGTCCCTTATTCAGTCCAACCCAGTAAATAGTGGCCTAGCCAGATGCAAAATCGATAATTTAATCAGGATATTTTCCTTTGTTATCATGTGTGTAATGTGTGTTTTTTATGGTAAAAATGTACCAGTGTACGTCTAAAAAAGTGCCAGTTAAAAGCTCTCTTTGTCCAGAAACTCAAAGCCAGTGCATGTGTAACAAAGTGCCAGTGCCAGTGTAAAAAAGTGCCAGTGTTAGTGTAATAAAGTGCCAGTGTTAGTATATCAAAGTGCCGGTGTTAGTGTAAAACAAGTGCCAGTGTTAGTTTAATAGAGTGCCAGTGTTAGTGTAACAAAGTGCCAGTATTAGTGTAACCAAGTGCCAGTGTTAGTTTATAAACAGACACTTAATATACATGCACTGACACTTTTTTACACTGACACTTTGTTAAACTGGCACTGACACTTTTTACACTGGCACTTTGTTACGCATGCACTGGCACTTTGTTTACACTGGCACTTTGTTACACATGCACTGGCACTTTTTTACACTGGCACTTTGTTACACATGCACTGGCACTTTGTCACACTGGCATTTTGTCACACTGGCACTGGCACAAACGGAAAAAACAAAACACGTTTTTCCTAAGTGTCAGAAAAATTAGTTTTTTATAAGACCAACTCAAAATCTATTCCAACGAATTTCAAATTTACATATAAAATAATTTTATTATATATACACAATAAGTTTAAAGACATTGAAAATTAATGATAATTTTGAAATGAACTTCAACTAGATTTGAACTTTATAAGCAAACAAATAACTATAAAGTTATATTTTGACTAAATTGTAATAATTATGTTTTTCTAATTTTTAAGAATTATTAATTTATGATTTTTGTGGAATCTAAAATTATAAAGGAATCTTTCGAAATATTATTATCTAACTATTTTATCGATTTTTGTAATTTATCGATTGATCTGAATCGAGACCGAACAAATTTATTATTTTATACTCCCTCCGTCCCACACCATTTGATATCAAAAAAATGGGCGCGCGGATTAAGAAAAGGTAAGAGAGAGAAAAAGTGGAGAGAGAATGTTATGAGTGTAAAAGTAAAATAGGAGAAAAAATGAGTGGGAGGAATAGTTAGGAGAGAGAATGTTGTGAGTGAAAAAGTAAAATAGGAGAGAGAATGAGTGGGGTAAATAGTGAAGATTCCTTTTCATTTTGGGTAAGTATCAATTGGTGTGGGACGGACCAAAAAGGAAATAAGTATCAATTGGTGTGGGACGGAGGGACGAGGGAGTATAGTTTATTAATTTATCGCCAAAATCTCACAAAAAATCAGTTTTTTCTGAACAATAGGAATAACGGGTTTTGAAATAACGCGCGCTTGTGCGATCGCCGTAGTCTTCCACTTTCTTCATATCGGCTCTCCCGCTCCGTCACTGCAACACGCCAACTTCGTCGTCGTGAAGCTCCTTGTCGCCAAGCTATTTCATGTGCCAATGTCAATCAATTTACTATATCCAGAAAATTGTTCAATATGGTCACTAAATTGATGTGTAATCAATTTTGTTCTTCTCAATTCTTTCTGTGCCCTAGCACGACACACATCATTGGCCAATATGTCATGGTAGACAAAGACCATTCTATTTTGATTTTTCTCTCCCTAATTTATGTTAGGGCCAGAAAGAATTTTGAGGTTGCGTGGGTTGAATTAGGGTTTTTTATTATTAAGTTTACACATCTAAAAGTGTCGGTGTTAATGTAAAATAGTGTCAGTGCCAGTGTAAAAAAGTGTCAGTGTTAGTGTTACAAAGTGACAGTGTTAGTGTAACAAAGTGCTGGTGTTAGTGTAAAACAAGTGTCAATGTTAATGTAACAAAGTGCCAGTGTAAAGAGTGTCAGCGCATGTATATTAAGTGTCAGTGTAAAAAAGTGTCAGTGATAAAGTCATAATGCTAAGAAAGGCAAATGCATTTATATCGAAATAAGTGTAAAAATAATTTTTTTTTAATCTTAAAAAAAATGTGTTTTTTATAAGACTAACTCAACTCCAGGTGTAATAGTCATTACTATTGATATTAATGATCATTAGTATTATTATTATTATTGATCAAAAATATCATTAGTATTATTATTATTATTGATCAAAAATATCATTCAATAAATTGAATAGTATAAAGGGTAAAAGAATCTCTAAAATGTCCACTTGACAAAGAAAGAATGGAAGCTTGGGTTCCATTGATGGAGATTTTTATGAACTCTCCTTGTCCTGAATCGGAGGCATCGACTTGGCTTCAACAGCATTTCAACCCCTCATCAAACGCCGCCATCTCTCTCTCCACAAGTTCCTTCCTCTCGCTCCTCACGAAACCCACTGACATCCTCCTCGTCGACCCCTCGTCTCCTTCACCTCTCAAATCTCCAAACACAAACAGGTAGCCCCTTTTCTGTTTGTTGGATTTTTTTACTTTTCAAACTCAATTTGACCCATTTCAAAATTCAAACATCATTTTTTACGATTTTATTTTAAAGGGAAAATATTATGAGTTGAATTAGGTTTAGTAATCACCTATGATAGGAATGCTTGTCTCTTTCTCCTATGCATGTTTTTTTTTTTTTTTTTTTTTGCAAGTTAAAGATAAATGGTTGGTTGAAAGTTGGGATTTTTATCTGTGAATGGACAGGATTATGTGGATGAAGACACTACCAAATGCAGTTCAGGCTCGAATTCTTTCGTTTCTTGTTTACGAGCATATGAAATTTAGTAAGCGGGATTTGTGTAAACTTACCCGTGATATACTGAGTGATTCTCAGGAGATTGATTTTTGGGTTAAGAGAGCTGCATGCCAGCTGCTCGACATCGTGTCTGACCCGAAATACGAGTGGGTTTCTTGTTTAAATTTGGATTCCGAAGAAGATAAGGGGATTGAAGATTTTGGGTCTGTGCCTGATTGGCTAAAGGATGTTGCTAGTGAGAGTGGTTCAGTTTTTCCGTGGCTTCCTATATCGTGTAATGAGTTGGATGTGGGTACTCCATTTGATGTTTGTGGGGATGAGGATGATATGATGATTGAAGTTGAGGAGAGGGAGGATGAGGATGAGAATTTGGATGAAATCAGAAAGGCAGATAAGGTAGTTCATTTGAAACATGATGTTATGACAGCCGAAACTGAAGAAATGGCTGCTTGTTTGAAATCACAGATACTGAACTTTGAGTCTGCTTCAAATGCTGCAGGTTTGGCTTGTGAAATTCGCAGTCTCTGTATTGGAAGTGGGGCAGATTCCTTAGCAGTTTTGGGTTTGATTGAACCATGGAATGCGGATGACGAGACAGTCTCGATTTTAGTGTCTCATCTTTCTGATGGGAGTGAAGAAGAACTTGGATGGATAAGTAATGTTCTTTGTTCATTTCTGCTTCCCAAGTTATTAATCCTTGTGGAACCAGCTTCTCGTGTGCTTGTGACTGCAGCAGTTGAGTACTGCAAAATGCATCAGAGGGCTGCAGTTTATGGACTTCTCTTTCCGTTGATTTTGCGGAAGGAAGGTATTAATAATCCCATTTGTGATGTGATTACAAGGATTGTTAGGGAATGCTTACACCCGGCTCATGTTTCTGCATTCTGCCATAAGCTATTATGTGGGGATGAAGATAAATGCAAGTTTATCTGCCTTCCTTGCCATCAAAGATTAATATCTAATGATCTCGTGTGGACTGAAGCATTGTTTAACCTGTTCCAAAATATTTTAAACCACAATGTTCACTTGACCCAAGATGTAATTGATCAACTTATCTGCCGAGCACAAGAATCAGCTGAGAGTTTTTCAGCATCTTTGAAGTATGGGAACTTTTTGCTATGTTTAGTCACCAAATGCGCTCCATCATTACAGAGGCATAAGATTTCATTAACTGAAGCAGTCCAGCGTACCTCGACATTCGTAACAAAATCAATTTTAGCAAAATTGGCTATCATGTGAAAGGTTTTTTGAATAGCTAAGTTCTGAGAATCCAGGAAGAAATCTGTGATGCATCAGGTTAAAGGTGAATTTGTGCTGAGTCATCTAAAAGGTGTATGCTGTTAATTCTTCAAAAAGAAAAAAAAAATACAGCTGCTTCTAACTTTTGACTCCTTAAGCTTGACCATACTCATTGGCTTGTCAGATATGGTAGATACTGATCTTGTCACCATGTTTTACCAATAGCAGTGCTTTGATATACAGTGAAGTACTGAACTATTACAATGTTTAGAGGCCATGCTAGTCTTTATCTATTGCAGAGCAATAATTATTGATGTGAAAATATGTTATGAACAGAATAAATATGAAGCATCTTTCTCTACTTGCCATTCCTTTGAAGCTTGATATGAATTGTCCTTCTCGTTGATTGCATTAAAAATTCTGAAGAATTTTCTTAACTGAAAAGGTAACTAGAACATTTTGATTGATATTTTTTTGTTGTTTATGGTCTACATTAGATGGATGTTTATTTGGATTACATGCTATAATCCAAAAGTAGTTTAGTAGTATAAGTTAATTACCATTAGCTGGTCTATGTTGAGAATACAAGATTGCACAGTTTAGCTAGATAACAACATGATATCTTCTGACGAAGAACGGAAAGAAAAGAGTATGCATTTGGATCACATGTTATAATCCAAATGTAGTTGAGGATAAGTTAATTACCTTTAGCTGGTCAATGTTGAGTATACGAGATCTTCATTGTTTGGCTAGAAAACCACACGATTCTTTTGTCAAAGGATGAAAACAAAACAGTATCTGTCTTCTTATTATAACACACTTGTGCACACGGTCACTATTACACACATTCTTAGTCAAACTGGTAATACAAAGATCCTTGACCAGTATTTCATTTAGGTTGTAATGATGATAGTTATTGGTTCACTCAATACACGGTTATGGAAAGCTTGACAAAAAAGCATAAGCCAGCATTTATTACTGCTGCTTGAATAGAGCAGGATGTGAAGAAAATGACATATTCCACTTATCTGGAAATTAAAGGAACAGGGATGGAGGGCAAACTGAAGCAGCAAGCATCAGCAGAAGACTAGAAGTTAATAACTCTTTCAGAAATGTCCATTAACCATTTCCTTCATGGTCTCAAACCTGGGACGCTTATCTGTGAATTTAGTGGAGGAATAAAGCTTCAGGTACTCTTGGAAACTGAAGTGACTGGGATATAAAAGTTTTGGAGCTGGAGAAATCACAGCTTCTCCTGCAGGATTATAGAAAGTGGCAATGGAGAGTCTGCTTCCGTTCTTGTCTGTCATGACACGATGCAAGGCACTCTTATACTGTCCATTGCTCAGCACTTCCACTTGATCACCTGTGTTTATGAAGATGGTGTTGTTCTTAGAGGGTGGAATCTCAACCCATTCTCCATCTTTGAAGAATTCGAGACCTGGGACCTGATCATCTTGGAGCAAGAGAATGATTCCACCGGCATCTGTGTGTTCGCGTAAACCTCTGACAAGTTCAGGGCGAGGGCATTGTGGGTATTTTGCCACTTTTGTTCCAACAGAAGGACCTCTGTTCCCTGAGAATGTTTCCTTTATGTAGTCCTTATCCAAGCCAAGATTCTCACACATGAGCTCCGAAAGGTTCTCTGCCACCTTTATCAGTTGATTAATATATTCATCCACTGTTTTTCTGCACGCATGCTTAACTAGTTGTTAGTCTGCACATGTAAATAATCTGGATAGTTTATTATACGCTTCCTTTAGTAACTTTTCTAAATACAGAAGCTGAAATTCAGGGATTGATTTGACTACTAACTCAACTATGCATAGTATTTGCAGTGATTGTAAATTCTAGGCATTTGTGCATACTGATCTTAATTGTTCAATGCAGAATCTGGCAAATAAATTTTATGATTGATTGCTCACCGAAGTTCCTCTGAGAGGTTATCCATGGCATTGATTCGATTATCTGGGCGATGGCAAATGAAGAAGGTACTCTCCCAGTCTATGCTATCCGTACTGCCTTTATTCTTGAAGCTCTTAGCTATATCTGATTCGTAGAAACTGTTCTTCATGTTCTCTTCATAATGCTTATTCACTAACTGCTTAACTTTCTCCATCAGCTGCTTGTCAATTCCATGGTTCTCAATCTGCAGAGATTAAGCCTATGTTATAACAAGTGCTTGTATAAGAAAAATGATTATAATTACTTATACCTGAAAGAAGCCCCATTTCTCACAAGCCTGGTGGAGAAGGGCCATGGTTTCACATCTCTGTTCGCCATCTAGCTTACTGAAATCTACAAGAGGGATCTCCATTTCGTTCTCGTTAGTTTAGAATGAGAAGAACAGGTTAACGTAGTGGAGTATATATAGGGACTAGACATAATTAAAGGGGGGAATTTTAGGAATAGTTTATTGGTTTAAGAAGCGTCAATTGGGTTTGAAGAAATGGTAGTCGTCGATCATAACCTTACTTAAATGAGAATTTATTTCAGTGCCTTGAAAAGAACAGTGATTTACAATTGGTCCAAGTTCAATTCACCCCTACCACATCTGAAAATTTTTACTAGTTAGGAAACTTGTTGTGATCCCTCTTCGTGGACATAGCAACGCTTTAAAGATTTTTTCTATTCTAATTGCTGTATATACAGGAATCAATGCCTATGTAGGTGATAAGAGGGTACCACACTCAATGGTTTCTGTTTTTAGGACGTAATTAGACTTCTTCAAAAGCTCCAACGCCATTAGGTATCTACAACAGAACCTTTATATCAGTGGTTCGTCCTTATTTTTATTTATTGGTCTATCAATCAATGAAGCTTTGTAGTGTTGTTTAAACTTTCTTGGGAACAAGATCCAGGGATCCTTCCATTTGAATACTCCTTACATGTGACTCTGGACTCTCATGCATGCTCAACATAATAACTTAGTTGTCAACTAGGCTTATTATGTGCTTCTTTTTCTGTGGGAAACTTTACTGTAATTGGTTGTTTACTTGCGTTCTAATCTTTCACCCAAAGAAAATTCGGTGCAGTTTTGACATCAAATGTGTCATCTTCAAATCAGCATGCTGAGGATGGAACCAACTGAAACAATTTTTTTCTGTGGGCAATTCAGGCTGTAAGTTCTTAAAGTATTCTTCTCCATTGATTAAAATATTGACATTTATTTGAGCAGTCTATTCATACTTATGTTTCTAATCTAGCTTGGATTTGAATATTGAATGATCGACCCATTTAATATTTGATTTATTCTTTCTAATCATGCTAAAGCCATCAACTAGGGCTTTCTAAAACTGTGGGCAGTAGTCACTATTTGTTCTTATTTTTGCTTGCCCACAGGTTCTTGGAATAACACTTCAAACCAGAATTTATATGTATAAAGTTCAATTAATTTATCAGTGGTCTAATCATACAATTACTTGGACCCATTGAGAGTCGTACCGTATTACTGTTGAATCGTGATTACAGAGTTTAATCATCCGCCAAGCGGGGTTGGGAGAGGAAACCATTTCGCTAGAGCCTTCCCCCGACATTGCCAAGAGGCTGCTTCGCCAAGGTTCGAACCCGTGACCTTATGGTCACCAAAGGAGCAACTTAACCGTTGCGCTGCGCTCGTCCTCTAAAAATTATTTTGAAGCTATAGAAAGCTTCCATGTTATTATGTACATACTGGCTTTCTATAAAAAATAAGATACATACTAGATAACAGAATGTTTGGATTTGGGCATTTGGCTTGGAATGATTGAAATAGATCTAAAGAGTTGCTTGGTAGTACATGTTTCTGACTTCTGAAGGACCCCAAGACCATGTGCTTGTGTGTGTATGTAACTCTGTTTTGACCCTTTATTAGTGTAAATAAATCTTTTCTTTCCCAAGAATGCATCTAATCTGGGCCTAACTTCAAGACATGGTGATGTGAATCCGGATTCGGATTCGAGCCAAGATCGATTCAAAGATTAACGGAACCCTTAGAGATGGACAACGAACGCGGAATTAGAATAACGAACAATGAAAGTAACGAGTATAACGATAAAAAAAACGAAAAAAACGAAATTAACGAAATTAGAGAAAGGATAGAAAGAGTCTCCCTTGACCCACTAGTTGCAATTGACTAGGAACCTTGGGGTGCGAACGAGAACCGTCGACGCGATTGTCTACGACCCACGAACACGGAACGCCACAATCCCCCGACTCACGAAGATTGATAAGTTCAAGGTTTGGTTTCTAGTCCAAGAAATCGGATAGACTCACAAACTCAATTGTGAAACAAGTGTATGAACACCCAAACAAAGCTTATGCTTTAATATATTAACCAAAAAAAAAAGTGTCTTACAATGAGTTTAGAGCTGCCTTTAATAGGCTTAAAATGCAGTAATTACTAAGAGAAGAAAACAAGAAGACTGTCGAACATTCAGGACTGGACTGTCCAACTTTCAAACTGTCCAACTTTCAGACTTCAAAACCCAACCTTCAAGTTTCCAAGATTGTCGATTTGAACCTCTAACTTGCATTTGAACTTCTCTTGATATACTGGATCATTGGTGACTTTAATTTGATTCCAAATCTCTCCCACAAGTTGAAGTAAAGCTGCTCGCGCCCTCCTCACATAACACGAGTGATTGGTCCTCTTTTTATGATCAACGAGTCTTGATTATCTTGACCCGAGCTATCTTGATTCCCATCACATGGTAATGAAATATTAACCCTTTGCTCACTGCAGATGCATCTGTTTGTCTTTTCTCCTCAAGTAATGCTCTATAAACATAAATTGTGTGCATAATTTATTCATGATATACTCGTACGTATTGTACTAAAAACAAAAATATTTATAGTTTAAATAGAACAAGTTACAAGCAAGTAAAGAATGCTCCATAAAGTCATTACTTGTCAAATGAGACAAGTTTTTTTTAGGACGGAGGGAGTATTGATTAGTAATTACTTTGAACTTACTGAGCAACATACCACCCGATCCTCCTAGTAAAAGATCTTACTTGAGATCTACACGCAATTCAATTGCCATCGATCAATGCTTTCGATAACTGCTATCTGGCTAACACATTGGAAGAACTGTGCAAAAAATGAAAGAAATAAAAAAAATAAAAATCACCAGCTTCTTCTTAACTAATTACTCCTTCCACCACCTTAAATGAGTGCTCCTTTTAGTTTCTCATGCAAATTGCAGGAGTTGACTTAAAGCACTAAAGATAGTGTTTAACTCACGTGAAGATAAATACGGTTAAGGATCATACCTATGATTGCATGTACAAATTAGAACATGATAACTGAGAAATGTCTGATGTATAATGGAACCAATGTATAATCACACCTTCTGGGACTGCAGAGCCTTCATAACGTAGATAGATGACCTATATTTACCTGTATATTTTTCCTATTTTGGTACCACGTCCTCAATTTTGGTTAGGTAAGCTTGAGTAGTATAGGCTAGTCTGTAGAATAGCGTCAATCGATAGGTCTTGTCCCTTTGTACCTGATAAAGTAGCAGTGTCACACTGTCGCTTATCAATATAAACAATACACAATAATAGCATCGGGACTACACTCCATTATATGAAATTTGTATCATTCCTCGAGTATATCAAGTTATCTTTTCATTTATTCGAATTTGTGAAATGATGCTTCATCCTGATATGGATGCCCTAAATGTAACTTGGTGAGATGGGGGGTGGGGGAAGAAGGGGTGCTGGCTTGGGTGACTAATTGATAGTAATAATAATTGGTACCAAGTTGTTGGTGAAAGTATAATATCCTTAGAATGTGACAAATAAAGTCAACAAGGTTGTACAAAGTAAATATGTGAAGGATGGGTAGATAATAATTACATGGAACTACAGAAGATAAGGAGATAATATAAGCAATAATTGACACTAGGTTTTTCTCAAAAGTGTCTATGTTGGAATTTGGATAGATGGACAACAAAGTAAAGCTTGTCATATTTATTGGGGACTATGCCCTGTAGCTTCTAAAAAGCTTCATAACGCCCGATAAGCTTCCTTCCCATTGCCAGGGACATGATGCCAGACATGCTTCGAAAATACAACATCAATTAAGCGCCATAATACCGCATTCCGGCGTCGTGACCAGACCGTGAGTCCGAAGCCCATGGACCGGCCACCAAATTCCGGCAATCGGCGGCCGGATTCCGGCCAAAATTGCCGGATTCCGGTGAAAATTGACCGAAATCCGGCAAAAATTGACCGGAATCCGGCATGCGGCGATAGCAGACGGCGGCGGCGGAGCCGGGACTGTGGCGGAGGCGGTGGTGCGGATGCAGACATGATTTTAAACTACCGCATAACTAAACGTTGTATTATACATAATACAACACGGTAACTTACATTTTAATACAACGGTGAACTTAATGTAAGTGATTTGCTCCAAAAGGAACTTATGGGGCAAATTCCCTATTTATTGAGAGCCAAGCCAAGACTGATGCTTGTGAGGACCATTTCTTCCAAAGACAAGGCGCTTGGAAGATGTTAATTAAGAAGAGTTTCATACCCTCATTCACCAAACTCCGATCCTATCGTGTGGTAGTAAGAAAACTCTGGTAAAGGAAGAGGGTTACATTAGACGACGGGGCTGTACATTGGTCACAATACAAAAAGATGTCCGCGTAAACATTCCTCAACTAGGTGGGACAAATGCAAATATTTTCAAAAAAAAAAATGGATTACCTAAACAAAATCCATACCCTAGGGGATATGCAATGTATGAAGATAAATAGAGGAGATAAATAGTCCTGGACCTATTCCAATAATTTACAAGAAATTGGGAAATCAAAGACAAAAAGTGGGTTTGAAGTCAGTCTAGCATGTGTTTTATATGTCCTTGGATGAGTACAAACATCTTAAGAAGTTCTTCTAGTATCCTCCATGGTCCTACTACAAGTGGTCCATCCAGCAAACAAACAGTAACAGAAGGGTTTCTTTTTTGCTTGTCCAAATGGGTATAGACAAAGATTCTTAAGATAAATTAGGCATGGATGAAGCTCAGGTTGTGTTCATTTGCAGGTGGCAAGGATTCAATAAATTGTGTAATCAACCAATTATTAGTTACTAATATTTCGTAGTCAAAATTTTACGCCTTTACCCATTTCGTGCCTCTGTATTACTCAGAAAAATCAATTTGGTGAAGAGACCTTATTGATTGTTACATGCATTAAAGAGACTGTATTGTTTGTTGATGTGTCACTATTCTAGTATTCTTAAAAAGCATAATGCAGAATATGACAATAAATATGGTCCTAAACTTGTCCGGTATCATTCAATGGTATTTACATTTCCCTAGCTGCATGCAGTTCAATTAAGAATTGTCCAACTAAGTTAAAGTAATGTTTTGAAATACAAATTATTTTGGGACTCGCGCTATTGTTGTTGGGTTGTTGTCACTCGTATAAAGATTGGCCAAAGGGTAATAAGAGTGAGTCACAACTTTACAAGCTAGCCATGAACTTGTGGAGCGATCCCTGACCGACATCATTTATCGTATGATTGAACCATCCATTTCTGTCTGCATTTCTTGAAATTTATTCAGTTTCAGAGCCTTAGGGTGGTCTATAATCTACAGGGATACAGAGGTGGTCCAAAATGGGTAAAGGCAAGAAAGAGAGAGAAAACCATATGGCCAGGTACATTGTTATTAATTACTCTGTGCTTTTATTTCATGGGTGTAGATGTACTCTTTTGTTTTATTTATTAACATTTTGCTGCATGAAAAAATCTCTCATGTAAAGCATAAAATCCAGTATCTTACTTAGATATTATGCCAGAAAAAGGTATTTGGAACTGTTGCAATCGGGTTTCTGCTGCTTTGCTTCAACGTGTGGCCCGGATGCAACCACGACTCCACTTGTTTTGAGATCAATGGATTATATTTATTGGAATTCATGTGGGACCCGCCTCGGTCCTTTATAATCTTGACTATTGGAGGGCCGTAGGTGCATTCAGGTCGCATGTTACAGCAGATGAGCGAATACCCGGGAGCAGTGGTCCCTTGTCAATAGAAAAGGAATCTATTGAGCTAGCAATATGTGCTCTGAACCTGGTTGTGGTGTTCTCCTTGTAAATGCATAAAAATAATTGACAAATGACACAAAAATGAATGAAAAGGATCAAAAAAGGGAAAGACACCATCTCTAGATCACTTAGTTTGGATTAAGTTTATGATTCATTTTGTTTTTCTTGTCAGTGAAAGTTTCAAGAAATCTGCTCCTCTCCCAACTCCCGTTTGCCGCCCTAGGCTCTTTTTAGTGAAAAGTTAGGCAAAAGTGTCTTTAGGATTGGTTAAAATATGCAAAACTATTTGGAAGTAGACAAAGTAATTAGGCACTGAATTTGATGGTTTATCTCTGTAATGTGATTGTGATTAGGATCACATTATCACTTTATGTACCATAACCTATGATTGAACTTCTTAATCAATCTCCATCTACAACAATAATTAGCATATACTATAAGTTAATCAAAGATGAAAACAACCACAACTATTTAGGGTTTGGGATTTAAGGTTTTATGTTTAAGCAGTCGTCGATAGAATTTACAAAGGAAACCTTAACCTTTACCAAGGTTAATTCAAATGTCACACGGACTAGAACCAAGAGGAGCACGTTCCATCCGGAACATATATTATTCGCTAGTGATAGATATATTTGAGAACAATAGGTATCGCGAAAAATAAAAAAAAACCATATTTTGATACAATTGAGTTAATCGGATAAAACTAATAGATCCAGTTAATAGGGGAGGATTTATTTTGATCGATTGCCTTTGGAGCTGCAAGTGTTAGCTCTAGGTCAGGAGTTGATGCTCTTGCAGAAATGTGATGATCCTCGTCTACGGTTGAAGCATTATTCATCTTTAAACTCATTGATCCATAAGGCCAAAAGGGCGTCTCATGATTGTTAGGAGATATTTGGATGTATTTATCACTTTCTTGACTAGATATGTTGCGTTCTTGGCCTAGTGAGTTCAAGCCAATCATAATCAAAGTGTTGTCTCCATGAACTTCCTCATCGTATGAGCTTGTTCTGCTGAGGTTAGAGGTTCCGTTTACAGGATTTTGTGCAATAATGTTACCGCCAACCTGTTAATAAGATGAAGGAATGGCAATATTGATTTATAGGAAAAATAAGTGAAAAAAAGAATAATGTGCTCAAATGAACAAAGAAATAAGGTCTTATAGAGGCAAGATTAAGGGTGTATAAATATATGTACCATGTCAAAAAGGCTTGAACGGCGCTTCTTCTTGACAAGACTCGCCTGTCGGAGAAAGTACTTTTGAGCGTGACTGGCTACTTGGGTCGGAGTTCTTGTGGTAACATAGGTTCTTGAAATCCCCCTCCAATCACCCTTTCCTAGCTTCTCCAGCCCCGTTAAAAATCTCCGGTGCTCCTCTTCTGTCCATGGGTGTCCTGAAAAATGAATCCAATTTTATGGGTAATTAGGGAAATGAAAAGAAAAAGGAAATAAAAAAATTGAAATAATGCATTTGGATTGGAGAGAGCTTCCTTTATAGTTGTTATTGGTGCAAATTTGTGAATAAAACCTCCCCTAGTAAATGTAGAACCCCATAACATAAATTTTTTTTTTTTTTTAAGGTGATAATTGAATGCATACCCTTCTTCCTCTCCTGAGCTTGGCCAAAGAGACTATCTGAGAGATATCCAATGGACATGGACATCTTATTGGAGTTTTCATTAATGGAAGAAACCCTTGAAGAAGACAATGAAGAAGATGCAGGTGATGGCGATGATAGCGGTGAAGAAGCCAATAAACAATCCATGCTAAAGCTTTTCTTCATAGCCATGGATGAAGAGGAAGAAGATATATCTGAAAGCTGCACTCCAAATAGCCTTAGTCCTCCTGCATAACTAACATTAATATTGCCTCCAATATTTATGCAAGTCCTAGAATTGTGTCCTATGTTCCCACAATGTGAGCACTTTCTGCCCATTTAACCTTGACAAACAAACTCAACTTGCAACCCTCTATACAAACACCTACATGTAGATAGATAGGTAGATAGAGAGAGAGAGAGAGAGAGAGAGAAAGAGAGAAAGTTAGCAATTGTAAAGGGTATGATGATTGGAGTCTAGTCTAGTGGAGAGGAAGAGGAGATGATTGGATGGACATTGTTTTTTGTTAGATATTTCTCCCAACTTGCTTCTTACCTAAAAATAAAGTACTCCTAATAACTATCTCTCTTTATTTCTTACCTAAAAATAAAGCAATAACAATCTCACTAAGAAGGGTAAAATACAAAAAGGGCTATTGGTAAGGGGATATGGTTAAAATTACATGTCGATCATATAATTATACTATTTCCTTCCGTCATCTTATTATAATTGTCACATTTCATTCAAACATTTTAATGAACATATTTCAATTCCTGTTTATATATTTCGTGTAGTATGAGAAAATCGGGCAGAGGGCCTTCTCGCGCAACTAAAGTTAAGCCGCTTTTTGGTGATCATAAAGCTCACGGATTCGAACTCGGATGAACAGCCTCAATTGTCATCAACAGTGCCGCATCGAAATTTGCCCTTTTTTTTATGATAAAATTGCACCAAGACTATTTTCTAACTTAAAAAAAAAATGACGTTTATTTTAAGATTGATAAAAAAGCAAAGTGCACCGTTCACTATGTGTAGTAGAGTAGTGAAGAATTTGAGGGACCCACCCATGAAAACTGTTGACTCTTTAGGGTTTGATGTCCTTTCTGAAACAAGTATGAATAACAGTTTAAATTAGGACATTTATTGTTCTTGTCCCCATTTAGGGCCGTAAACGAACTCCCACGAGCCGAAATAAGTTTCGAACTCGAAACAGATAAAGCCATGGAAATTTCTGCTTTTCGTATAAATGAGCTCGAGCCCAAGATGACCGTTCGAATGGATCGAATCGAGTTTCGCTGTTCATGAGCTTTTCGCGAGCCGCTTGAACTCGAGTATTAACGAGCCGAGCTCGAGCTTGGACTTATTCGTGGACAAAATTCATTCGAGCTTTTTAACTGAGCACGACTGTCGAGCTCAAACGAGTCGATCTCGGGCAGAGCTCGTCGAACATACGCGAACACGAGCCGACTCTAAAAAAAAAAACGAGCTTGAAAATCGGTTCGAGCTCGAGCTCGGGCTCACCTCGAGCCCACTCGAACTCGAGCTTTACGAGCCGAGCCCGAGTCGACTCGTTTCGTGTAACAACCCTATCCTCCCTATCCCCGATAGTGTTTTTTTAATCAAATAAAAACTAATTTAACATTGTCAGCTTTACATTTCTCATTTTGGCCGGCTGTTTTTATATAATCCTTTCCCTAATGAGGCCAGCAGCCACAGCCACAGCCAATGTTTCATATTTGACCTAAATATAAGTTGAAGCAATATATTCCCTTTCCCAGATTGGTAAGCAAATTGCTTAAGCCAATACTTCCCTTCATCATGTTATACAGGTTATATCCTCATCTGCAAGTCTTCTTGGCAAATAATTGTTTCTGTAATTGCAAGAACAATTGCAACCATAAAACCTATTTGTCAGAAAAACGCTCTGACAGTCCTAATAACTGCTACATAGATTCCACATTTCCACATACTTGCTGAAGGAAACATTCAAGAATCACTCCAAGATCTGAACTTGCAAATACCACGACGATCTTCAGTGAAAGAATCACGTATGGACTGCACCAGAGAATGCACAGCCGGGACAATAGCCAAGTCTTCATGCTGCTCCTGAAAAAATCAAAATTGGAATGGTTTTTTACTATATATACTCTACTTTTGTTAAGTGTTGAAACTTGTCACGAAAGCTGCAAAAGTATAAACTTAATACCACTTCAGCAATACGGTCTTCAATTCCCCCGCTATTAGCATTAGCTGCCATGAAGATCTTCCTATAAGCTGCTCTTAGGCTCTTGATCTAGATCCTTGCCAAATAAGATCAGTTAGTTCCTTTTCAAAGTAATCACATTCTGCCAACTAAGTTTCTTCATGGACAAACCATTTATTGGATATATTTTCTCATTTACAAGCATTAACTTCAAAAGAATGTGTTACTCCACGATTAGGAGAGGTAAAATTTCCCAATTAGTAAGCGGCAAGAAACTACATTATTCATGCATAAAAGTTTTTTGATTTTCAACTAGACTAAAAGAGCTCTTCTAGCCAGAATGGAATACAATAAAAAACCAACCTCAATAACTGAGAACCCACGCCGCCGAAGACCTTCTAAATTTAAGCCACGAAGCTCAGCTCTTTCTCCAGACACCATAGTGTACTTGGGTACATCTTGTGATACCTGCCAAAATATAGAACCTGAGCTTTACATTCTATGACAAACAAATCGTATGATTTTTCAAGAATCTCATTCAACTTCCACTTTTCAAAATCCATTTTTTTTTAACTAATCTCATTCTGTGAAAAGAATATAAACCAAAACATAGAGGCAAATAGTTAAGGAAATTTTACCACTGAACCACCTCCGATGAAACAAAAGGCACCAATATGACAAAATTGGTGAACGACAATGGCCCCCGCACTGTGTGCATAGTCCTACATGTAAAAGTCAATAACACTTCAGTAGAACTCTTAATATGCCTGCTTTGGGATAGAATAATCACTAATGTTGTATCTATAATAGGACTCACCTCCACCACCACGTGGCCTGCTAGAAGTGTACTGTTTGCAAAGATATTGTTGCTACCCACTTTGCAGTCATGAGCTATATGACAAGATCCCATTATGAGATTGTTATCGCCAATAACCTGGTTATGCAATACTGAATAAGTAAAGGACTGATCTGAAATTCAGTTTACTTCTAAATATCACAAAGGAAACTGTAACTCAACATACGGTTCTGTCACATGGCTTTGAAGATCGATGGATAGAGACATGTTCCCTGATCTCATTGTTGTCGCCAACTTCAAGGAAACATTCAATTCCTGGCTAAAATGATGGGTAGATAAACAAAAGATGTTATGACAAGTCATTTGAACATAAATGCAAATATATTGATAAATGTTATTGTTAGGTGGTAAAAAAATGGATGTGCTTATTTCCTATTTTACAATTTACAAATCCCCACCCTAGAAATGAACACCAAACATCCTAAGTCCAAGAAAGAGAGTAATGCTGAGCAGGATACAACCGTGAAAAGTGTATCATAACTGTTCTGTTTATATTTTCAATTAAATACACAAACGGTAGGACAAGACGCCAATATCTATTTTCGACATTTTTTCTAGCAACAACATCGTAGATCAAATGGATTGATACAACGAATTGAGGTGTTTTCCATGCCAAATTTGGAATCTGATGATATCTAGAAGCAGCAATGTGGGTAAATGATGATAGCAGTAAGAATTCATATAAATAGCTGAATCATCCGATGATCAACGGAACAATGTCGCAAGATCTACAACGGAAATGATACAGAGGATGTCAGTAAAATAAGAAATTTTCTCCCTTCTTCCATACAATTCCAAAGTGTCTTTTTTGAGTACACAATGCATTGCATAAGGAGGTCAGAGAATAAGCAACTTTCTACCTTCACCCCAAGTAAGTTAAACTACAAGCTATGGAGCAATGCATAAAAAGGATGGTTGATTATCACTTTAAGTTGGAAACTGACCTTGTACTTCATGTCTTGGCATTTGATGCCAACCACAGCATGATGACCAATAACATTATTACGCCCAATGACCGTATGCCCAGGAAGATCATCTCCAACCACTGCACCACTATTTATATATCCATATAAACATGATTAAAGCTAGAAGAGGAACTTGCAGACTATTTAGTATGGGTAAACAAAAGGATGCTAAAAGATCTCAACCTACGTCTTCAAGATGCAGTTATCCCCCAGCTCTGTATTTCCAAAAACATGGCTTCCAGGAGAGAGCTGACAACCATTCCCCAACTTTGCCAAAGATCCCACAGTACAGAAGGGGCCAACCGAAACACCCTGCAAGCTACGACAGATTCAGGATCACCAGAAATGCTCTTAAATTACAAAGGGAATCCAATACTTATATAAACTTCAGCCAAATCAAACGTTTAAAGATTTAAAAACCCAGACAGAAGAAAAGAACTAAAAAGAATCACACTTTATTATAGATTTAAATTGCTCATTTTTGACATTCCCTAATCCTGACCTGACCAATAATGGCGTTAGGATGAACGATGGAAGAGGGGTGGATGAAGCTAGGGTTTGCTTCAAAACTATCACTTGATTTCTTCACGTCGGTAGAGAAGCGTTGGCGAGTAAGTGACCGGAGAGCTAAATGGAGCGGCTTTTTCCTTCCACCTCTACTGATAATTGAAGCTGCCGCCGACGCCGCCATGCCGTCGCGGAAATTGGTGGGTTTTTGTGATGATTTAAGATTCTGTTTCCGCCATTTTTTTCGTATCCCCCAAATTCTCCGCTTTGTGCACGGTAAAGCTGCGTCGTTTCACTAGTGTTTTGATAGTTGATTTGAGTAATTTTTAACCAAAATTCAAAAAGAAATGAAAACAAAATAAACTATTTAATTAATAATGTTAAAATTTCATAAACTTTTAGTTGAATTTCCAATTAAGTGGATCACCAATATTCATTTTGAAAAGTTCATTATTTAAGTGTAACAGGCGAAAATAACATAAAAAACCCGAATTGAAAATGATTTACACTATTCCTTTCACTCATTTATATAACGGGACGGTAATGGACAGGACGGGATAGTATATTCTAATCCTATATAAAAGCGAGTTTATTTGGGACATTCTGTTTGGGACGCGGAACAAAGCGGGATGGGACGGGACGGGACGTCCCGCATTTTTTTAATTTCAATATTAATTTTATTTTATTTTAACCTCAAAGGTATTTTAGTACTTAATCTTTATTTTTTTTCAACTATACATTGTCTTTTGTGTTGATTAAGTTGTTTTATGAAATTAAGAAGTTTTGATCTTGTTGGATTGTAAAAGATAATCTTATGTTTTTAAAAGATTAATCTTATGTTTTTAATTTAATGTTTTGATATCATATCAGTTGTATTTTAGTTTTATAATATTAGAGTATTCTTGTCCCGTATTGTCCCGCGTCCCGAAGTAGATTTGGGACGGGACGAGGTATTTTAGGCCCGCGAAAAATTCGGGACGACCCGTCCCGTCCCGCGTAGTTACGGGATATCAGAGTTTCGTGCCGCCCCGTCCCGTTATCCCAAATTGACGGCTCTACACATCTATATTACTAATACTAGTGAGTTTTAACCGCCACACAAACATCAATCTTAAGAAGAAGACTAAACACCCTGACAAAATTATTTTCACTTGCAGCAACAGAGGAAGAGTATCAAGAACTTGAAATGCTACACTTACCAAATCTATTTCAAAATTTCAACTTTCAAACTGACTGAAATACAACAATTGTCACAGATTCTTATTCCCTCTCATCACAACCAATCACCGACATCTCGAACATGAAGGAATCGAGTAAACCAACAGATCGAAACTACGATTATCACCCCCTAAACTAAACACATTCCAGGAAATCATTTTCCGGAAGTCATTTTCCCTAAAACAGACGGAGCCTAAGATGTATATATACAAGTTCTGATACCTCCAAGGCTCTAACAATCGATTATGCTACAGCGACTTTGCTCTGTATATAATTTCTTCTTTCCCTTCAACTCGACCAGCCAGTTTTTCATAGCATAGCAGAAGCTTGAGGGTTGGAATTTTACGAGTTCTTTCAGTTGTTGAGATTATTGCCTTCCAACATCCAGAGAACCTATGTGCAAGATTGTAAATAATAAATAAGTGAACAATGATCAAAGATTGTAGAAGCTGCAAATCTTAAATGTTCGTGTTTCCCACCTGAGACATGCGAGGCCTTGATTGAGGATCTCGTCGAATGCACAAGGAAGCACAGTGCAACATATGATGAACTTCTTGCTCTGAGTATCTATCTCCTAGCCGTGGGTCCACCAGTTTCTCAATGGCATTGTCCTCCAACAATGGCCGTGCCTGCATTAGAATTAAACAATCATATGTTACTATAAGGACTTAAAAGTCAACTCCTGAAAATTCCTTGAAAAGTCAACTGGACTTAGGATGGTGAGACTATTACTCATACATACCCATTCAGTTAGGCACTGTTGACCCTTGGGCCGGCTTATATCAATGGCTTTCCGTCCCGTGATGAGTTCCACCAATACTACCCCAAAAGAATACACGTCGGCCTTTTCAGTAATTTCACCACTTTGAGCATATTCGGGAGACAAGTAGCTTGAAAACAGAACCCCCCCAAAAAAAGAGTTAATAACTTATTCTTTTACGATATGATTGATCCAAACGAGATAAGGTTGTTTCAAGTTTACCCAAATGTTCCGATTATTCTTGTTTCCACACCCAAGTCCCCATCAGGCTGCCATCTAGCCAAACCAAAGTCTCCAACCTGACCGTTCATATTCATAAAATGGTCAAGAAAAAATAAAAGATGTGACCTATAATAGATTTCCTAAACTACGATCAGGAAGAAGGAATACGTACTAATGGTTCAAAATCATGCGTGAGGAGAATATTATTGGGTCGCATATCACGATGAACAATGCAGCCCACTCTACACTCTTCGTGAAGGTATCTTAGCCCTCGAGCAGCTCCTACTGCAATTTTCTGCCGTGCAGACCATTCCAATGGGTCCCGACTATGCCCTGCAACCCCAAAGTTTGCATATAACTTGATCAATATTATTGCACAACATTTTACATTGTGTGTGTGTGTGTGAGAGAGAGAGAGAGAGAGAGAGAGAGAGAGAGAGAGAGAGAGAGGGAGGGAGGGAGGGAGATGAGTAGTACCATAAAGATGAGAATCCAAAGAACCATTACATATATACTCGTAAACCAACAACCTTCTTTGATCCTCCAAGCACAATCCAATAAGCATAACGACATTACGATGCTGCGCACAGCTCAGGACCTCGATTTCAGCACAAAACTCATTATCGCCCTGCGAACTAGCCAGTTTATGTTGCTTGACAGCGATGACCTGGCCGTCAGGTAACACTCCTCGGTGCACCGAATCGAAACCGCCCTCAGCTAAGAAGTTAGCTTCGGAGAATCCATCTGTAGCATGTTCCAGCTCAGCAAAGGTGAACCATGTAGGCGGTTTTCCAAATATGGGTGCTTTGTGCTGGCATATTGAGCAGAGTGGCGGAGACTTTGGGGGAGCGTTTCTAGTTAGCGATACCATTTCTCTTACGTTGTTGGTTGACTTCTCGTGTTCTTGGTCAAGGTCAGAAAAATTTCACTCGTAAAGCATCTGTCATGGGATTCAAAGCTCGGTTCTTCGGAAGTTCATCGAATACATCCAAGGAGAGTATAAACTTGTTGATAGAGAACTCAAATACTCACTGTCCGTGTCCGAGTCAGACTCATCAACATTACGACTTTCTTCGGTTAATAAAAATCCCTCCTTTTAAACTTCCAGTTAATGTCCGAGAGAGAAAACGGGAAGTTGTCATATCTGAGCTTGAAATCGAAGAAGTTCTAAGATCAGTTGTTGATGAGAACAGCGAATGCTCCGGACTGCTTGCTGGAGTCACATTCGGGACCCGTGTTGCATTCAAAAGACACTGGTCAGGTTGTATATATTCAACAGATTGGTCAGATACAGAACGTGTATCAGGTTCTGTTGTAGGTGATCCAACCAAATTTAGGCGTAAAACCTTTGGCTTAGACTTTTTCATCACCACGACGTTACATTCTAACTGTTCCATGCAAAATTTTGTCTCCTTTTTCAGTCTTCTATCCACAGGAAATAAAATTAAATTAGTTAATTATAGTTAGATTTTCAAACTAGACCTATAGAAGTTTAGAACACAAAGCCTGAGCTCTCACGTTTGATTCATTCCAACACATTTGAACACACACAAAAAATCATCAAAAATAGAGAATCATACAGTATGTATTACTCACTTATCCAATATAACCCAATGCGTTTGGGTTTTCTTTGCTTCAGCAGCTACTGCTCCGTATTGAGTGGCGGAAACCACTTTTATCTTCATCTTTATCTGTGTAGAATAATTAATAAGCGGATGCAGCTTTTGGTTTTTTTTTTTTTGGGGGGGGGAAGAAGAAGAAGAGAGCTGAGCTTACCTTGTCCGAGTCGTAAAGATCATGAATTTGACGCATCATTTGTGAGCACGAATGAGTGATATCTTCTTTCTGATCCATAATCGTTCCTGAGAGTGATTTAGAGTGGCTAGCTGCACAATCACTATTAAATCTTGGCAAGCTCCATAGCTTATGGCCTGAGCATACACATTGTTCTGTGTTAAACGAAATAGACCCAACGGAGAAAAGAGAGCATATCAAGATGACCACTGTGAACACTGAAATTTGGTATCCGTCGACCTAAATGTGTACTTATTTTATTTTTTACTTTCTGGGAAATTTAAAAAGATGATTTTTAAGCAATTTTTGTAACAACTATATAACTATCCGTACCATCCACCTTATAGACTAGTAATGCTAATGGCCGCTACTTTTGGGGTGGATGGAGTATTTTTTTTATTATAGCTGTTAAACTGAAGTCCCATAGCAGAAGTTAGTTTCATTATTTAAGGGTGTGAATCGAGTCAATCTGCTTGAGCTTTCTCGATTAAAGGTTGAATCGAGCACAAGTGCATGCTAAAAGATCCAAACATGAGTCCCCTTTGAAGCTTGACCATTTTGTTAAGCTCGAGTCCAGCTCAGTATCTTCACTAATAATGTATTAAATGATCAAATTTCTTGAGCTCAATTTAAATAAAGATTAAACCACTTGAGTTTGACTTAAGATCGATTCCATTTCGCCAAGTAAAAGAGACAAATTCAAAATTCATGTCTTAGCAAGCTAAGTAAAGCTCGAATTGGATCTACAGAAACCATTTGTACTGAGAAGTCCTTAATAACTTTAAGAACTTGGAGTAGAGCTGTATAACACTTACAATGTATATCTAACAATGATTGAGCTAAACAAGAACCTAAGTTAGTAACCCTCACCCTCCCTTCCCCAGCCCTTCCCCTGCCCTCCCCCTAAACAAACAAACACACACACACACACACTGATGGCAAAGTACCATTCACCAAGATCATAAAAGGTATTCAATCAAACCCATTTACACACAGAAACACACACACACCCCAATGCCAAAGTAACATTTAAGAAGACCATTTAAGACACTCAGTTCAACATTTATAAACACACACACAGAGAGAAATGCATTTATGTAGTAAGGGTAAAGAAGTTACTTGAGGAGTGAGAAGGGATGACAACCAGCAACTTAGCATAATCCCCAGGTTGAACAACATGGGTCAAAGCCCAAACCAGAGCAGTTCTTGAGATTTCTTTACATGCTTTCACAGCAACAAGCACAACTCTCTCCCCCACATCTGTTGATCCTCCTCCTCCCTTAACTTTACCACTTTTCTGCTTCAGATTCATCTCAAAAAACAAGCAATTTCTCACAAACCCAGTTCACCAATTTTGTTCAAGAATTCAAATTTCCCAAACCCATGTCAGCATTGTCAAGTTTCTTGCTTTTTCTTGATCAAAGAAAATGCTGGAAAGCAACAACCCAGAAAGGGCTTCACTGAAAATGTGGGCTTTTTGTGAAAAGGGGACTGAAATTTGAGCTCAAAAGGTTTTGTGCCAACAGCTTGAGAGGGTCAAAATATGGCAGAATTCATGTGGGTTGTGTGACCGGAGAGAGAGAGAGAGAGAGAGAGAGTAAGGAAGAAAGCACATGGGGGATAAATGGGGGAAAAAGGAAACAAAAATATCAACGAAACCTGAAGAAGTGTTCAGACCAAATTGCTTTCCTTATTCTAACTTTCTGTTTTTTTTTTTTTTTTTTGGATGGGATTTGGATTTGGTTCTTACCTTTTTCAGGTTGGATTGAACAATTGATCATTTTCTTTACTTAATTAACAGAGTTATTAAGTAATATTCCCGACTCCCGAAATATATGCCGTACATGTTCAATTAAGTTGAATTTTAATAAATTTGAACTTTAACAAAAAAAAATTATGAAAATGATTATTATTATATTAATAATTTAGTAGAAACACTACTCATAAATCTTTTTATAGATTAAAATTTATATAGATTATGCAACAAATACTACAATATAATATAATATGTTCAATGAACCAAGCTTATAATTAATAATAAATAGATAAGAATTGATTAAAAACAATTGATTGAGTCCAAAATGGAATTATTAGATAGTAGTGATGAAGGAGGATAAATACAAAAGAGAAGATCCAAATTGGTGTCACGAAATGAAGGAGATGAAAAGGAAACTTTAAGGGACATGATGTTTTTAAAGTAAAGACAATCTGATCCTCACATTTTATTTTATTTTATTTTATTTTAATTTAATTTAATTTAATTTAATTTAATTTAATTTCAGATACCAACAAATAATCAATCATGAAATTCTACTATTCTATCTTTAGAAGAAGGTCTATGAAAAATAAGTGTAAGAGGTTGGTTACTATTAATTTAGTGAAAGAAGGTATGGGTATGGGAGTGGTATGTTAATTTAAGAAAACATTTAATGAAATTCTCATTCCCAATAAAGTCAAGCTTTTTATATTTACTCCATGTCTATGTCTTGTCTAGTAATCTTGTGCCAAATATTCAATTATTGAGCAAATTAATGTCACTTATTCATGAACAAAAAAATAATGGTCAGATTGTTTCAACGTAAAACGTTTTTTGAAAAATGTTTTTCGTAAAATAACTTATTTTATGGTGTTTGGTTGTTTTTCGAAAAATATTTTTTTCATTTTTCGATGTTTGATTGTTTTTCGAAAAATGGAGAAAACGTTTTTCGAAAAACATTTTACACTCTTACTAAGTAAAATGACTTACGAATTTTTCCTAAGTAAAACATTTTTCAAAAATGGTAACACCCTCACCCCAGCCCCTGCCCCACCCCACCCCACTCACCATCACCACCACCCACTCACCACCCCATCCCCCACCCCACCACCCCATCCCTCCCCCCTTGGGTCCAAAAAAATTTAATAATTTTAAATTTATTTTTAATAAATCCCCACCCTATCTCTTTCAACTTATCTCAAATTGTGTTTTTATCGAAAAATATTTTCATTAAACACATGAAAATATTTTTCGGAAACACATTTCCTTACCAAACAGCCGAAAACATGTTTATCTCATTTTTCGAAAAACATCTTCATTTTTTGAAAAACATCTTCATTTTTCGAAAAACATTTTACAGAAATCATTTTTCGAAAAACTATTTACGTTGAAATAAACGGAGCTAAGTGTCACAATGACAATAAATTTGTAGACTCGCTCACCCGTTAGTAAATCCACTCATTTTTAATGAGCGTTAGGGTTCAATTTTTTATTTTTTTCTGCTTACAACAATAAATTTTTCAAAAAATATTTTACAGGAATATAATAGTTTGCAAAGATAATGTAAGGTGGGTGTTTGGGGTGGGAAAGAGTGTAAGAACATGGATTAATATAACATATAAATACTTAATAATATAATGATCAATATTATAATATATGGTATAAAGTATAGAACTTAACATAATATGTAGAATTCCATAATATAAGTATACCATTAAATGATGGGCATAATGGTAATGTCTTTATATATCAATAGGTGTAGTCACTAAATGAACCGCCCTTGGATTCCTATATAAAGGCTTATCCATCAAGTCTATGAATCTACTAGTTACATTATTCTCATTCAGTCAAAACTCTTCCTAAGTAATTGAAGATTAAAGAGATTAAGGGCACTCATCATTTAGAAGATCTACTCCTCCCTAATTTGAAGTATATCTTCTTACTTCATCCTCTTTACTCAAGAACAAGATCAAGACTAAGAACAAACATGGAATCACAAGGTACACGCTTCCGTCTTATTCTTCTTCTCCATCTCTTCTTAATCTAGTTGTGAGTCGGTTCATGGTTAATGGATCGTTTATGTTCCAACAATTGGTATCAGAGCCTACTCATATACTAGATTGAGTTTGAAATTCTTATAAAGCCTTATGCTTTAATTCTTGTATGATTTCATTTAGTTTTTGTTCTTGTTCATGATACTCATCTTGTCTAAGAGTATTATATTCATAAAACATCATTCTATTTCTGATTTTGGTTTACTCAAAGGCTTTCAATTCTTAATGTAAGATTATCCCATTTTTGAACATAGCCACCATCCTTGGATGCGTTGTGAGTTTGTTCATATGCATAGCCACGCATTTAAAAATGTGATGTGAGTATGCGGATCTACTTGCTTTGGTTGAATATTGATTCACCATTAAGTTAAGAATTGATATTCTAATTGGGTGTTATGGCTCGTTGTCTGCAAAGGGCCCGCGCCTCCGAGGCGCGGCCTAGCCGTCATGTAGACTGGTATCGGGCATCAAAGGGGGGTCCCCCCGCGGTATGGTATGCCTCTCTAATTGATTCAAACCTGTTCATAAAAGGGTATTAAAACTGATGACTTTTCACCAATCTGGACAGTGGGCACGAGTCGTGCCCTTTGATTCCTGTCGTTTAAATGGTGACTTTTCAAGATTCTGGGCATTGGGCACGAGTTGTGCCTTTTGGCACGAGTCGTGCCCTTTTGGTCATTCGTGCCCACGACTCGTTTCCAAGCTTCCAAGTCGTTCGATTAAAACCAAGCAATTAATTTCCACTCGTGCCCCATTCGTGCTTGTGGGCACGAGTCGTGCTCGGCTAGGAAGAGAGATTTTTGAGTTTTGCCCAGAATTTTGTAAAAATTTGTTAGTAAATTATAGTATCTGGACACCAGTCGCGCTTCGGTGGTTCTTAGAGTTATCAAACTTTAAGAATGGACGGGTAGAACAAAAGGATACTATATTTTAATAACACATTTCACTTGTTTGTTTACCTTTAAATTTTCAGAAATTACCTTAAAAGTCTTAAATGCCCTAAAGTATGATTAATTATATGCTTAAACAAATTTATTCATTGTTTAAATAATATTGTTGCCAAAGCAATTTACGTTATTTAAATACAAATTTGTTAAAGTGATGAATGTAAATATTGATATGTGATAACATGCTTGTTTCCCAAAGGAGACCTTGTTATTGACTAAGTATTTACATTCATGGGGTAATAATTAAACTAAACTTTTGATCATTTTAAATGCTGTGAACCATCCCAAAGGAAGGCGGGTGTTTAAAATGAATTGTTTATATTCTTTATTACCGGGAAACAAGTACCTTAAACTTTAGGACATTTTTTGTACTTGATCCGGCCCAAAGGAAGGCAAGTATTTAAAGTGTGTTGTTTGAGCTATTTGTTTACCCTAAGATAAATCAAATTGTGAGTCAATTCGCAATCCAAAGATTAGTCTTGATGTCATATTGATTATCTTTTTGATGGATTTTATTTTGATATAATTAATCATTGTGTAGTTTCTTATATATGTTTTGTTTCATTCTTTTGTTCTCTTCATTCAGATTTGATCAGTGCTTCATCTGTTACTACTGCCTTAAACTCAATTACTTTGCTAATTGGGACAAACTTTAAAACTTGGAAAACAAGATTATTATGGTCTTAGGCTGTTTGGACCTTGACCTCGCATTAAGAGAACAAGCTCCTGCCCCTCTAACTGATAAAAGCACTGCGGAAGACCGCTTAAGTTCAGAGAGGTGGAAGCGTTCTAATCGCGTCAGCCTAAGCATAATTAAGAATGCAGTCCCGGAGACATTTCTAAACAGTGTCTCCGAGGATGATAGTGCAAAAGGTTTCCTAGATGCCCTAGAACAACGCTTTGCAAAAAGCGATAAATCGGAAACAAGTGCTACCTTGAGAAAGCTTGTTTCCATGAGGTATAAGGGCACCGAAAATCTAAGGGAATACATAATGGAGATGTTTCATCTATCAACGAAATTAAAAGCACTCAAGTTGGACTTATCGGAAGACTTGCTTGTGCATTTGGCTTTAATTTCTCTTCCTTCACAATTTGGTCACTTTGAAACGACCTATAATTGTCAAAAGGACAAGTGGAATATTAATGAATTAATTTCACATGTCACGGAGGAAGAAGATAGGTTGAAACACTCCAAACTCGAAAGTGCACATTATGCATCTACCTCTTCTCGTGGGATTAAGAGAAAAGGTAAGGAGATTGCGGTTGCATCAAAGAAGCCTAAGGGATCATCAAATGATCAAAAGGTGAAAAAGTGCTTCTTTTGCAAGGACCCCACTCACATGAAGCCCGATCGCTTCTAAGTATCGCCAATGGCGAATTAAGAAAGGTATGTCATTTAGCTTTGTTTGTACTGAAGCTAATTTAGTTTCAATTCCTTCGTATACATGGTGGTTAGACTCCGGTGCAACTACTCACATAAGTTCATGTATGCAGGGTTGCCTGAACTACCGAACGTCCAATGAAGGTGAAAGATTCATCTACATGGGAGCTGGAAAGCCGGTAGAGGTGGAAGGCATAGGGACTTTTGGATTATCTCTTAGTACTGGATATTATTTGATTTTGAATAATGTATTTATTATTCCATCTTTTAGACGGAATTTAATTTCCGTCACTACATTAGATCGGGAAGGTTATTCCTGTATCTTCGGTAATAATAAATGCAATTTATATTTTGATTCAAAACTTTTTGGTACTAGTTCTTTGTCTTACATTGATAATCTATATTTACTTGACACAGTCAATTCATTAAATGAGTCTCATAATAATGAAACTAACTCTCGAGGCATAAAACGAAAGTTTTCAAGTAAAAATTTTTATACCTTGTGGCATAGGCATTTGGGTCATATCTTCAAAAGGAGAATTGACAAGCTTGTGTCCGAGAAAATATTACATAAGCTTGATATTCCGAAAAATAACTTTTGTATTGAATGCCTTAAGGGAAAATTTACGAATAGTACAAACAAAAATGAATCCTTGAGAGCTACAAAAGTCTTAGAACTAATTCATACGGACATATGTGGACCGTTCCCTACCCCTTCATGGAACGGACAAACATATTTTATTACGTTCATAGATGACTTCTCTCGTTATGGATACATTTATTTACTTCATGAAAAGTCTCAATCATTGGACGTTTTCAAGTCTTTTAAAACCGAAGTTGAAAATCAACTTGAAAAGACTATTAAGAACGTTAGATCCGATCGTGGTGGTGAATACTACGGTCGGAATGACGGTTCGGGAGAACAACGTCCGGGTCCTTTTGCTCACTATTTGGAAGAGTGTGGGATTGTCCCTCACTACACCATGCCGGGGACACCTAGCATGAATGGTGTAGCCGAGAGACGTAATAGAACCCTTAAGGATATGGTAAGAAGTATGGTCTCTTGTACTTCTTTACCTCACTCATTATGGGGCGATGCTTTGAAAACCGCAACCTACCTACTTAATAGAGCTCCTTCAAAAGCTACTGACAAAACCCCTTATGAATTATGGACCGGTAAGAAACCGTCCCTTAATCATCTTCATGTTTGGGGTTGTCCAGCCGAAGCTAGGCCTTATAGACCTAACGAAGGAAAGTTGGACGCTAAGACAGTTAGTAGTTATTTTGTAGGGTATTCTCAAAGATCTAGGGGATATAAATTCTATGACCCAAAAACTAGAACCTTTTTCGAGACGGAAAATGCTAGGTTCTTTGAGGATGTTGAATTTAGAGGGGAAAATTTGAATAGTAATTTTGAATTTGAAGAAATGGAAGAGGAATTCGTTTCTATACCTCTTCCTATAGTTCCTATCGAAAATCAAGCAACAGGTGCTAAAATTCGACAAGAACATAATATTCAAAATGACGTTAATTCTCCTATTAATGAACAACATGAAAATGTTGATGAGGAAATTCAACACCCTCAAAATCAAGAAGAACCGGTGCCATTAAGAAGATCTAATAGAGCAAGAAGGAGTGCTATACCGGATTATTATGATGTATATCTTGCCGAGAATGAGGAACCGTTAGGTTTAGTGGGAGATGAGCCAATCACCTTCCATGAAGCCATTAGTGGTCCAAATTCTCATAAGTGGATTAATGACATAAATGAAGAGTTAAAATCCATGAATGATAATGATGTTTGGGATCTTGTCCCATTACCTAAGAATGTGAAACCCATCGGATGTAAATGGATCTTTAAGACCAAAAGGGATTCACAAGGTAATGTGGAAAGACATAAGGCTCGTCTTGTCGCTAAAGGATTTACTCAAAAAGAAGGCATTGATTATAAAGTAACATTTTCACCGGTATCCTCTAAAAATGCTTTTAGGATCATTATGGCTTTAGTGGCACATTTTGACCTTGAGCTTCATCAAATGGATGTAAAGACAGCTTTTCTCAATGGCGACATTGAGGAAACTATCTATATGAAGAAATCAGAAATGGTGACTGATTCGGATCAAACTAGTCAACTAGTTTGTAAACTCAAGAAATCCATTTATGGGCTTAAGCAAGCATCTCGTCAATGGTACTTAAAATTCAACCAAGTTATTCTTTCATTTGGCTTTGAAATAAATCTTGGTGAAGACTGTGTGTACCATAAGTTCAGTGGGAGTAGGTTTATATTTTTGGTCTTATATGTGGATGACATTTTACTTGCTAGTAATGATAAGGACCTTCTTAAGGAAACCAAGAAATTTCTCTCAAACAAATTTGAGATGAAAGATCTTGGAGAAGCTTCTTTTGTATTAGGAATCCAAATACATCGTGATCGCTCACGAGGTATGTTAGCATTATCACAAAAAAGCTATATAGAGAAGGTATTACAAAGGTTTAGCATGGAAAATTGTAAACCACATGACACCCCGGTCTCTAAGGGAGATAAGTTCAGTTTAAATCAATGTCCTAAAAATAATCTTGAATCTAAGTATATGGAAAATATTCCTTACGCATCGGCAGTAGGAAGCCTAATGTATGCTCAAGTCTGTACTCGCCCAGCTCTTGCCTTTATTGTTGGCATGCTTGGGCGATATCAAAGCAATCCGGGAAGAGAACATTGGGTCGCAGCCAAAAGAGTGATGAGATACTTACAAAACACGAAGAACTACATGCTTACATATACAAAGTCGGATCATCTTGAGATCATTGGTTTTTCTGATTCCGACTTTGCTGGATGCCAAGATAGTCGCAAATCGACATCGGGTTATGTCTTCACTTTGGCCAGTGGAGCGATATCTTGGAGAAGTGCCAAGCAAACATTAGTTACTACTTCCACCATGGAAGCCGAATTTGTTGTTTGCTATGAAGCATCCAATCAAGCTATATGGCTGCGTAAATTCATTGAAGGACTGCGGATTGTCAAAGGTGTTGAAAGACCGCTTAAGTTATATTGTGACAATCGGGCCGCGGTATTGTACTCCAACAACAACAAGAGTTCATCTAAATCTAAGCATATAGATATTAAGTTTCTTGTTGTGAGAGAGAGAGTACAAAATGAACAAATCGAAATAGAACTTATTGGTATAAACTCCATGTTAGCGGATCCATTTACTAAGGCATTATCTCCTTTAGTATTTCACGAGCATGTTGCTCATATGGGTGTAATGACGTTTGATAATGCTTAAATCAGTGGGAGTTTATGTTGTTTCTATTTCTTGTGTTATTTTAAATTGATCTCATTTGTTAAAAGTAGGACTAGTTGGAGAATATATATATGCATTCTTCATATATATTCGTTAATATTCCATGCTACATATCTATACTTAATCTATGTCATTTAGTTGGATATATATATGTTGGTCCCAAAGGTGGCAACAAGGGTGAAAATACAGCTAGAGGGGGGGTGAATAGCTGTTACAAATTTTTCGCCCTCTTATAAAAACTAAACCTCTTGCTTACAAAATTCTCTTGCAGTTGATAATAGACTGCAAGTGATAGTGTAAAATGCACAGCGGAATTATAGAGTGTGTTAGTGTAATCTGCAGGTGATATCGTAGATGATTTCCCAAGTGATATCACAGATGATTTCCTGGACTGAAAATTATATAGTTGTATATTTCTTGTTTGTTATTTAATGGACTAACGTGCTAATATGGTCTGTATAGTCTATGGTTTATGATTATATTTTAGGGTGCAATATCATCAAAGAAGGAGCTAGACACATGTGGAAATTGGAAGAAATGAATTAATACATTTTATGTATTAATTCGTAATTTTGGCATTCAACAACAACATGTATGAGGACTTTGTCAAAGGTTGTTGCTGAGTTATAGAAGAGGTACAAGGATGATAAAGCAAGGGAGTACAAGGCGTGGAAGCATGGCTTGAGGATTCAACAACTCGGTTGCTACAAAATAGGAAGTGGGAGCTAGAATTGTGGAAACAAATTAACCCACTCTCCCTACACTTCCTCCACGTGCAAGACCAGCCCCAAGGCTGTTATTGGAGTAGCCTTCAAGTATTTGAAGACTATAAATAAGCTTGGAAGGTTTATTTGAAGACATGCCAATTATTTCACATTCACACCTTCGAAAAGCTTAGAGATAGAGTTCTTTGTTTGGTTCTTTTTAATCCTTTCTTCCTTGTAATTTCGCACTTGATTACTTTGGTATCAAGGTGTGTGAAGGCTAGGATAGGATTCCGTTCTTTATCTCTTGTTCCATAGAGCGTAAAATAGATATAGCTATAGGGAACTTTCGGCTTTGTAACTTCATTCATAGTGATTATAAAGTCTTGCCTAAGAGGCACTCTCAAGTTATATTTATATAACTTGAGAAAAACAATTTTGGTGTTTTTATTCCGCTGCAAACTCTTTTACAAAATTGTTTTATTTTCGAAGTGTGTGTGTGTGCCATCCCAAGTGCTATCGTTGGTGCTGTTATCACCTTGGATATCACTTGTGATTCAAGCCGTGACAATTTCAATTGGTATCAGAGCCTCTCACTTGACGATACTAAGTGTTTGGTCCTCTTTATCATGGCTTTTGATCCTGCAAATCCAAACCAAAAACGTCTTCGCTCGCATATCAAATCAATTGATCTTCGAGCATGGCGATCTATAGTTCATGGGTACTCTCTTCCACTCTTACCTCCTGATGAGGATGGTGATGTTCAGGTTAAACCTGAAGGTGAGTGGACGAATGAAGAGATCACTCTAGCTAACTATAATGAGAAAGCTCTTAATGCTATCTTTGAGTGGGTTGACATGCATATTTTTAAACTTATTCAAAATAGTTCCACAGCTCAAGAAGCTTGGGATATTTTACAAAGGTTTTGTGAAGGTGATTCTAGTGTGCGTGAAAACAAACTCAGAGGTCTTACTGGCAAATTTGAAAGGTTGAGAATGGGTGAAAGTGATACCATTTCCTCTTATTTTGAAAAACTATTTGACATTGCTAATGAGTGTCAACTTTTAGGTGAACCTTTTACAAACAAACAATTGGTTTCAAAGGCTATTAGAACTCTCCCCGAGCGTTTTAATATAAAAGTTTCATCTATAGAAGAGGCTCACAATCTTTCTACAATGGATATCAATTCCTTAATGAGCATTTTGAAAAATTTTGAGTCAAACCTTGCCGAGCAAAGTGAAGCTTCTAAGGGCAAGAGTGTTGCTTTAAAAGTTCAATCCTCTAGTGGTTCAACTAATGAGGATGACGAAATTTTGAGGAATTAGGTGAAGATGCCGTTGTTGCCTTACTTACCAGAAATACAACTCAATGGTGAGAAAATTTAACAAAGAAAATGTGCAGGTAAAGGCTAAAGAGCAACAAGCCAAGGTGTACAATTCAATGCCCAAGAGGACATTTCCATCTACTCGTAAAGGTGGTCCCATAAGGAGAGCATCATCGGTATCAATCCAGATCCGATCCAAAATACCTTGAATCAATCCAATGTCATGCTTGCTCTGGATGGGGTCATTACTCAAATGAGTGTGCTAACACTCTAAGGAAGATGGGAAAGAACCTATGGGTTTCTCTCGGTGACAATGAGGATGAGGAGACCAATCAATCGAAGATTCGGATCAAACAAGAATGGTGGTCACAAAGCTGTGACTCGGATTCTGTCAGTGATACCCCCAGGTGATATCCAAATGGGATAGCACCCGAGATATCATCCAACGGTATACGCATTTAAATTTGATAAATGCTTTGTTTGTTTTGTGGGTTCTGTTAACATGGATGCGGTTGTTCACAAGATGAGAAGGAGTTCAAGAAGGATGAACTCATTTGTGGTCTTAAGAACCTTTGCAAAGAATTGGTGGATGAATGGAAGAAAGAGAACAAGAAGGTGATCTCTCTCGTCCAAAGAGGTTCAAGACCTAACTCGATGGCTTGACTAGATTGGAAGTTCAACTCACAAAGAAGGATGTGGAGCTGGACAAAGTCAAGAGCAAACTCACTCTTGCCGAGCCAACATTCAAGAAACTCAATACGAGTTCTACCAAGTTAGATGCAATTCTTGGGTTGTCCAAACCACTCAAGGCGGGTATGGGTTTTCAAGAGTCTTTAAATGCTATTACATCTACTTTGTCTAATACAGAAGATAAGTTAATTTTTGTTAAAGAAAGAGATCGTGTTGAACAAATATCTTCTGATAAATCTTCTGACAAGGTAAAAATATGTAACTACTGTTACTCTACTGGACATTTGAAAAATGATTGCAAAACTCTCTTAAAGAAACAAATTAGCTTCTGTGTGATACCCGAAGTGCTACCTAGCATGTCGTATATCACCTACTGATCGAAGAAGAATTATCAAAGTAGGAAAGTATGGAAACCTAAGTCTAATTTGATATGTGATGTTGTATGCACTGCCTTAAAAACTAATGTTGAAGGTTCATGGTATTTTGATAGTGGTTGTTCTCGTCATATGACTGGAACAAAAATATTTTTAAAGGAATATGAACCTATTCAAGGTGGTAGTGTAACATATGGTGGTGGTGGCAAGAGTAATATAGTAGGAAAAGGTGTATTAAATGTATCTGGATTTCCTGCTTTGAAAAATGTTTTGCATGTTGATGGACTGGTAACTAATTTAATTAGTATTAGCCAACTTTGTGATGACAACCTTGAAGTAAAATTCAATAAAAACACTTGTGAAGTTTTTGATTGTACCAATAACTGTGTTATGACTGGTACTAGGTCAAGTAATAACTGTTATCTTGTTGAGGATAAACAAGTGTGTCATTCTGTGAGGGTTGATGATGCTACCTTATGGCATCAAAAGTTGGGTCATGTCCATTTTCGTAACATTGTGAAACTCATTAATCTTTGAAGCTATAAGAGGTATACCGAGTCTGGACATTAGTACAAAAATCATATGTGAAGATTGTTTAAAAGGTAAACAAACACGTGCTACCCATAGTGCTACCCAACATAATGAGGAGTATTACGGGACAACGCACCGTTTTCAATTAATGCATATGGATTTAATGGGTCCAGTTGAGGTAGACAGTTTAGAGGTAAGAAATATACTTTTGTAATAGTTGATGATTTTTCTAGATTTACTTGGGTATATTTTTTAAAAGAAAAATCGAAACTTTTGAAAAGTTTAAAGTCTTACATGCCAAAATCAAAAACATGTTTTCTGCTCTTATCATGCGAATAAGGTCGATCATGGAACGGAGTTTGATAATTCATTGTTCTTTACTTTTTGTGAATTAAAAGGAATTAAACATGAGTTTTCTCGCTCCTAAAACACCTCAACAAAATGGGGTGGCCGAAAGGAAAAATAGGACCTTACTTGAGATGGCACGTGTGATGTTGTTTTCAAAAAGAATTTCAAAAAGATTTTGGCCGAGGCCATAAACACAACCTTGTCACACGGCCAATAGGGTTTTTCTAAGACCTGGTACTAGAATGACACCTTATGAAATTTTGAATGGTAGGATACCAAAGGTTCATTATTTTCATACATTTGGGTGTGTGTGTTATGTTCTAAATGATCGGGATTACTTAGCTAAATTTGACTCTAAAAGTGATAAGGCTATATTTCTTGGGTATGCTCGGGACGGAGTCGAGCATATAGGGTTTACAACCTTAGGTTAAAAACCATTCAGAATCAATTAACGTTGTTTTTGATGATTTAGCAAGTGTTACAGGTGATGGAGTACAGGAATCTCCATTAATATTCTTTGGAAGAACTGGAGAATCAAAATCAAGTAAGTGATACCCAGTGCTAGCCAAAGTGTTTCCACCGATGGGATAGCATCTCCGGTATCACCCAAGACCAATCCAAAGAATCGAAAAGGATGAACAGTAAGATGATGATCATGTGCATGAAGACTTGAGAAGGGATCCACCACTAGGATCAAAAGAGACCATCCTTCCTCTCAAATAATTGGAGAAGCTAGTGAAGGGGTACAAACAAGGAACAAAGGACATTTTAGTGACCGTGAAATGGCAAGGTATGTGTGTATGTCCACCACATACCACAAGGTAAAATATTCTGTTTTGTTTCTTCTTTAGAACCCAAAAATATTTCAAGCTTTAAAAGATAATTTTTGGATACAAGCCATGCAAGAGGAACTTGACCAATTTGCTCGTAATGAAGTTTGGTGTTTAGTACCACGTCCTAGTAATACAAATGTTATTGGTACTAAATGGATTTTCAAAAACAAATCAGATGAGCAAGGAAATATTGTTAGGAACAAAGCTCGTCTCGTAGCACAAGGTTACACCCAAATTGAAGGTGTTGACTTTGATGAGACCTTTGCTCCCGTTGCTAGAATAGAATCCATAAGACTCCTCTTGGCTATAGCTTGTTTTCTAAAAATTACTTTGTTTCAAATGGATGTTAAAGCCGCCTTTTTAAATGGTTATTTAAAAGAAGAAGTTTTTGTTGAACAACCAAAAGGATTTGAAGATCCTAATCTACCAAACCATGTATATAGACTTGATAAAGCTTTATATGGCTTGAAACAAGCTCCACGTGCATGGTATGGTCGCTTAACCTCTTTCTTACTTGAATATGGATTCACAAGAGGTGAAGCAGATAGGACCTTATTTATCCTAAGGCATGGCAAAGAAATAGTCATTGTTCAAATCTATGTTGATGACATAGTCTATGGCTCTACTTCTCAAACGTGTTTAAAAGATTTTGTAGAGGCTATGACATCAACATTTGAAATGAGCATGATTGGAGAGTTAACATTCTTTCTAGGCTTGCAGGTGAAACAATCAAATGAAGGAATATTCATTTCACAAAGCAAGTATGCAAAGAGCCTAGTAAAAGATTTGGGTTGGAAGGAGCAAAAAGTTCAAAAATCCCCATGTGTTCTTCTCTCAAACTTGGTAGAGATCAAGTAGGTGAGGATGTTGATCCTACTCTTTATCGTTCAATGATAGGTAGCCTTCTCTATCTCACTTCTAGTCGTCCTGATATCATGTTCAACAAGTGTGTGTTTGTGCACGTTATCAAGCCAATCCTAAAGTCTCTCACCTTAATTCGTCAAAAAGATAATTAAATATGTTTCAGAACAAGTGAATTAGGGATTTGGTTTAGTAAGGATACTAATACCAATTTGGTTGGCTTTAGTGACTCGGATTGGGCAGGGATATGGATGATAGGAAGAGTACTAGTGGGGGTGTTTTTACTTGGGCAACAATTTAGTCTCATGGTATAGTCGTAAACAAAATTGTGTTTCTCTCTCCACAAACCAGTCCGAGTATGTGTGGTGGTAGTTGTTGTTCACAACTTATTTGGCTAAAACATATGTTAGATGACTATGGCCTAGAGAGTAATTCGTTGACTATGTACCGTGATAACCTAAGTGCTATCAACATTTCAAAAACCCAGTTCAACATTCCCGTACCAAACACATTGACATTCGTCATCATTTTCTTAGAGATATGGTAGATAAAGGCCTAATTAATATTGATCATATTGATACTAAGTATCAACTGGCTGACATCTTTATCAAGGCCTTAGACCACGAGAGATTTTCTAGTTTGAAAAGATCTCTTGGTCTTTGTAATCTCTGAAGTTCTGTTCTTACTGTGCTACCCTGTGTGATGTTATCACTTAGGGTAACACTTGTATATTAGTGTATTTTTTTCTTCTTTCTTTGCTTATTTACTTAAAAAAAAAAAATACTTTATTTGTTTAAATCTAGCTAGCTTAGTTCTAGCTGTGGCACATGCTGACCTTTTTGTTATGGTAGGTTATTATTTAGGTTAGCACGTCCGATATCATTCCCCTTCATATGCTTAAAGTGACAAAGTCACTAATATTTTCTTTTGATAAATAAAAGACAAAGGCATTTATCCATACTATTCTCTCGAGCTCTGGCACGGTGTTCGCCGCAACGATGTACTCTTGCCAATGAGAAGGTATGAGGTGATTTATGCTAAGTATTAGGGACATGGAGTTCGCTACTACAGTGTACCCTACTTGAAAGGCATAGATCACCCGGTCTCTACACTTGAAATATAACTTGAAGCACTGAGCTCGTTACTACGATGCTTTCTTGTTTAAAGAAGTGTATTGAGACGTGTTTAACAAGCAATGTACTTAAAAAATGATATATAGGCATATAATGCCTAAAGTGCATGAAAAATGCTCAGCTTGTTATGCTTGAAATGCTTGAAAATGAAAATATTTATCAAGGGGTTTTATATCATATGTGTTATCCTACGTGTTACCATCATTGCCTTAACACATTAGTATGTGCTATATTAGTTTTTTATTTTTTCGAAATATTGTTGATTAATTTCTCAAAATCAAAGTCTTTTTAATTAAAGAGTTTACGATTTTGAAAACGTCTTCAACAAGTTTCCTTTATTTTTGGTAAACTTAATTAAGTAACTAACCCTTATTTATTTAATTTGTGCATATAATGTTTTGGGCTTAGTTACAAATTATTTAGTTTACTTATTTTTTGTTTTTTACGTTTTTACTTAAAAAAAAAAAAAAAAAAAAATTATTTTATTTTTTAATGTTGCAACCGTGTTGTTTGTTAAATAAAGTTTTGAGGTTTTAAAAGGTGTGGTTAGGGTTTGTGTTAAAAATGAGTGGATAGGGATTAGTTTGAGAATAAATAGGGGTAGATTAGATAGGTTTTTAAATGTCTAATCAAATTAAAACTTTGTTCCCCATTTAATCTCCTCCTTCCTATTTTATCTCAACCTCCTCCGTCTCTCTCTCTATACGTTACCCTCTCCTCTCTCTAAAACCCCCTTCCAGCGTCTTCTTCTCTTCTCAACCTAGGTCAAAATACGTTCCAAAAATCCCTCAAATCTCCATGGCAACTCCATCCAATACCAATGCCGAACCATCTCACACGGACCAAATGGACATCTCACCTAGCATTGCTCCTTCCGTGGCATCTCGCATGGCCATGGAAACTTCCCCAATGATCACTCCAAGCTCTTCTCCACCAACAATGGCGTTTGTTCCTACCTCTGGCCCCAATGCCTCGTTTGATCAAGGCATTCCTAAGGTGACTCTCATCCCTACCGAGCCAAAAAGGAAGAGGAAAGCCCCAACTGCCAAGCTATCTCCCCAAATCGCAAAAAGGAGGTCTTCCAACCGCATTAGATCAATCAGGTCCAAGGCAACTTCAAATACCTCCCTTGATCCAGTGGATGTCTCAGAAAGCTCTATTGATGTGTCCTCACCCCATGTGAGTGACGAGAACTTTGAAGCAAACAAGGAAAAGGAGCCTTCTGTGGACTCATTTGATGCTTGGGTAGATGGTGATGAAGAGGAGACTCTCTCTGATTTTCAGAAAAAGAAGGCCAAGGGCAAACCGTGAGTGCTACCGAAGTGCTAGCAAGAAGAGGATATCATCCGAGGTAACACTTGCCCCCTCTTCTGTTCCTAAACATTCCTCTAGTGATAATTCTGGTGATGAGGTTACTCAAACTGAAGAGGATAAAGCTTTTCCAAAACCTTTTCTTACTTTGGAGTATTATAAAAAGGAAAATATGGAACTTTGGTTGAATAGTCTAAGTAAGAGAATTTTAAAAGAGAAGCACATTGATGAGGGTCAGTTGGAAAAGGAAGGAGTGGTTCGTTTTTAAAGGACAGAATTTTATTAATGCTAATAATCATGCATCGCTTTTGTTGAGAGTGTTATTCGCAATTTCTTTGCCAATTTGCATGCTCATTTGGATGATGAAGGGTCTCTGCTAAATATGGAAAAGTGTTTGTTAGGGGAAGAGTCTATTCTTTTACTCCCGCCCGATTAACAAAGTTTTAGGCCTCCCTAATGTAGATGATGAGAGCATTAGGGTCAATAGAGATGAAATGGTAAAATTGCTCACTCACAACAAACTGCAGCCTTGGCCTTTGAAAGAGAAACTTCATGCTTCTAGATTATCTTCTCTCTATTCTCGTACTACACAAACCGTGCATCTTCAATTGGCTTCCTACAACTAATGAACCTATTGTGACTTTGGAGCATGCGAATGTGTTGTATAGATTGGGTAAAAATTTAAGGATTAACTTTGGAAGATTAGTGTTTAAACACTTAGCTTCATGGGGTAGAAAAAAAGGAAGTGAACATTAGCTTTTTCCCTATCCTTCTCTAATCTTCAAAGTTTTGGTATTTCAATCCTTGCCCATTGAAGCCTCCGATGTTTTTACCACTCGAACCCGAGTACTATACCGTTGATCAACAACCGAAAAAGGGTAAAAGGTATACTAAAGATCTTCCTTGGAACAAATCTCGATGAAACAACCCCTCGCTCCTCCCGGGCCGCTATCTCACGTGATACCCCAAGTGCTTCCCTGTGTGTTGCCCCTCATACTTTTGCAGAACCGATGCCGCAAGTATTCTCGCACAACATGATGAATCTTTTGGGCAACTCTGGACCATCAATCCCAAAGGCTACAGCTTCTCAACTTCCCGCACAAACACTCAAGTGCAATAGGAGAACTTCTTGAGGGATGGGCTAAGCTTAAGCAGTAACGGATGCTTTTATTGATGAAATTTCTTCCCAAACAGGGGGAGGATCTGCCGTCCGCCGGAACTTCTGGAGCCGGTGCTACTGCAGTGCTACCACCAGCCTTGGCCCAAGTGATGGTGGAAGTGATAGGGAAGGAGATCGGGGAGGAAGGAGAGGAAGAAGAGGAGTTTGAAGAAGAAGAAAGCCGAACCTTAAGGTTGATAAACCTGACGGTTTATGTTGTCGCTATCATATGGGTGACTATTTTTGTGGTGGTCCTACAAACAATGTTTTTATTTTGATGATGTGGTGGTTCCTTAAACAATTTACTTTTATTTTGTTTATATTTGCTAAAACACTTTAGTGGTTTGTTAAATAACTTAATCTGCTAGGATGTTTTTTTGCTAATTTTGGATGATATTTTGCTACAATGGTTATGGTTTTTAATGGTTACTTAGTTTATTTCAAAACTTTTTAAAGTTTGAAATAAATTAGTTTATTATGATAAATCATTGTTTAGGATTAGCTCCTTGATTAAGGGAAGTTAATTTTTGTGGAGATATTATTCTATGGTCTATGCTCAGTACATTTGTATATAGACTTATCCTACAGACGCGAAGACATTAAGTTTGGAAAGAAATATCCAACTAAGGGGGAGATTGTTAGTGTAATCTGCAGGTGATATCGTAGATGATTTCCCAAGTGATATCACGATGATTTCCTGGATGAAAATTATATAGTTGTATATTTCTTGTTTGTTATTTAATGGACTAACGTGCTAATATGGTCTCGTATAGTCTATGGTTTATGATTATATTTCAGGGTGCAATAGCATCAAAGAAGGAGCTAGACACATGTGGAAATTGGAAGAAATGAATTAATACATTTTATGTATTAATTGCATTTTGGCATTCAACAACAACATGTATGAGGACTTTGTCAAAGGTTGTTGCTGAGTTATAGAAGAGGTACAAGGATGATAAAGCAAGGGAGTACAAGGCGTGGAAGCATGGCTTGAGGATTCAACAACTCGGTTGCTACAAAATAGGAAGTGGAAGCTAGAATTGTGGAAACAAATTAACCCACTCTCCCTACACTTCCTCCACGTGCAAGACCAGCCCCAAGGCTGTTATTGGAGTAGCCTTCAAGTATTTGAAGACTATAAATAAGCTTGGAAGGTTTATTTGAAGACATGCCAATTATTTCACATTCACACCTTCGAAAAGCTTAGAGATAGAGTTCTTTGTTTGGTTCTTTTTAATCCTTTCTCCCTTGTAATTTCGCACTTGATTACTTTGGTATCAAGGTGTGTGAAGGCTAGGATAGGATTCCGTTCTTTATCTCTTGTTCCATAGAGCTTAAAAAGATATAGCTATAGGGAACTTTCGGCTTTGTAACTCCATTCATAGTGATTATAAAGTCTTGCCTAAGAGGCACTCTCAAGTTATATTTATATAACTTGAGAAAAACAATTTTGGTGTTTTTATTCCGCTGCAAACTCTTTTACAAAATTGTTTTATTTTCGAAGTGTGTGTGTGCCATCCCAAGTGCTATCGTTGGTGCTGTTATCACCTTGGATATCACTTGTGATTCAAGCCGTGACAATTTCAGAGTGTAAAGCGGTTTTAGAGGCGGTTTGTAAAATGCGGTTTTGCTAGCGGTTTTGGTAAGTGCAGTTTTACAAACATGTGTGGTTTTGACTTTGTTAACTCCAAACACTATTTCACAATAATGGATAACTATATAAAGATCAAACAGAGAAACAGAAAGATAATTAGTAAGCACAAGTAAATATAAATGCAGAAAATAAGAACACAATATTTGGAGTGGTTCAATCGATAAACGATCTACGTCCACTACCAAGATGGTTAGTCTTGGATTTCTAAGAGAGATTTTATATTAAGTATTTGAGAGATTACAAAGTACAATAAAATCTTTTCAATGAAGAACAAATCCTAGACTATAACCAGTGTATCTCAAGTGTTTAATCTATGTGATTAGAACAAGTGAGGTGAGTGTGTGAGAACAAGATCAAGGCTCTTTAAATCTGTGAGATGTAGAGCACAATGATTCTTGAATATGTTAAGGCTTGATTTCTGGGCTGGGGAATATTTCTTGAAGGTTGAAGATGAAGATTCAAAGGATTGAATAATTTCTGGGCAGAGCTTCAGCTTCTATGAACACAGCAATTTCTCAATTTTTCAAGCAAAAAAAAATGGTGAAGATTAGGGATATTTATACCCAAGCATCAAGAAACTAGCCGTTGGATACAGCTGTGTAAGGACAGTACTTGATGCAATCTTATTGGTCCACAATATCCACTTTTGTCCTTTGGTACAGCTGCTGCAGATAAAGCTGATCAGGCTTCAGCTGCAAGCAATGAGGTTAGGACACCTGTCACCTTTTCAAGATCCTTGCAGATCTTCTCGACATTGAATCACGTGACAAGATTTAGTGGTTGACTTTTAATATTCACGTGGATTCCAACGGATAAAAGTGGTTCACTTCAAGTAGCCAATCATTGGATGCGGTTGGTGAGGAGCGGTTAGGATCATGCGGTTTGCTACATCGAGGTTTCACAAATGCGGTTGCCAGCATGAACCCGCAGGTGCGGTTCAAGAGCTGCTATAATCGTTGGTTCAAGAGGCAGATTCAAAGGAGAAATACACATGCGGTTACATGTGCGGTTCATAGGGGCGGTTTTGAATACTGCTGGAACTGCAACCTCATATCCAAATATCCAATGAGTCTTGTACCAGTCTTCAAGCCTAAATTTAACTTATGCTATAAAATGGACTTAGCTAAAAAATTAAAGTCTAAGCTTCATTACATAGGGTCCTAAAGTCCTTAAAATAGACAGGAGGTTATGGTATCAATTAAATCTAATACAAAATAGGAGGGTTAAAACATGCATACCCAACAATATATGTGATTAATGTGGGTTTAGTTGCGAATCAATTACAACGACTGCCCCTTTAGTCCTTATACTTATATGACTAATGGACGGAATTGTTTTCGAATGATAACAAAGTGCACATAAGGGTTGTCATTTGTGTTATAAATATGATTGAAGAAATTTATTAAGTGAAGGTATATGTTATAATAATCCAAGTGGGAGATTGTAAGAACATGAATTAATATAACATATAAATACTTAATAATATAATGATCAATATTATAATATATGGTATAAAGTATAGAACTCAACATAATATGTAGAATTCCATAATATAAGTATACCATTAAATGATGGGCATAATGGTAATGTCTTATATATCAATAAAGGTGTAGTCCACAAATGAAGTGCCCTTTGATTCCTATATAAAGGCCTATCCATTAAGTCTATGAATCTACTAGTTACATTATTCTCATTCAGTCAAAATTCTTCCTAAGTAATTGAAGATTAAAGAGATTAAGGGCACTCATCATTTAGAAGATCTACTCCTTCCTAATTTGAAGTCTATATTCTTACTTCATCCTCTTTACTCAAGAACAAGATCAAGACTAAGAACAAACATGGAATCACAAGGTACACGCTTCCGTCTTATTCTTCTTCTCCATCTCTTCTTAATCTAGTTGTGAGTCGGTTCATGGTTAATGGATCGTTTATGTTTCAACAAAGAGAAGTTGGTATAGCTAAATATGAGATGACACAAGTAGATTGTTAAAATTGAATTGTTGTTTGCTTATTAGTATTCTCTATTGTCCAAAATAATTATATTTTTAATTAATTTTGTCTTTAAAATAATTATCATTTTAAACTAAAAACATTTTTTAGATTGAAATTTGTTATATTTATTAATTATTTTGTTGAGTGAAGTTATATACTCCCTCCTTCGTCTCATAAAAGGTTATCCATTTACAGTAACGATATTTATTTTTTAAGACTTACAAGATAAATTCAAAAACAACATCTATCCCGAATCAAAAAAAAAAAAAAATTGCAAAGAATTAAAGGCCGTTTACAAGTAATAGTAGTTAGCTTTATTATTGTCACGTTTGATAAAATAATAAACGCATGCAAATCTTTCAATATTCCTTGGTCCCCGATAATCGTGGCTTTTAGATTGTCCGCTTTTGTCAAGCAACAACAACAACAATAATATCTTAAATTCCAAAATAATTTAGAATCAACTTATATAAATTTCCATATGTTATCGTAAAAGAATAAAAGGTGAAATATTGATAATAAAAAAAATATATCCATTTTTTGTCAAGCATTTAGAAAAAAATTGATTTTTTTTTATAAAAAATGTAAAACATTTGTAATAATTGTGATATAAAAAATTCAATTATAAAATGTAAAATATTTATAAAGTGATGTGGACACTATCATAAAAAATTGATTTTTTTTTATATCACAATTATTACAAATGTTTTACATTACATTACTGCAAATGTTTATCATTTTGTAATAATAGTACAAATGATTTACAATAGTTTTTTTTTTCTTTTTAAATTCCTCTAAAGGCTGTAATAATTAAGACTGGTTTCAAAAAGGAAGAGGTGTTGACAGATATGATAAAGGTAGCCATTATTTACCTAATCAGAAATACTTTTGATTTAGTCACAATAATAATGATTAGTATTGACTAGAAAAGTCAACATCAGAGCTCTAAATTCTACTCCTTCCCAGAAAGTAGGTCTTTTTTTCGTTGCTACTCTAAATAAACATTGACCATAATTTAATTACTTTTAATTATGTTAATGAAAATTTAAACGACAACCACATTATTAAAATCAAAATAAAAAAATCAACATTTATGTATGCAAGTAAATCTTCAACATTTTTAATACTAACGACGCAGCAGAAAAAAAAAAGAAACGATTCAAATCGATGCTTAATTCAAAGAATTAGGTTGATCTCAGGCCAATGTGATCTAAAATCACGAACAAACGATTTGTCGGGGTGGTCTCCGCTAAGACCCTCCGACGTAATGATGAGATATGTTGTATTGAGCTTATAAACTAAAATGAATAACATATCTATTCAAAATAGCAAATAAGACATTACCTTTTCACATTATATGCTGTCTGGTATTTATAGTGGTGTCATGAGATCTTTGTAAATCCCTAGAATCACGGAGATGTGATGGGTGTAACCATCTCCGAGAATGTAGGTTTTTAGGATAGCGCGACCGCACACCTAGTTTAGGTTTTTAAGATTTTCATATCTCTCTTCCGTACTCTAGGTTTAATTGTTTCAATAATGATTCAAGATCCAGTTTTTACTTTTCTTCTTATTTCTTTTATGGTTATTCGTATCTAAAGTATTGGTTTGTGAATTGGGTAAATAACTATTTGATCTTTATACTAATGTTTCATTCTTCCTTTTCAATTCTTATTATTGTTCATCCCAATAAAGATCATTCTTGAAGTTCAATTAATTGTATGATTGTAATATACTATTTGATCTCTTGAATTAATTGAATATAAATTGTTACAATAGCGTGGATAGTTTAGATGTCGACTATTATTGAGATGAATAGATTTATTTGAATAACTAGCGAAAATCAAACGAATCTAGATTTTATTGTTTTTATGATTTAATTGAATCTTTAGAATGTTTATTTTAACCTAACGAAATGTATAAACATAATAGAGATATTAGTTTTGTTCTTGTAAACAAATCATTGGATGAGATTGATTCCATTTATCCCCTTTGAAAAAGCATAAACTGATAATAGTTATAAATCTCAATTTATGAATCTCTTGTTTATTTTTGATTTCTTTCTTGTTCTTTAATTATTGCTTTCTTAGTTTAATAAACAATCAAACAGAAATCCTTTTGTTACTTTTACACTATTTAAATCAATTTCGACCCTTACATTTGTACATTTTTAAATCGATGACTAGTATACTTGTTATGTTTTAATATAAGAGGGAGAAATCCTCCATAGAGAGGACCTCTAAGAACATCAAAAGTAGAAAGGACCTAAATATAAAAATTGTAATTCATAGAACACCCCCTCCTTAATTTTCATCCGTAACCTAGAAAATTGGGACTATGCCCGATAAGTTTTAAAAAAGTTTCATAATGTCCGATAAGTTCCTTCCCCATGTTGTATTATGATGTTGTATTATGTTTCTAAAATACAACATCAATTAAGACCATAATACTGCATTCCGGCGGCCGCCGGTGACCGAAGTACGAAGCCCATGAACCGGCGACTAGATTCCGACCTCCGGTGACCGGATTCCGGCGATCGGCGGCCAGATTCCGGCCAAAATTGATCGGATTCCGGCGAAAATTGACCGGAATCCGGTATGCGGCGATAGCAGACGGCGGCGGCGGAGCTGGGCTGTGGCAAAGGCGGTGGTGCGGATGCAGTATTATGATTTTAAACTACTGTATAACTAAATGTTGTATTATATATAATACAACATGAGAACTTATGAAACATTTTAATACAATGAGAAATTTAGTGGGAAGTAATTTGTTTCAAAAGGAACTTACGGAGCAAATTCCCTAGAAAATTTTCTCAAGTTGAATTCAAAAGCTAAAAAAAAAAACTCATTTCTTCTTCGCCTCCTTCCCCAACCCCACCTTCACCACCTGCCCTTTCGCCTCCACCCCTTCACCAACCCCATCTCCTTGAGACCGCTCCCTTCCCTTTCGCCTCTCGCCTCTCGCACACCACCCGGCCTCCTTCCCACTGTGACCAATAGTCCCCTCTTTCCAACAAACCCATCAAAAATCATCACCATCTCCCCAAGCTGCCAATTTCCCAATCCAAGAAAAACACTTCCCAGATTCAAAATCTTAAAAAATTTGAATACCCATCAAAACATTTTATCACAACTGTAACTAATTCGTCACCATGAATTTCGTCGAATTATTTTAATTTTGATTTTAATTTATATAATAGTCAAGACAATAAAAAAGGGAAAGGGGTCATAATTAATTAGGATGTTAACGGAAAGGAAAAAAGGAGAAAGGGAAAAAGGTAGTAGGAAGCAATTGGGTAGATGCTTCATGCATCACTTTTTTTTTATTTTTTTATTTTTATTTATTTTTATTATTATTATTATTATTATTATATACACATGCTTTTCCTCTTTCTTAATCATTAAGCAAGCCTTCCTACCTCATGACATTATCGTTAGATTTTGATTGCTACAAGTTAATAAAATTCACAAGTGATTGCAACAAAATACATAAAAAAAAGAATTAAAAAAAAATCGTTCCATAATAAATACTCCCTCCGTCTCAAAATAACATACTCATTTTGCTATTTTGGACGTCCCATAATAAATACTCCCTCCGTCCCGCCGATCTTAAGAAAACTTTCCATTTTGGGCGTCCCACCAATCTTAAGAATTCCCAAAATGGAAAGTTTTTATCACTATTCTCTCCACTCATTCTCTCTCCTACATTATTTTAATACTCACAACACCATTATAATTTACTATTCCCTCCACTCATTTTCTCTCATATTTTACTATTACACTCACAACATTTACTATTTCCTTAATTCCCGTGCCATTTGAAAAATTTCTAAGATCGGCGGGGACGGAGGGAGTATCTCTTTCCTAAAATGACAAAGAATCTTTATTATTCCCTCCATTCATTCTCTCTCCTATTTTACTTTTATACTCACAACACCAATCAATTTTACTATTCTCTCCACTCATTCTCTTTCATACTGTATTTTACTTTTATACTCACAACACTTTCTCCGTTACCCATTTTCCTTAATTTTCGTGTCAAACAGTAAACGGGTATGTTATTTTGGGACGGAGGGAATATTAAATATATTTGTTTCACTCTAAAATAAATATTGCATTTATAAATAAGATTAAAAACTTATACGTACAAATTAGTATATTAGGTAGTATTTCATTTTGTTTGTAATATACCCAATTAATATTATATTCAGTAATACAGTTCAGTGGTGAAAATCGGGTTTGTAATGAATATGGCAACAGATTTGTTAATAGGATTCATAAGAATTTGTAATTGCCTTAAATAATACTAACTTAATAAAAAAAATCAAAATCTCACAAAAAATCACAAAAAATGCATTTTTTTTCGAGCTTAGAAAAAAACGTGTTTTTGAAAGACGTCGACATGTAAAGATCTCTTCGCCGTTGAGGGCTAAATCACAAAATTAAATTTGATTCGATGGAGCTCCGTCCATGGCTGCTCTATTAAATTCATAGCCATAGAGCCATCTAGGGGAGCAGAAAAATCGAAAATAATCGAATAAAATCGAAAAAATCGACACCGAAAAATCGTACCAACGGTTAATTGGATAGGTACGGTTTATGAAATATTGAAAAATCGAATCTATCGGTTCGATTTGGGATACATGATTTCACACCGATTACTCATACCGAACCGTACTGATATGCTTCTAAATAATAAATATTCATAATATTTACTATAATTTTACATCTATTCAATTTTCATATATATTAAATAAATAAAAAATATCTTCAAGATTTACAAGATTTAGTAAATCTTGTCAAAGTCAAAGCCAATTAGCCAAATTAAATAAATATCCTTTAACCTCACATGCTCACATCGCTTGAGAATATCCTTTAATTTGGCCAATTAGCCAAATTAAATATGACACCTATTTGTATCATCCCCCATCGCTTGATCGGCTGATCGCAATTCGCAATATCGGTATTGATATATATTTTGACAATGTGGGTGGAGAAATGCTTGATGCGGCGCTTGTCAAGTCTGTATAAGCAAGGGAAGATTGTGTATCTGGAAAACATGAATGAAGGGTTGGAGAGTGCTCCGGCTGCGTTTGTTGGCTTGTTTTCTGGTAAAAATGTTGGGAAGCAGGTTGTTTTTGTTGTGCTTTTAAGGTTGCCATTATCTTCTCAAGGTTGTGTAGTATGATGAATAATTGTGTTAAAATAATGAACCAGTTGTTGGGTGTCAAAAAAAAAGATTGGTTTTAAGACCGAATATTACCGAACCGACACTTACCGAAGTCGAAAATCGACTACACCGAATCGAGCTAAAACCGAGTTGTGGCGGTTTGTTAAAATTAGAAACCGAATACTTTTGGTTCGGTAACGGTTTTAGCCTAAAACCGAGCCAAACCGTACCGAGCACACCCCTAGAGCCATCGAAGATTTCAAGGCTTTTCGTAAGACGATTGCGTTAAGGCGCAGGTTGAAGGCTTCCGTTGTTTCTTCCTTCATGAGCTTCGCCCTTGTGCCTGGATCCAATATGCACGCTAAGCTATTGTCGTATCTACCTAAGGTACCTTATGTATCTATGATAGAAACAAAAAGGGGTGCAGAGGGAATTGCATGATTGATATTGCAAAATGTTTAACTGGTGTAACTCTCTGTGGTTGCAATGTAACCTTGAGTCTCTGTGGTTTGAGTTATGGTTCTATGTCATCAGCTTTCATAATTGTCAGGGTTATGGTAAAAATGTACCAGTGCACATCTAAAAAAGTGTCAGTTAAAAGCTCTCTTTATCCAGAAACTCAATGCCAGTGCTTGTGTAACAAAGTGTCAGTGCATGTGCAACAAAGTGCCAGTGTTAGTGTAAAAGAGTGCCAGTGTGAGGAGTGACAAGCATCCAAGGATGGGCGCGATCGCTCCATTTGTCCAGAAACTCACTGCAGTGCATGTGTAACAAAGTGCCAGTGCATGTGTAACAAAGTGACAGTGTTAGTGTAAAAGAGTGCCAGTGTGAAGAGTGCTAATGCATGTATATAAAAGTGTCAGTGTAAAAAGCGTCAGTGCAAGTTTAATAAAGTGCCAGTATTAGTGTACTGGCACTTTGTTAATCTGGCACTAGCACTTTTTACACTGACACTTTTTACACTGACACTTTTTACACTGACACTTTATTACACATGCACTGGTACTTTGTTTATACTGACACTTTGTTAAATTGGTACTGACACTTTTTTGCACTTGCACTTTGTTATAAATGCACTGGTACTTTGTCACACTGGCTCTTTGTTAAACTGGCACTGATATAAACGGGGAAAACAAAACATGTTTTTCCTAAGTGCCAAAAAAACGCGTTTTTTGTAAGACCAACTCATAAAAAATACCAACTTAAAAAAGAAGCCAAAATCTTAAAAAAAATCGCGTTTTTCCTTAAGTTTAGAAAAAACGTGTTTTATTTCCCCCACTATGTCAGTGCTAGTGTAACAAAGTGTCAGTGTAAAAAAAGTGTCAGTGTTAGTGTAACAAAGTGCCAGTGTAAAAAAGCATGTATATTAAGTGTTAGTGTAAAAAGTGTCAGTGTTAATGTAACAAAGTGTCAGTGTTAGTATAACAAAGTGTCAGTGTAAAAAAGTGTCAGTGTTAGTGTAACAAAGTGTCAGTGTAAAAAAGTGTCAGTGATAGTGTTATTAAGTGCCAGTATAAAAATGATTTTTCCTAAACCTAAAAAAAATGCATTTTTTGTAAGATCAACTCAAAAAAGAAAAAGAAAAAAGAACTAAAGTAGGGGAAAATGAAAGAAAATAAAGAAGCTAATTCATAGGGTCCTAAATTACTAGTGGGGGCAAATGGGCCATTTGAATATATAATTAAGAGCCCGCGGCTACATAAACGAACCAACGCGTCCGCCGCTTCCTTAGGTAGTCGGAGCGCAATGGGTGTGAATCACAAATCCGTCGTCACCACCACAACAACCACCACTACCATCAACGCCGCCGCCGCCGCCACCGCCACCAACCGGTTGAAACGAGAACATTGTAAGCGCACCGAGCACGACTCTGAATTCTCCGATTGGAAGGTCTGCTTTCTCTCTCCTAAACATACACGCACCTGCAAATTGCCACACTTCGGATCCCTTCACTTTTGAATTCATTCAATTGCTGAGATCTGTACACATAATTGAGCTGCAGATGCTTACAATTTGAAATTGGCTATCTCACAGTATTAATAAGATGCTAAGAAAATTTTATGTTTGATCTGCGATTCTGCATCCAAAAGGCGAAAAATATGTTTAGTGTTCAAATTTATGAACTACACTTAATTTTTTATTAATGTTTCTCCGATATACAACAGTAATCATGCCACAATGTCAATTACATGTCATATCACTACAGATTCCTTCTAAGGTAGTTTATAAAACGCAGGGAAGGGGATCACAATTGTCAATTGCTGCATACCTAATGAATCCGTTAATGTAGCTATTTTGATGAACAGCACAAATTGGTGGATTTAACTGAATAAGTGTTCATTTGGTAATTAGCTTCTCAAGGTTTATCTTTTTTGACCACCACAAGTTTAAGCACAGTGTTGATGACTTTGTTAGAAGTTAGAACCGCTTACTTTGGTCGTTGGTTGTCGTAGCTGTTGTGGCTTTGTGAATGAAACTTGCAACTTTCCTTCTAATTTTTTTTATCTTAGCTGTAGTAAGTTTGCCCTTTTAATCTCTGATGAACTAATGATCAAGCTTCCAGAGAAATTAGTTAGCTGCAGAAAGTTGTTTTCGCTATGGAAGGCATAAGCACATGAAACATATTTCCCATTATTTTGTTGATGTTTTTGGGGATAATTCAGGAGATGTTTACATATATTTCTGGCAAATTTGCTGGAAACCTTATAAAATTTCATGTCTTGTTTGACAGATTCTTATTGGGCCCTCTGACTGGGAAAATTATTCACAAAGCAAGGATAACGCACCAAAATATAGGACTCAAAATGTCCCAAATTGTTCTGCTTGTTCGGGAGTTTATGAGTTGGGAGTCTCACTCCCCCAGTCAAGGCGAAGAGGCCGCAACCTTAGCTCAAAACGCATAATTTCTGTCTACGTTGGCCAGGCTGACAATGTCAGGAACAGGCTTCAGCAGTATGGACGTGAAGGTGCTCATTTGGAGAAGGGCTGCCCAAATCTTGAGCTAAATGATTCTAAACCACTGGGGCTTTTCACTGAGATATTTTCAAAAGGCTTCCCCATTGTCTATAGATGGGCTCCCGTAAGTATATGTATTGAATTTTCTTTTCAAGTCTCGCCAGTTTTTATAAGTTAATAAATGCAACTCATTTTGGCCTGTTTTACAGATGAAAAGTAAGAGCGAAGCTGAAAAAGCAGAAGCGCGGCTCTTGGACACCTTTGATTATGCATGGAACAAAGAAAAGAATGGTCCCCGTCGCCCCAACGACATACACCAGATACTTGATCATTATGCTTCACGTCCTACCAAGAAGCTACTTACAATTGTCAGCAAACTGCAAATAATCCCCCAAAAAAGTGGGTGTAAAAATCCGGAACTGTGAGCCAGTTGTGTTGGAGAACAAAACTAGTTTCTACATGAAGCAAGAGGCCGGTAGTGGTTTTCTCTCTCGAATTTTCAAACTTGGCAGATCAAGACCTATAGTAGTTTCAAAAGAGCTTTGGCTTCACAAGGACCGTACCAGCATATGCGGTGTAGCCTTAGGTCAAGGATCTGTTTGTACAATGATGCCAGTTGAGGGAAGAAAGAGGTGCATTGACCACAAAGGTATGAAAGTCAATGGTTCTACAACAAAATCGATCGCGCACCAATGTGGGCCAGAGGGCTTCTCACGGACCTGTGGGATTTCTCTTGACAATGGTTCATTTTGTACAAGAGAGCCAGCCGCAAGAAGAAAAAGGTGTGATGAGCATAACAGTCGGAGAATAAGTGGATGCAGTTCAAGTCAGGTCATAGCAGAAGAAGAATACTATGTACACGGTCAGGTTCTGGAAACTAGAGCTCCCAGTGAATCTGACACCGAGACAAAGACCGATACAATATGTGGGGCCGGTCTTAAACACAGGGTATTCTGCACGAGGCCACCTGTTTTAGGGCATGAGAGTTGTGAAGAACATGAAGAAATGAGGTTGTACGAGCAAAAGTCAAAGGTTGGAGGAACTTCTGTTAATACCGGCTCTTCTTTGAGTTGTGGGGCCACGACGCTCAATGGTTTTCCTTGCAAAAGGAAACCAGGTGAGGGAGGAATATGGTGCTGGCAGCATGAACCCAAGAAAGTTGATAGCTTTTCATCTTCTAAGCCAATCCCGTGTAGGAAAAAATATGGCAATGAGGGCTATTTCGATTCTTCAAGTTGTGCAGCAATGACAAAAAAAGGGAGGCGTTGCTCAAGGCAGGCTACAGCAGATAGAGAAATGTGTTGGCAGCATCTTGGGATGGCTTAAAGGGATTCCAATTCCAGTTTATTGTTGTATGATGTACTGAGGGCCAAATAAGAGGGACTGAGTTGTTAGGGTCTTTGTACTGCCCCTAAAATTTGTATTACTTTCCATCATTCTTGTTCATGTACAAACAATACGATGATTGTGCTTTCCAACTGATGATTTAAAAGAGATTTACAAAAAAAAAAAAAAAACTCAAACTGCCGTTAAAATCTTTGCCAAAAGGCTACTAATACAGAACTAATAGATCACTACCAACCAGAAGGTCCCTGGCTGAAGAAACCATCAAAAAAACTAATAAAGAGAGTGTATATATATATATATATATATATATATATATATATATATATATATATATATATACATATATATATATATATAGAAATTCTCCCATATCTATAAAACATAGTACGTAGATCCATGTCCTCCCTCCGGCTCTATACTTGCTACTTAGCCTCCAATTCCCGTCTTTCTTAGTCGGTTATGTTGTTGCTCTGCCTCTTCATACTCGTTATCCTCGTCCTCCTCTACCACAGGTGCATCCGGAAGCATCAGTCATGCACCGTAAACACACAAAAATCATTGGTCGCTTCAGGACACAGCAGAAATCTTTAGATAACATCTGAAAAGCTATATCTATCCCAGTCCGTGTACCCTGCCTTGAATGAAACTAAGCTCTCGTTGTAACTGAAAAGTTGAAGAAACACGGTATCAGAATATTGTATCCCAAGCAACTCTTCAGTTTCATGGGTCGTAGGATCATATAAGACCAGTTTGGTGGGGTTTGTTCTATCAAAGAGATGGTCGAGAGGGTTGTCCTCGGGTGGCATGTTGATTGCTTCCAGAAAGAGCTTGCTGTTTTTCCAAAGACCAAGTGGCTGAATCACTCCTAGAAGGCTTACATCGACAGTAAGCTGCTTTGTCCAACAACCATCCTCCTTCATTACCAGTAGATCAATGGAACCAATCCTTGGGCTGTCATATTCATATGTAGAAAGAAGCATGGCTAAAGAGTCATTATTGTACAAGAACAAAAATGGCAACTTTGACACGGTATTTTGTGGCCCATTGATCTCTCGAAGAACTTCACTGCTAATGTCAAATGAAAGTATAGAATAACCACTGTTACAGTTTCCCGAGAGCCAGAGGCATGCACCATTAAAATAGGTTGTACCAGAATAGGCACATGGAGTTTTATGCCTTGTCTTACCGTCAGGGTCCAGATGCTTCCAGGAATCATTAGCAAGGCTATAAACGGAAATGTTTATCAGACCAATAGGTAAACCAGTTCTGTGATCACGGAAATCCCAAAAAGCTACCACCTTGAAGTCATTTGTCAAGGGGTCAAAGCAAAATCCAAATGCATGAAAACGAGACCACACGTGGGTTTTTGGCTGGAGTCGGGTACAATAATGGGCCTCAATTGCCTTGTTGCAGGGTTAAAGAGAGCTAAAGGGTGGTAATTGTAAGGTTGTATATACTTAGCTTGGCAAAGCAAAAATAATCCATTAACAGGACCAAGTATATGTTCCATATTATGGGGGATATGTAGATAATCAAGATCGTGATGAAGACGGGTAAGTGATTCCCCTGAGAAAACTGCAAACCCCGTTTCGAAGGTAGGACTTGGAATATAATGATAAACAAGGATACGGGCATGATTGCTGTTACGGTGGTGGTTAAAGTGATTTTTGATAAAATCTGAACTTGTGATGACATTGTACCAGTATTTGCATACGGCCTTAGAGCGAACAAGGGATTCTACAGGCAGCCTCAACAAGATCTCAATCACCAATTCATCAGGCAGATGACTGCAGCAGCTTATCTCAAATCTTCTATGAAATTTCTCCATGTTTTTTGCCTTAAAAATTGAAAGATTTTAATACCAAGTATTTTATTATTTTCAGATCAACCAGAAGCAATGGAATACTTCAAAATCAAATAGTACTTCTGCTAGAAATACCACTTGAATCAATCAATAAGTATTTGAGAGGAGAAGACACACATACCACTTGAATCAATCAGTAAGTGTGTGAAATCAATGAATATCCACCAAGATGATCAGATAGGATTAGGATTTCAAACCAATTTTTCCTTTCTCCTGACAACAAAATCAAACAAAGACAGAGAAGATAGATGAACACAAAATCCACTCAACCACTAATTAAGTGTGTGTTTGGAAACACAATTCCAAGCTTTGGATGTGGAAAAAAGAGCAATTTGAATTCATTTTGTTCTTCGGATTCCGTCTTAAAATACACACAAAAACACATTGATATGGAAACAATAATTGAGAATTAATAATTATGACACAAATTTGCAGCTCATTGCATAAGAAAAATACACCATAAACAATTGACAGTCGATTTGATCCCTTAAGAAATTTGTAATAGAAATTCGATTTTTTTTGTAAATGAAATCTAAAATTACGCACAAAAAACACAAGAGTACGTGGAGCATTTGGTTAATTAATATGAGCCGAAATATCTAACTTAATCGAAATCTGCTAGAGAAGATTGGATTAAATCTTGTAGGGTATATAAATAGGGCTTACGTCGGCGCCGCGAAGAAACTGCTGAAATTTGCCGCGGACTGTTAGTGTGCTGAGAGCTCTGGAAATGGGAATACAGAGGGGACGACGCCGGAGATGGAGATCGCCGTAGAAGATAGTTCGCGAATCGTTCGTTTGGCGTCTCCTACACTTAATTTTGTTCTTAAATAACGTACTCCTTCAGTCCCGCCGGTTGGGGTCACAAATTTCCTTTGGCGTCTCATTTATTGATTTGAGGGGCACAATCCAAAAAAAAATGGAAAATTTTTTATTACTATTTTTTTATTTGTTACATTCATTTGTTATACTCACAATAAATATCTATTAATTATTTTCTATTCTACTTTTTCTTTCTTACGTCACTTTTTATACTCACAACATTTATTTCACTATACATTTTTTCTCTTTTCTATATCACTTTTCTTAATTTCCGTGACAAAAACTTTGCCCCTTCGAACGAAACGGAGTATTATTTGGTATGATGTAACAGGCTGGTCTCTAGATATCTTTCATTATCTCCACCGGCACTATTTAGAGAGTGAAACAAACAAAGAAATTACAGTTTCACCCCCTACACTTGTACAACTAATAGAGGAAATACAATCTCACCCCTCGTCTTTAAAACAAGACACTCGACACCCTTTTATCCACAATCTAGTCCGTTACAATACCCAGGACAAGGATAGTTTGAGAGGAGGGTATCATCCTGCTCAATCATTGAAATTTCCAGAAAATGCCAATCATACCATTCTTGTAAAGCCCTTTCGAGATCAGCCACACACCATTTTTCAGCATCCAAAGCTGATGACGCCAAGCTTTTCAGGATCAGGAGCGGTTCGAGGATATCTGGCTAGGATATTTAAGTGGTTTTTCTTGATGCACAGATCGCAGCGAAGCGCAGATTAAGGTCAAAGTTGGATGTTACTCCAACTCAGGCCCTCGGGTGTGAGAGTAAGAATACTGAGATAATAAGGCTTTGAATACCTTGGAGTGTGTGTGTGTAGGGTTTTTAAGAGTAATAGGGCTTACTCAATATATTTGGAACTTACCTTGCCCAAGGGGGTAAAGGCCTTCTATTTATAGGCAATGCAATGGTGCTTGTTGAGGTAAGCAATGAGATCAGCCCTAGGGGGCACTTTGGTATTTGACCAGCTACACGTGTCCGCAGCCTAATTGGCCCCTGTCGGGAGGGAACATTGATCGCGGAGGGGGCGTGGCCGAAAGGGACATGGCCGTGTGGCCGACTTGGAGCATTAAATGGAATAGTAGGCGCCTGACTGAGCCGCATTGAATGCGTGATGGGGGAGCCGGCAAGTGGCCTGTCAGAGCCAGTAAGCTTAACTTGCTCAGTAAGGCTTGACATTAACCGGGAAGCAGGCATGTGCCCGCGGTCAACATTGTGGCCGCAGTCAAAGGTATATGACGCGAGCACGGTTGATGCGGTCAGCCATGCCTACTGCGGGCGTAGGTCCCCGCGGACATACAATCTGCGAGCACGGACCCAACGGTCAGCAGTCGTGCGGGCACGAATATAGCGGCCAGATCCTTCCGGTCTTTGATAGGATTAATGCGGGGAGGGACGCGGTGCTTGACCTCAAGGGCCTATCTGTCCGCGGTCTTCTCCCCCACGGTTTAGGAACCGCCACGTCACTGGTTCCTTGGACTGACCGAGCGCGGCCCGGTCCAGTAGATCCGGGCTCATCAATGGCCCCTAGCTCCGAGTGTGATTATTTATGGTCTGAGCAAGGAGGTACTAGAAGCTCGGTAGGATTGGATCGCCGCTTTGGCGAGCACCAGTGTTAGCGTTTTTCGTTGTTTGTTGCTTGGCCCCATGGGCCTATGGGAACGTTCGGGAGGCACCAGTGAGTGACACGTGGTCCTCGTATGGTGTGCCTCCCGGTTAACAAGTGGGCCCTCGCAGATGAAAAGACGGGTTAGTGGTACGTACGGGTACGTGTCGCTCATCCAAGGGGGCAATAAATGCAAAGTTTATTTAATTTTCGAATTTTCAAACGTTGGAGACGGTTCAGGGTCCGAGGTAGGATTTGTGGGCTAATTAATACGGGTTAACGGGTTAACCCGTATAGGTAGGCCTTATAAATACCAAACCCTTAAACCTCCAACCCTTTTACCGTTTCCGAACCTTCGAAGAGCCCAGAGAGAGAAATTGTTTGCTGCGAAATCCGTGCTAGTGTTTCTCCGAATCCAACCTTCAAGTTTTCTTTCGTAAGTATTTGTTGGGTGTTTTTCTTCTTCATCTCCTTCTATTTTTTCTTTTCTGGGTTTTGAACGAAATGACCACTCGCAAATTTGGACCCCGCCGTCCCATAGAACTAGGAGATGGGTCCACCCCTGATATCTTTGCCATCTGTAAACGGACTGGTGGTATCTTTAGGAAGGTAGGATTGGGGTGGATAAGGCTATCCCTTAGGTGTTTTCTGTTTTTCTGTGAGAGAGATGACTGGGGGCCTTTCGTCCCACCCCGGTTGTGGGAGGCCAAGAGGAAGTACATCTACAATCGTAATGTACTGGTGTTGGGGGATCACCGCAGGCTAAGAAATTTTGTAATGGGGGTTTTGTGCAGGTTTCCCCGCGAGAGAGATCAGGCTTTGAACGCCGTTGAACTTGTGAGGAGAGCGATCCGTATCCCTGAACAAATAACTGATTGGGAGAAGTGTGAACTAATGGATCCCGATCAAACTAATGCTCCGCGGGCACTGGGCACGGACCTGAATGACCCTTTAGATGTTCTGCCCTTGAGGACTGTTTTTCCCAATGTTGTGCCAGCGTACAGGTGCCAACCCAATTGAGCGAGTACTTGAGCGAGGAGCTGGATCCTCTGAATTTCCAGGTGACCGGAGGTGGGGAATATGAGCTTGAGGTAACCTCTGCCCGCGGCGATGAAACCGGTCTCTTTGGCTCGACGAGCACGGAGACCGAGGAGAATGACCGCGAGGTCGAACTTAGGAGGGCTGCGGGGACCTCTAAGAAGGCCGCTGAGACCACGAACATTGTGAATGCCTTTTCGACCACGACTGCGAGGAGGAGGCGGAGGTGGCCCCCGCCCGGAATAAGGGGTAAGAGGCCGCCTGCTGAGGTAAACCACAGTCGTGGCCGCGAGTAAGAAAACCAAGGAGGTGGCTACCCTCAACTGGGAGGAGGATATTTACGAAGTGTACAACATTGACCGCAAAGCTTTCCGTGTCCGCACCCTGGGCACGTACATTTGAAGGATAAAGACAAGTGCGGCGAGAAAGCTTGATTCTTGATGTCCGCGAGGACAATAGGACCTTGGTTTTTTATGGTGCCCAATTTGAGAATGGCCTGAAATTGCCCCTGGACCCATTCTTCTACTTTTTCCTGGAGTTCAACGGCTGCCTCCCCATGAATCTGACTCCCAATACCATTAGGGCCATAGTTTCCTTCATAGCTGTCTGCAGATTCCTGGGCCATGAACCTACCCTGGCCGGGCTTTACGCCTATTATCAAAAACCAGTCGGCCGCAACATCCCGAGTCCGAAGGCTAGGAACTATTCAACCCGGACTTTCTCTAACCCTTCAAACAAATTTGACCAATGGAACCAGAGGGATGTGTTGGTCATTGAGTCCAGGTTTGGCTGGCCTTTCCCCAAACCTTCAAGTCCAGTTCCGATGAAGGTGGCCGCTACCAGTTATCCGTACCCATCCTCCGCCGATGCTATGCGTTGTGCCCTAGAGAGGCATCTGGCCCTTTACTTGGATAGCGGGGAGGAGCCCGTTTATGACGTGGGCACAATTGTCGTAGATGAGCCCCTATTAATCTACTCGGGGGTGGCTCCTCGCAGGGAGGCGCCCACATGCCCCCAGTAGCAATAGAGCCTTTGCCCCGTGACCACGATTGGAGGGTGCACGAGCACTATCGGTTGAGGCCGAGTAAGACACACATCTTTGGGCGGCACCGAGTGTGATCCCCCGAACTCATCGGTCTACGATTTTTCAAAACTCGTTTGCCAATTTATTTTGCTTTCGATTTTTTGATTTGCCTCTAACCATTTTCTTTTTCTCCGAGTAGACCACGAAAGTATAACCACGATGGCCCCCTTAAGTCTTTGCTCGAGATGAAGGCCAAGAACAAGCAGGCCAATAGGGAGGCTGCTAACAAGAGGCAAACTGTAATGGGAGGGGTCCCTGCCAAGGATAAGATCGTGCCCGTTGTTAGTAGGAAGAGCGGGGAGCCTCTCTCTGCTCCCAAGGTGATTCCTGCCACCACTGAGAATTTGCCTCCACCCCCCAGGGGTCCTCCTCCGGCCAACGCTCTCCGCGCAACCTCTCCCGGGCGCACAATTCCTTCTGGACACCGAGGGGACTCCCGGAAGAGGAACGAAAGGGATGCGGACCCAACGCACAAGGAGAGGGCTTCTAAGTCCCAGAAGGTGGTGGAGACCCAAGTTCGGGGCTTAACTGCATCTGCCTCTGCTTCCACCACTGCTCCCCCTACTGCGGGGACCATCTGCTCAGTAGCTTACCCCGTCTCTTCCCTGGCCACCCGCGAGGAGGCATGGGAGAAGAGGAAGCAGGTGGGGGAAGGGCCCGCTATCACTGGGGTGGATCTATATGCCCGGTCCTCCCAGAATTCTGCTGTGGGTATTGGGCTGATCAACAGGCTTTTTGCCCCTGACTTCTACCACCATGTGGCTGAGAAGGAGAACCCATCAGCCCTGATGGGAGATATTGGGATTGCCCTTACTGAGGTAGGGACCTTTCTGCCGGTCTCATCACTTAGCCTCTGAATTTCCACACAATTCTGACTTTCTTCCTCGCAGGTGGGCAACAAGGCCATGAGGCTGAGGGAGACTTGCGACAGCCTGTCTGTGGAGTTGGAGAACAACACTAAGGACTTGGCGAGCAAACTCCGCGAGCTGGAGCAGGCTCAGGCGAAGGTGGGGACCTTAAACTCCCTTCTTGATGAGAAGGAGAAAGCCTTATCCACAAAGGAGACCGATCTGAAGGGTTTTCAGGATAGGGTGGACCGGCCGAGAAAAGCCTTGAAAAGGCGAAAGGTCGACGGGATGAGCTCCGCTGGGCGCGAAGAGCCCGGCTCGAGCAAAGAAATAATGAGCTCGCGACCAAACCGGGGCCGCCGAGGAGTCGGTCAAACTCCCTGGAGGCTAAGGCGGATGAGCTCTCCGAGAAACCGCTACCCCTTACGCGAGTTTGAGTTGGAGAGGGAGAGGATGCTGGCAGAGGCCCGCAAAGAAGCTGTGGAGGAGTACAAAAACTCCGAGGATTTTAAGAATTGGCTGAATAATGAGAATCTGGCTCAGTATTGAAATTACCCGGATCCGAGCAGGCCTCGCGGCCCCGGCATCTGGCATCTTTCGCGTTGGAGGTGTCTCGCCGTTTGTTTTCGCATTTGTAGAGTCGCCACGCCGTTTTTATTAAGCCCAAAACATTGAAAAAGGGCATCAGTTTAAAGATAATTTTAAACCGTTTTGTGTGATGAGATTTTGAGTTCGGAGGTCGAATGACTCCCAGAAGAGAATATTAGAATATTAGAGCTCACCCGAGTAGCCTCGTAAAACGAGTCTTTCGGATACCCCTAATATCCTTTAAATGTTGTGTGTGTGTGTGTGTGTGCTTTTTAAAAATGCATCTTTGTATCGGATGTCTACATTGTATGCTATGTATGGAAATGTATTGAAATAGTATAGGAAGGAAGCCTTACCAATGTTGGTTCGTATCGTCTTCCGCCTGGGAATGGTGTTTGAGGTCGGAGTAGCGTTAGGTATGGATCGGGATTGCTTCGGGGAGGGACCGGTTGTACGCGGACGAGTTTCGGCGTGAGTTGAGGTTGTAGGCTGCGTTCGGGCGAGAGGTTCGGCGTGCGTGGGGATCGTCGGGATCACTCGGGCAGGTTCGGCGTGCGTTGTGGTGGCGGAGTCACTCGGGCAGAGTTTCGGCGTGGTTTGGGATCGTCGGTTTGACTCGAAAAGAGTCGGGACACCGTGGAAAGACCGGCAAGGCCTCGGAGTACCACGAGGGCCTCGAGTACCTCGAGAGTGCCTCGGGCAGCGCGGGAGCGTCTCGGAGCGCTCGGGAGGCTTCGGAGCACCACAAGGAGCTCGGAAGGCCTCGGGAAGGATCCGAAAGGGGCGGGAGTGCCTCGAGAGGACTTAGAGGGGAGCCGAAGGCTAAGGGAGGAAGAGAGAAGAGGGAGGTGTGTGAAAATGAGGAGGGGGAGCCCTCTATTTATAGTAAAAATTTCGGAGCAAAGAGGTCCGTACGGACCTTCTTGGTTATCCAGAATTTTGGATTTCCTCGATTTGAGGGAATCTGCAATGATGGAGAATATTCTGGAATGATGGTGTTCCCTGAGCAATAAGGTCCGTACGGACCATCTTGCATGCAAAGAGGTCCGTACGGACCAACTCTGCAGGGAAGTAATCATTTTCCCCGGGATTTGAGGGAATATTGTGGACTTTAAGGAGATTTAGTAATCATTGAAACAAAGAGGTCCGTACGGACCTTAATTGCTTTTCTGATTTCCTGAAAATTCCCAAAAGGTCCTTTTGTCCCTTTTTATCCTGCGAAGGCTCCTCCCTTGGTTTGGTTGGGGTTTGAGAGGGTTTTGAGTGAGAGAGGTCTACGAGACTGCGTGGATGAGTGCGGTGTTTCCGTGTGTTTGAAAGGGGTGATCCAGTTGGGGTACTTACGAAGCCCTCGACGACGTCACTTATGAAAGAAGTGGGGTCGCCGATAAGATAAGGGTCCTAACTGGATCGCGTCTTTTGGAGAGGAAGTGACCGTGAGGGTCAATGTGAGGACGTGGTGGTGTCCTTTTGTGTGACCGTTTAGGTCAATAGGCTGGACCCTGTGATAGGATTCCTACGTATCCCTGGCGGGGAATCAAGCCCGGTCGTAGTTCGGGTGTGGGGTGAGTGTTTTGTGAATGCGGGCGTGGTGGTGCCCTGAAGTGTCGTGTGACCGCCGAGGTCGGTGGTGAGGGCGTGGTGGTGTCCCGGGTGACCGCATAGGTCGATGTGGAGGACGTGGTGGTGTCTGCAGGTGGCCAGGTATAGGTCGATGCATTTGGACCACGTGATAGGATTCCTACGTATCCCTGGCGGGAATCAAGCACAGTCGTAGTTCAGAGGTGGTGAATTTGTGAGTGTATGTGGGCGTGGTGGTGCCCTGAAGTGTTGTGTGACCGCCGAGGTCAGTGGTAAGGACGTGGTGGTGTCCTGAGATGGAAATTTTACGATTTTCCTAATCGGGTGGTTTAAGGCCTTCCGGGCCGGAGATAGAGTGAGGACCTGAATCGTCTTCTGATTGCGGTTGGTGCCACGCTGGAGGACTTTGAATCGTCATCGACGGCGGTTGGGTGCCACGCCGGGAGGACTTTGAATCGTCATCTCGGCGGCCCGGTTGGGGCCACGCTGGAGGACTTTGAATCGTCATCTCGCGGCGGTTGGTGCCCAGCCAGGACTTTGAATCGTCATCCGCGGTGGTTTGATGTAGTCGCGAGACTTTGAATCGTCTTCTAGCCGGTTGGTGCCACGCTGGAGGACTTTGAATCGTCATTTGGCGGCGGTTGGTGCCACGCTGGAGGACTTTGAATCGTCTTCTGGCGGCGGTTTGATGTAGTGCGAGGACTTTGAATCGTCTTAGCCGCAATTGGTGCCACGAGGACTTTGAATCGTCTTACGCGGCGGTTTGATGTAGTGCGCGAGACTTTGAATCGTCTTCTAGCCGCGATTGGTGCCACGGCCGGAGGACTTTGAATCGTCTTGGCGGTTTTGATGTAGTACTTTGACACGCGAGGACTTTGAATCGTCTTCTAGCAATTGGTGCCACGTGGAGGACTTTGATCGTCTTGGGCGGTTTGATGTAGTGCGAGGACTTTGAATCGTCTTCTAGCCGCGGTTTGATGTAATGCGCGAGGACTTTGAATCGTCTTCCTAGCCGCATTTGTGGATGTTATGCGCGAGACTTTGAATCGTCTTCTAGCCGCCAGTTTATGTAATGCGCGAGGACTTTGAATCGTCTTCTAGCCGCAGTTTGATGTAATGCGCGAGGACTTTGAATCGTCTTCTAGCCGCATTTGTGGATGTTATGCGCGAGGACTTTGAATCGTCTTCTAGCCGCAGTTGATGTAATGCGCGAGGACTTTGAATCGTCTTCTAGCCGCAGTTGTGGATGTAATGCGCGAGGACTTTGAATCGTCTTCTAGCCGCAGTTGTGGAGGCGTGGCGCAGTAGCCCGAGAGGCGTAGATGCCTTTGTGTTTTTGCATGTTGATGTAGAAGGTTGGACTTACGATGACTGCCGGTGCTTGAGCTGCCGTTGAAGTGGGCAAGGATGACGGTCGGTGATTGCTTCACCATTTGGCGTTTTGGAGGCGCTTCGTACCTTGGGACTTGTACTCGGAGGTGTTGGCTCCTTCGTGTGCTTGTTTTGCCGTTGAGTGGGCAAAGATGATGGTCGGTCTTTGGGGATATGCGGTCTTGTATGACTTCCCTTTGTCTTGTTGGGGAGGAGCTCGGGCTTACTTTGATGGCGGTGCTTGCGCTGCCGTTGAAGTGGCGAAGTTCGGGCTTGTCAGCATCCGGTGCTTAGATGCTTGGGGATGCGTGACCTTGTAGGGGCCACTTCTATTGGGAAGATGACTTCGGACCTCCAGTGGTTGAGTTGTCGTTGAGCGTTTGGAGGCGTCTTGTGCCTTGATATTCGTGCTGGGAGGTGTTGGCTCCTTCTTGAATTGCCGTTGAGCGGGCGGTGGTTGGATTGCCGTTGGAGTGGCGAGGACCGGTCTTACGGCCCGGATGGCGGTGGTTGAATTGCCGTTGGAGTGGCGAGAGACCGGTCTTACGTTGATGGCCGTGGTTGAATTGCCGTTGAAGTGGCGAGACCGGTCTTACGTTGATGGTCGGGGATTGAATTGCCGTTGAAGTGGCGAGGAGGACCGGTCTTACGGCGCGGCCGGGGATTGAATTGCCGTTGAAGTGGCGAGACCGGTCTTACGTTGGCAGCCGAGGATTGAATGCCGTTGAAGTGGCGGGGGCCGGTCTTACGGCGACGGCGGGGATTGAATTGCCGTTGAAGTGGCGAGGACCGGTCTTACGGCGACGGCCCGGTGGTTGAATTGCCGTTGAAGTGGGCGAGGACCGGTCTTACGCCGATGGCCCGGTGGTTGGTGCCGTTGAAGTGGCGAGACCGTCTTACGCTTGACGGCGGTGGTTGAATTGCCGTTGAAGTAGGCGAGACCGGTCTTACGTTGATGGCCGGTGGTTGAATTGCCGTTGAAGTGGGCGAGGACCGGTCTTACGCTTGACGGCCGGTGGTTGAATTGAAGGGTTAGGGACCATTACGCACTTGGATTTCTTGGAAAAGGCCTTAGGACAGCCGGGGGCAAAGATTATAAGGGCGGGGAAAGTAATTTGGCCCCCTCTTGCAAAGAGGTCCGTACGGATCAACCCGGCTTTGGTTGCAAAAAGAGGTCCGTACGGACCACTTTGATTTTACGGTTCCAGTTTTTCGGCCAGGGCTTAAATTCCGAGGCTCCCTCTTCATTTCCCATTCCCAGGTTCGTGAACCGGCGAGAAGAGAAGAGAAAACTCCATTTTTTGTCCAAAATCTTCCATTTTTCTTAGCTTGAATTGCTTGCGATGGCGGAGGGATCTCGAAGGAGTCGTGCGTCAACGCGGTCGGAAAGTGGTTGAGCGGCGAATGGAGCTCCCAAAGGAATTGGATTTCGTTCGTTCCATCTTCGAAGAACCGGATGTTTTGTACCCGAATCCGGAGGTGCATAATCGTCGCTCCATGAACGCTTCGGGAGGTAAGAAATCTGTTCCGTTTTGATTCCACCTGCTCGAATTTTGAATGCTAGAACTAGGTTTTAGTTTTTCGCATTTTTGAATTTTTTTTTATTATTTTATGCCTTTTTGTGAAATTCTTGATGAATTGTTGAAAATGGACATGTAAAAATTGTGGGTATGTGTATTTTGTGCGTAAATGTGTAGATTAGCTTTTATTTGTGAAAATAAAGTGCCTATCTAGGTGAATTGCATGCTTTGGTGTTTTGTACCTAATGCTTTATTTATGTATGTACATTGTGAGAAAAATTATCGTGTAGTGATAATTTTGTGAAAAAATGTGACATGTGCAGTGTTTTGTGACGGGTTATATGTGAAAGTGTGTGCCGTGTAGGGACGGATTTTTTTGTTATGCATATGTGTAACCGTGCCGTGTTTTTGGGTGACGGACTTTGTGGGGAAAATATGTGCCATATGTCTTTGTCAGTGTTGGGACGGATTTTCTTTTGAAAATGTGTCGTGTAGGGTTTAATCCCCCTTTTTTTTCTTTTGAGAAAATGTGTACGGTGTGTGCCGTGTTTTTGTAGACGGATTTGCATGGGAAAGATTATATGCATGATATATGTGAAAATTATGTGCATTGTGTGCCGTGTTTTGTGACGGGTTTACATGGAAAAATTTGTATGTATGTGAAAATTATGTGCAATATGTAAAATGTTTGTGACGGGTTATATGTGCCTTTATAATGAAATCTTGTGATTGGACGTATACCTTTCTTTGTGTTTACTGCGGGATGCGGGGCTTATGGCAAGGAAGGCGAAGGATGAAGACTCGGGGATCGCTCGAGGCACATTGTGGAGCTATGGCGGCGGATGCCCGATATTTCCGTGGACGGTAGGCCGAGTCCCCGGAGAGTGGTTTATGCTTCGCCTAGGTGTGTTCGTTGAGAACTGCGGGAGTGTAGCACGAGGAAGAACAAGAGTGTCTTCACAGGTTTATCGAGTATTGGTGGGATACCACCCACACCTTCCACGGTAGGGCGAGGCAGTGGCACGCCCAGTGATTTTCTTTGCTATTACCGGCTCTCCTTCAAAGGAGCACTGTAGGGTGGAGAGACATGATGGCGATGATGTGTTGGCCAGAGCTGCTGGGCTTTGAGCCTCGTCCTCGCGAGGGCACAGGGATCTTTGTACGGCGACGTGGAGATGAGGATCACGGCCGTGTGGGGCCTACATCCGAATGGGTACCGGCCGGGTGGCAATGGAGCGGTTAGCGCGCTCCTTCTTGTGGTATGCTTGTTTGTCCAGAGACTACGTTCTCGAACCACGCGACCGCGGCTCCCTTCGCTCTGTTGGAGAGCTTGATCGTCTGGATAGGGTGCACGACATTGCTTGGGGCGAGGCGAGGCTTGGCGAGCTCTACTTCTCCTTGGACCGGTTTAGCGAAGGGTGATTCGTTGGCTTTGTTTGACTTTGCTACGGAGGTATGCGTTTATTCTTTGTTTTCTTGATTTAGCGATCTGTCATTTCTCCATTGTCTTTTCTGTGAGCCTTCTCTGTTTTTGTCACGGGTGTGATTTTATGAGGTTTTCCGGTGCTTTCCGTGGGATAGGGATCACAGGGCGATTCTTTGCGTACCACTGCTATCTTTGGGTGAGCTCGTACGGCAAGGAAGAGGAGGACCCGACAGGGAAGCTCACCATCGCCTACGGGGATGTGCAGGGAGCGGCCTGGAGAGAGATAGCCGGGAGGGGTTCGTCTTGTTCCCGTGGGCTCGGTATGAGGGGATGAGTTTGAGGGCTCCCGAGGTGACGGCGCGGCGGAAGATGCTTTGCGAGGCTTGACTTGTGATGTCATGTATGCGGGAGCGTGTCTTACAGCGGCATGGCCCCGGTGTGCTTCCCGTGGCTCCGAGGGACCCTCCCTTTGGGATGCTTGATTCCCGAGACATGGATGTGCTCGATTTCGAGAGGTACCTTGGTGGTGTCGGCGCCGAGGAGTTCATTTTATATGGAGAGGAGTACGGGGCCTTCGTGAGGAGGAAGGCGAGGACGCCGCGAGTGCGCGCGGGAGAGAGGCGGCCCGCGAGGCTCCCGAGAGGTTCCGATGCCGGGGCCGGATTTCACGTACGTCGCGGGGACGGATCGAGGAGGAGGGTGTACCGTTCGGAGCGGAGCTCTGCCGCACAGAGTGGACCCAGATAGATCGGTGAGTGTGCTTACTCTTTTCCATCTTGGCATCTTTTACGTATTTTCTCTTTTTGTTGTTGAGTATAAGCGTATTGTGACGTTTCCTTGGCTGCTTGTTGGTGCAGGTCCCGGGGAGAGCTTATGATATGTTGACTCGCCGTTACGTGGCGATGAGGTCGTTTGCGAAGAAGATGGCCTCGAAGATATCTTGCCGGTCTTCGCGACGCGTGCCGGCGTACGAGCCTATGCCTTCGAGGCACTCAGCAGAGCGTTCCTCCGCCTAGAGCCGAGCCGGAGCCGCAGCGGGAGAGGGGCACTTTGAGGGCGGCGCTAGCATGGATGCCGGACATCTTCGGGAGGCTGCGGGGCCTTCGAGGGAGCAGCCCTTTTATCGATTCATGCCTCCGCATGGCGCACGGGGTGAGGGTTCCTCGAGCCTTCTTTCTTTGATCCTTTCGCCGGATTTGATCCTTGAGTACTTTTCGTGGGAGCCTCGGGCGGGTGCTCGGTATTCGGACGACGAGGATGTGACGGGCGGATTTCACTGATGCCCGACTTTTCTTTGGAGGACCTCGGTGAGGATGATGATGCATTGAGGATTCCGATTAGTATTCATTTGCTTTCCCTCTTTTCATATCCCTCCTTTTTTTTTGTTTAGCAACGAGACATTTATAGTACACTGTAATAAAACACATGTATTTGCATGGCAAACGGTATTTTATTTTAAGATGTAATGTCATTTTTGTGATTCCGGGATTTGTCCTAGAAATTGTTGCTATTATTATTTTTTTTATTTTTGTGCATGCCACGTGGTGAGAGTGCATTTGTGGGTAGTGTTGGTTTGCGGAATGGCTTTGGCCAGTGTTTGGGCGATTTGGAGCAAGGTTTCTTTGAGGACGGTGGTTGTTATGCTTGTTTCTTTGGAAATGGGTTGTTTGCAAGGAGGCCCGTACGGACATACTTAGCATGCAAAGAGGTCCGTACGGACCAACCTTGCTTTGGGAAGGACATAAATGCTTTACTAGTGTGCGGTTCTTCCTCATTTCCCATTTGCGGCCATTTTCGAGCTTTCTTCCCCATTTTCTCTAGGAACCTCCATTTTTGTCATGGATTCTTCGTACGTCCCTAGAATTTTGCCGAGGCTTTCGCGGAGAGGCAAGCACACTTCCTTGAGCAGTTGAAAACGTGGATGCGGCGCCGTATGAGGCATCCGAGACGGGCTTTCGAGGTAAGGTTTCGTCTTTGCTCGATTTGGTCTTTTAAGGAGTTGGTTCCCGATTGGGATTTGTTGCGGGCTGCCGCGAAGTTACAGGATGTTAGGAGGCATGTGTCTTGTTTCTCCTACAATGAAATGGTGCCCACTTTTGAGGATTTTCGGGCTTTGATTGGAGGGACCGGAGGTGGAGGCCATCTCGCTTCCTTTGATTGGTGGTCTTTGCCGTGAGCGTGAAGCTTGCGGACTTTCTTCGTACTTCGTTGGAAGAAGTGCAGGGGCATGATCCTTGATTCGGGTCACATCGACATTTACGAGCTGGGAGCGGTTCATGGTTGATGATGAAAGTGACGTCTCTTAGGATGTATTTGCCTTGTGCGTGATGGCGGCGCTTTTGCAGTCGGTTCCACTTGGCATTTGTGATGGCGCTTTGCTAGATGTGGTAGGGCACTGCAGAGTGGAGAGGATATTGTCCCGTTGGTCTTTGGGGAGACTCTTCATGGTATCGACCGTCGCGGCGGGGATCGTTTTATGAGAAGGGAAGCCCAGCTCCTTCACCTCGTGGGCTGCGAGAGAGACTTCAGGCCATGCCCGAGGCTCAGCGTCGTTGTAGCCCGTGGTCATTTGCTCAGCCGACCTCTTGCGTTGGATATGGATCACCCGCCCTGGGAGAGATGGATGGCACGGCTTGGTACGCATCGGATCCATTTGGTGGGTTCCGCCTTTGGAGGATTGAGACCGGGAGGATCTTGCGGGAAGGGTCCTACGTTGTCGAGTTCCGGGTTTGTCTTGGTCCTCCTTCTATATTCCGTCGCTTGTTTCCCGGCAGGTTTGGGATGAAGCAGGCCTTTGTTGGGCCTGGATGACCTTGCTACCCAGCGGAGGTAGTTCCTCTTTGTATGGCGCCTTCGTGTGCCTTCGTATTTTCCGAGGATATGGAAGTATTCCGCTTTCCCTCCCGCGGTACTCCTTAGACGCTTCTGGGACTGCGTTGTGTTGACGACTCGCATCCGGCCCGGTATGAGCAATGCGGATGTTGGGCAAACCCCAAGCCGTGGTCTCGGGAGAGCAAAGCGCTGTTAGCCGATCTCTCGGGACCCGGCTGCCGTAGCAGCTATTTGGCCGCCTTAGGAGTTCAAGCCTGGTCCGACCACTTTCGATGTGACTGTGGAGACACTTTGTTTGGACTACGAGACTGGGAAGTTGACCGAACCGACAGTGGAGAGGTCCTCTTTGCGTGCACTCGGGCTAGGAGCGAGAATCACGGGAGCCGAAGCTACCCGGGCGAATGAAGCCCCGAGAGCTAATGGATTATTTGACTCTACTCTGGGAGGACCCCAGTATCTCTGACCGTAGAGACGTTAAGTAGTTGGTTCACGTGGAATAGCGAAAAGGCTCGCTGGGACGAAGGTTAAGAAAGGAAAGGAACCATGGCGAGTGGACAAGCGCAGAATGGCGCGGAATGACCTCCACTAGGGTATCCCATTCATTGCATTGCAAACACATTATTAGTTAAATATGATACATTTAAGTCAGTTTTTAGCATGTTGTGAATCTCGAGAGTGTGACCGTGCTTGAACTCATCAAGAAATGTCGGAATCAATAGTGATTCAGGATTTACTTTTAAAGTTCCTTTGTCGAAAGACGCATAAGATCTTTCGTTTTGCCTTTGCTCTCGTTGTGCATTTTGTCGGCAAGTCCATCTTTGGACTTTACATTACGTTGCATCTGGGGACTAGCAGTCCCGGGGCCACCGAAGCTAATCCCCTTTCACGAGGCTTCAGGATTGGCCGAGACGTTGAATGCTCCTCGACAAATCGTTTTGACGGTCTTTCTTCGTAGCTTCTTTGCCGCTTGATGGCGTCGGGCTCTTGGACCACTTTTTTGCGGCCTTCGCTTGAGCTTCTTTTTTTTTTTTTTGTGAGCCGCACTTCGTTCGAGCTCTCCTTTTTTTTTTTTGTGAGCACTCGTCGAGCTCTCTTTGTTTTTGTTTTTTTGTGCCGCGTTCAGAGGGCGAAAAGCACAAGCCCCCGGCTCGGAAACAGCATACGAGCCATGGTCGCCGCTTGATGCCGGAGTGACCCTGGATGTCCTGATGTTGCCGCCACGATTAACTTGGTCAAGTAGTGGACTGGGCCGGGGGCGTGTCTAACTCGGGCAAAGTGCGTAAAAGCTTCGATGGAGGTCTCGATTGACATTCAAACTTTTGACTTTTTTGTGTATTTTTTGGGGACCGTGACCAATTCAGGTTGCCCTCGTTCCCAGGACTAGAGGGCTCAAAGTCTCGCGTAGTTCGACACTACATGGAGTGCGAAGAGATGCAGGGCCGATTGTTCTTCTTCAGCGAAGTATCTCGCGAAGAAATTGCTTCCGTTGGCCCGGATTCATGAAGGGATTGCCGTGCCTAGAGTCCGTTCGCCTTCACGGCGCCTCCGGAGAAGATCTTTTGAACCACGAAAGGGCCGATCCATGTGGGTTCCCATTTGTCCCAAAGTGGGTTGGTCTCAGAGTAGAGGCTTTTCTTTTCGAGTACAAGGTCACTTTCCCCGATGTCTGAGGATTTGACTTTCTTCGTCAGAAAAGCTCACAGCCATCCTCGCTTTGATAGGCTCGGACGTGGTTCTATGGCCTTTAGTCGTCGCTCGTCTAGCGTGAGGCCAATTCGCCATATCGCCTCCCAGAGCCATTCGACTTAGTTGATGTCATTTTCCAGCAAATGATGGCTCTGAGTAGAGGGAATTTCCGGCTCGATGGGAAGGACCGCTTTCCATCCCGTATGTCGTGGCCCAAATGGGGTTTCTCCCACGTGGCCGTATTCCGACGACATATGGTAGCCCCAAAGTGCAAGGTGCAGCCCTTCTCGGGCCAATCTCGTCCTCGGGTGGTCATTTTTCGGATAGATCCGCTCGAGGGTTTTCTTTGCCGCTTCCACGGCGCCCGTTTGTTTGTGGCCGGTAGGGAGAAGATTTATGACGTGTGATCTGAATTAACCAAATAATGCCTCGTCGAATTCCCTTGCGAAGTGTGAGCGGTTGTGCTGATATGAGACCTCATTTGGGATGCCATATCGCGCATGAATGAATGTTTTCCTTGAGGAAATGTCGACGACCTTCTTGTAGGCGAGCACCTTGCTAGGACTCGCTTCGGCCAATTTCAGTGAAGTAAATATGGTAGCTACTAAGATGAATCCATCAAAGGACCGTTGCCAGCCACCAAGTGAGCGATTTTCCCGATGGCGTCAATTCCCAGAAGTGGCAAAGTGGCCAGAGTGTGATGTCTGATGAAATGTGCAGAGATCGGCGGTAGATGATTGAGGCTGAAGAACCGTTGGCACTTGCTCGCAGCCTTCCGACAAAGCCGGATGCAATACCGCTCCATGGAGATCCAAGTAGCGTAACAGCCCATCCCGAGAATTCTGATTTGCATCAGTGGCTCTGGCGTTCTTGTAGGGACCCGCGAAGCCCCATTATGGACTTCTGCTCATGAACTTGCTTGCTTCTTGCTTGGCAGCCTTGCGCAGCAGTAGGAGCGCGCGCCCATGGTAAACATTGCATTTCTTGCATAACATGTCCCCGAGGATATTATGTGTGACGAAGTAAGAAGGCAAGAGCATTTTCAGTGGGCCATGACATCTGCTCTTCGTTTAGTCCCCTCCCGTGTGTGGGTCTTCCTTGTTCATGAAGGTGGTTTCCCCCAGCTTCTTGAGGTATTGGAAGATCTTGGTTTATGTCATTGGAAATGGCGTCAGGACTTGCGTCTTTCTTTAGCTTCTTAAAGAATCTTGCAAATGCGGTTGCCATTCCAAAACCTTCTGGCGACTTAGGCCAGTTTTTCTCTTCGTTTGACAACATGCCAAAAAATGTTGGCGCTTAAGTGCATTGTTAGTCGTTTAATGTGTACGCTTCTTAACATCAGTAGTGAATCGTTAATGCTTGTTTGTGTGTTAGTTAATGTTATCGGTTACATTAAAGATGCGTAATAAAAGGATACTCAGGAAAGATCGAAGCATTCAATTAAGAGCATACGGGAATACATTATTGGCGATGAGTTCGTAATCTTAAAGGCGTAGAGGCCATCGGATGACTCGAGACTCAAATTCAAAGCTAATAGACTCGGGATGATTTTGACACTAGACTCTAGGACTCGAGGAGTCGAGACCAAGTTGTTCGATCATGTCCTTTTGTTGGCGGTAGGTGCAGGAGAATGTGGCCCAGATTATTGAGTGGCAATGAGCTTGATAGGAGATGGGGGCTTGAAAGGCTTTATGTCACCGTTCCCGATCATTGCTATCACGGAAGTTATCCCGAAACAAATCGGTCGATCAGGCATCATCGATTTCTTCTTTGAAGAAAGCGAGGTGGAAGCGATGGCTCAGTCCCAAGCATCGTACGCCAGAGAGTCTCTTTGCTTTGTCTTGGGCATTACTACTATGTAGCTCGAATGCCGAGAACTCGTCCCGCTTCAGTTGAAAGAGAAGCGAGGAGTGTTTGACAAAGAAGTTTTCGAGTTCTTACGCCAGAGGGTTTTCTCAGACAAAATTATTGTAGAATAGTAATTGGTGGTTGTGGAATCCCGGCAGGGCGGTGTGTCGATGTCGAATATGTTCTTCGGACGAGGATTTGGCTTGGCAGGCCTGCGAATCTTGCCGAGGATTACTGCTTGGAGCTTGTCCAGTGGTTGTCGGCTTCAGCTTTGTTTGGCGGCCCGATCAGCTCTGTTCCCTTTTACGGATCTTCTTCAAGTTGCGGCCTTCCTTGTGAAGTACTTGTGAGTCATGTCCGAAGGCTGTAGGGCGAAGATCAGGAGATTGCGTGCAAGCCTCTTTTTGTTACATACGTAGGAGCGTTTTACGTGCAGCTAAACAAGCTTGTCCTCACGCAATGTGTTCGGGAGTAGGAGAAGTATCCCCAGCCAGTGCGGGGAAGTATTACATTCTTTGATATTGATGATCTGTTGAGTCTGCCACGATGGCGTTTTCCCAATAGCAGAGCCCCAGGATGTAGTTCATGTGCTTCACTTCATTTTCATCGGGGGAAGGGAAATCTTGTCCCCAAATCAAAGGCGGAGTCTATGTGGCACACTTGGGCCTTTGGGCTTTCGATGGTGAACCACAGTGAGCATGTCATGCCGAATCATCATCAGTGTTTGATCTCTAAAAGCGGGCAGCCGTTGAGTGTGGGTCCTTTCGGGTGACTATCTTTGTCAGCGTAGATGATGGTCGAATCTGTTCCTTGGATGAACTTTACGCATTGATGGAGAGTGGATGCCACCCCATTGATCTGATGTAGACGAGGCGTCCCAAAATGGCGATGAAGGTGATCGGGATGTCGATGACTTGGAAGTACTGTCGGGACCATTTGTTTTCCGAACCCACGAGTTCGAGGTGGCTATTCCCAAGGCTGGGCGGGATGTTGAGTCGTATGCCTTGATTGCACAAGTCGAGGTTTTAGATCGGTTGCTTTGATCCCTAGCAAATCCATCATTTTTCTTTGGAAGGGCGTTCATGGATGATCCCCATCTACACACCGAGGAAACGGCGCTCGTCCGGTTGAATTTGTTATGTAGAGAGGCTCGTTGTGGTAATTTTGGAAGATGAGCTACGTGAAGGTGATGATATTCTTTGTAATTGACGTTGCCAATCATACGACGCTTCATCGGGTGTCAACGTGATGGGAACCATGGTGCGGGCCGGCTTTCTTCCAACTTGAGCTTGTGCGGGTAAGATGAAGTGAAGTAAGGACCGGGCGAGATGTTGCTGAGTGCGCTTTGTGTCAAGGCAGGATCTTCAACCTTTGGGTCAGGTTTCGGCTTCTTTGGCGTAGGGTCCCTTTTCGGTTCGTGGCTCGGGTATGGCTGGCCTTTGTCTGTCAGTGGAGGATTGTTTGGGATTTGGCCGGAACGTGTCGAGAACATTCACCTCTGGACTTATGGTTTTGCTTGTCTCTCCGTTTACGGAGTGGGAGGAGCTTGATTGGCGTAAGGCCGGGGCTGCGCATTTCAATTCGTTCCTTTGTCATGGCTTTTCTTGAAGCATCAATAGTGGCTTTGAGATCTTCCCAGACGGGGTTGGATTATCACGGACCTTCGGGCCTTCGGTGGCGGTGCGAAGCTCGTCCCAGGTGATCATGGAGCAAACATTGCCGTGGCCTGTGCCAAACTAAGTGGGGAGATTCTTTGGAGTAGATGACATAGTAGTCAAACTTTCTGAGGGTTCTCGAGGGTTCAGGCGTGGGATCACAGATTCATACCTCTTTTTCGGTTTTTGTTGAGAAGATAACTTCTTCTTTCGTCGAGGACGGCCCTCGTTCATTGCATCCACCAGAATTCCATTTCCGGACAAAGCCTGTCGCGGAGACGTCCCACGGATGTGTTCGTTGTTCGGCGGTGAGTACGGGACCTCGGGGAGGCTGGATGGGCGGAGCTTTCCTCTGGAAGGTCTTGTGGTCTTACGTCATCGCGCATGGCTCGTACGAGGGTAACGGAGTTGACTTAAGGGAAACAATGAGAGATGTTAGAATTTGTAGGGTAGCGATCGTGGCTTAGGAAGCCCCGGGTAGTTGGGTGGCTAAGGTTCCGAAGTGGTGCATGGCACCTTGATCGAGCTTGTTGCTCGCCTTGGACGTTTCTCAATAGCCGCGAGGACTGCCAAACTTCTTCCCGGTGTTGGGAAATTTCTTGGGGTAAGGTCCCGTTCTCATCGTTGTTATCCGGTGACTTGGCAGTAGAGTGTGGTGTCTGGTAGCAGAGTGGGAAGGTGGTAGGACCTTCTTGTTTTGACTGGGAGGCGGGTTCCGGGTACTCTCGACCACTCTACTGTTACTGGAGGGGGTGATGGGCAAGGATTTAGACACGGGAATGGCTAACGGGATAAAAGGGGAAAGCTCACGTGGCATGCGGTTTAGTTTCTTTTATTTTTGATTTTTTTGTTGTTTTAATTTACTTAAAACATGTTTTCTCGAGTCTAGGTAGGTTGGAAAAGATTGCTCTTCTTTTCGCAACTATGCTAGATCTGAGTCGATGGAGACCATACGTGCGGCTATAAGCCCCTCGTTTTGCACTGTATTTGACATCCCGGGGTGGACCGGCCCGAGCGAGGTCCTATAGTGCAAGCGGTTTCCACCGGCCTAAAGAAAAATCGAACCTAAGGACCGAAGCTGTCATGTTCGTTTTGATGCGTTAGCCGTGAATAGTGAGGCAGGCCGGCCCGCTGAGTCAAGATCGGAGTCAAGAGTTCGGCATGACCTCTCTTTACCTTGCTTGCGCAAGGGATGCTGTGACGTTAGGCGTTAGGTGAGTCATCGTCATGGGCGACGTATCAAGGCGTGATGACATGGTGTCATGTAGCATGGATGTATATCAGGGACGGAACATGTGCAGGTGTAGCCGGAAATCAAGATCGGAGTCAAGATTTTAGCATGACCTTTCATCGCTTTGCTTGCGAGGATCTTGAGTTCGAGCCTTGACTCGAGAAAAATGGCCGGCATGGTATATGTATCCGGAGTGTATGACACGGGCTTGGTAAAAACCAGCCAGTACGGACGAGTGTGACTCAAGACTTCAACGTGCGGGGTTGACGCTTGGCTAGGATGGGATGTTTGGAATGATCCCGTGCGCGCCCAAGAGGCCTAGGAGAACCTAACGGACTGCAAGCGAGACCACTCGGGTTAAGGGTTGTAGTGTCTGCGATGTATCAGCGACGGTGCGCGTAGCGTGCGGTGTAGCGACGGTGTGAGTAGAGTGCGGTGTAACCGAGCGACGAGTGCGCGTAGTGTGCGGTCTCTAAAATTCTTTTACGAGTAAAACGAAGTTTTTGAAGAATTTTAAATGTATGCACGAGATGTATATTGATGCATTTTTTTTTTGTATTTTTATTTTTTTGTAAAATAAAAACGAAGCACGTGCACACTGCCTTGATTAAAGGAAGGGGTAAAATGAAAGTTTGACCCTCATCATCGTTTTAAAAATCTTTTGTTTTGTTTAAAAGTTTTTAAAACAAAATATCCCAATGCCGATACAGTCGCCAAGCGAAATTACCGGATCAGAGGCCTCGCGGCCCGGCATCGGCATCTTTCGCGTTGGAGGTGTCTCGCCGTTTGTTTTCGCATTTGTAGAGTCGCCACGCCGTTTATTAAGCCCAAAACATTGAAAAAGGGCATCGGTTTAAAGATAATTTTAAAGCTGTTTTTGTGTGATGAGATTTTGAGTTCGGAGATCGGATGACTCCCCGGGAAGAGAATATTAGAATATTAGAGCTCACCGAGTAGCCTCGTAAAGCGAGTCTTTTCGGATACCCTAAATATCACTTTTAAATGTTATTGTGTGCCATGTGTGTGCCTTTTTAAAAAATGCATGCTTTGTATCGGATGTCTACATTGTATGCTATGTATGGAAATGTATTGGGAAATAGTATAAGGAAGGAAGCCTTACTAATGTTGGTTCGTGTCTGTCTTCCGCTGGGAATGGTGTTTGAGAGTCGGAGTAGCGTTCCGGTATGGATCGCGATTGCTTCGGGAGGATGCCGGTTGTCCCGCGGACAGGTTTCGGCGTAAGAGTTGAGGTTGCTAGAGGCTGCGTTCGGGCAGAGGTTCGGCGTACGTGGGGATCGTCAGGATCACTCGGGCGAGGAATTAACGTGCGTTGTGGTGGCGGAAGTCACTCGGGCGGAGGTTTGACGTGGTTTGGGATCGTCGGTTTGACTCGGAAAGAGCGGGACACCGTGGAAAAGACAGAGCGAGGCCTCGGGAGTACCACGAGGGGCCTCGAGTACCTCGAGAGTGCC